>JAUESO010000034.1:0-376265 GCA_030914385.1 Drosophila antonietae | reverse complement strand
AAATACTCATATTGGATACTAAAACGTGAAAGAGTGCTCTAGTCGTGACTGCTCGATTTTAAACGCTGTAAGAGAGTTAAAGGATACAGCTCCAGATTTCCCTAAAATCCTAGTGCTTATATACCTTAAAACTGCTAACAGTCACTGGAAGGGTACAATTAATTTCAAGCACAGAAGTGCACAGATGTTTTGTCAAGTGTCCTTGTCGATCGTTAAGCCATTGTCTAGGTTCAGGTTACATTTTTATTAGCCGGTGCGTTTGTCGCTGCAACTAATTATTGACATTTATTACTTGGCGTCAGAAAATAAATTTATGAACATGGTTGCTCAAATGGTCGACATCGAAATTTTACATGTATAGTATTACCACTAACCATACAACACATAGACTGGACAACTAGAACAAACTTTTTCACGAACCGGATTTTGATTTCGCGTCCTAATCATCTTCGTATTTGCTCAGCTCTGTCATTTGCTGCTCGGGCAGGGACAATATCGTAGTTGATATTCAGTTCGCTGCTAGCGCTCGAACGAAATGATTCTATTCTCATATAAAGCATCACTGTTTGCTATTCTTTCTTTATTCACTCTCTCACTCACTCTCTCTATGCCTCTCATATATATATGTATGCAGGCACAAGCCAGCAGCGCACAAAAATTCGCAACGATCCCATCTTCCCTTCTGAGTAAGAATATGCCGAACTCTTAAACGGCTTTGCCATGCTCATGCAAAATTTTAGTGTTTTCGTGATTATTTTTGGGAAGGGTATGATGTGTACATAAGCATCACTTTTTCGCAACGAGCATGCACACACACAATTACTGTGTGTTGCTTCATGTATGAGCATTTATGTGACTGTGTGCGAAACTTTTGCTGCCTGCAGGTCCCAACATTTGCAGTTTGTTCTCTTGCTACCTGCAAGAATTGTAGAGTGACTGTCAAATGAGCCTTTACGGCTTGCAGCGGTCATTTTGGCAATAATGAGTACATGGGGTATTCTGACATTTGTCAATACATATAAATTTCCAGATCCACTTAAATCGTTTATAACCCGTTCAAAAATGGTTTGTTACTAAATTAATTATAGTTATTTTTATTTATTAAACATGTATAAGAATGAATGCATATGTTTGCATATAAACATAAATGCCATGTGCATTGGGGAAGTAGATTTGACAGTCCACAAGGTAGAACAAATCTAACAAATCTAAATCTAAGACCTCGTTCAATTCTAAGGCCGAGGTCTACAAGAACAACAAATGCCAAGAGAACAAACTGCAAATGTTGGGCCCTGCAAATGCTACAGGCAGCAAAAGCTTCGCACACAGTCACATAAATCCTCATGCATGAGCAACACACAGTAATTGTGTGTGTGCATGCTCGTTGCGAAAAAGGGATGCTTATGTACACATCATACCCTTCCCAAAAATAATCACGAAAACACTAAAATTTTGCATGAGCATGGCAAAGCCGTTTAAGAGTTCGGCATACTCTTACTCAGAAGGGAAGATGGGATCGTTGCGAATTTTTGTGCGCTGCTGGCTTGTGCCTGCATACATATATATATGAGAGGCATAGAGAGAGTGAGTGAGAGAGTGAATAAAGAAAGAATAGCACACAGTGATGCTTCATATGAGAATAGAATCATTTCGTTCGAGCGCTAGCAGCGAACTGAATATCAACTACGATATTTTCCCTGCCCGAGTAGCAAATGACAGAGCCGAGCAAATACGAAGATGATTAGGACGCGAAATCAAAATCTGGTTCGTGAAAAAAGTTTGTTCTAGTTGTCCAGTCTATGTGTTGTATGGTTAGTGGTATTACGTAGTTTATTTAATTTTTTTTCGATAATTCATCTCATTTCCTATTTATCGAAAATTTTTTGAGTTTTTGCTATTTCTGATTTTGAATACCGCCCCAAATTTCCAAGAAAACGTATTTCAAAGTCTAGACACGGATGTAAGCGTGCAAAATATAGTCCATACTGCATTCCATCTCCTTGCATCATCTACGTAGTTAGAATGCCTAAAGAATAAGAATACCCCCCATTTTCAGGGTTCAGGGGATCTCCTAGTGGAGTCTAGACTAGAGCACTCTTGTTGATTTCTATACCCTGAACCCATTGAAAATGGGAAATCAGGGTATAATGGTTTTGTTAAAAGTATGTAACAGGCAGAAGGAGGCGTGGCAGACCCCATAAAGTATATATATTCTTGATCAGGGTGACGAGAAAAGTTGATATAGCCATGTCCGTCTGTCTGTCCGTCCGTCCGTCCGTCCGTCCGTCCGTCTGTCCGTATGTTTGAACGCGTCGATTTCCGAAGATACAAAAGCTAGAGAGTTCATTCTTTTTGTGTTAGGTCCGTATATTGCACGCGCAGTACGAGTTTGTTTCAGAAATTCGATAACTTGTATATTTGCAAGGTTATCGATAACTGAAATTATCGGGGACCAGTTATAAAATTCTAGCTAATTCATCTTTAGAGTTAGAGTCTCCAAGTCTTCTGCATATATATAGATACCAATTTAATACAATTTCGGTTTTTGTCAGATTTTAGATTCCGGTCCCCAATTCGCCCCCACACCCCCAAATGTGTAAAAAATGCATTTCAAATACTAGAGACATACAGTTTGGTTTGGCATATAGATATGAATATTAAATTCATAATCTGAAGATATCAATACGATTGTCCATCTAGAAACAGAATTATTAATCTATAAAGTTTTGTCATCAAAACCCAAGTGGCGCAGCAAGCAAAGCAGCGACACAGCAAGACGCATTGCGGGCACACACACATACATACATATGTATGTATGTATGTATATGTGTACAAGCGTAGATCAGTGTGTGGCTGCGATCGTACATACATATTTGTGCATGTAAAGCTAATTGTAAAAGAGTTATGATTTCTAAAAAAACGTAAAATGTTAAATAGAATATGTAGATCATATGCTGAAACTCTCATTACATTCCATTATATATTTTAAAAATTTGAATACAATTAAAATAACAATGGAAATGCAAGCAACGTTGAGCAATGCAAATCAATTTTCGTATGCGTGTGCACATATACACACAAAAAATCTTGGGCCGTTTTCTATGTTGCTTTGCGTGCAAATTCTAAGAATCACAATTGTTTTTGAATTGCGTTAGAATTGTCTTTGAATTGTATTTGTATTTTCAGCCACTGCTTTACTGTTTCTTTCGTATATGGCGAATTTCATTCGTTTGCGTTACTGTGTCGTGGTGTAGATGGCTAGGCAGATGGAACGAATGTTAGGGTGTCGCAGGTTCTAGTCTCGCCTAAGCCCTTAATAATTTCCTATTATTATTTTTAATTTTTTTTTGTATTATTTTTTTCTTTTTTTTTTTATTATTTATTCTTTTGTATTTGATACCTTTAAAAGTCAGTTGGTAGTTTAACTAATTGTGAATAAGTGCGGTTCTTTTTTTAATTTCAAATATTAAATACCATCATTTCTGAAAGTGTTTTTGTTTCAATTATATTTTATTCCGTTAAGTCAACAGAAAATAATGAACAGAAAGTTTGCCCAAATAACAAAAGCACGTGACATCTGCGGTTTTCCTATATGTATGCACACATGTACATTCAAAACTAGCCTAGCATGGTTCAAGAATATAAACTTGCTAGATGGCGCTTTAGCAGTGAACTTTTTATACCCTGAACCCATTGAAAATGGGAATTCAGGGTATAATGGTTTTGTGAAAATGTATGTAACAGGCAGAAGGAGACGTCGCAGACCCCATAAAGTATATATATTCTTGATCAGCATAAAAAAATAAGTTGATCTAGCCCTGTCCGTCTGTCCGTCCGTCCGTCCGTCCGTCCGTCCGTCCGTCCGTCCGTCCGTCCGTATGAACGTCGAGATTTCGGAAACTACAAAAGCTAGAGAGCTGAAATTTCACATGAACACTCGTATGTTACCTACGCAATACGAGTTTATTTTGTTTTTTCGATAACTCGTCCCATTTCCAAATTATCGATAAAAATCGAAAATTCGTTTCCATTTTAAAGGTTTTTTGGGTATAACTTCTACACCGTTTTAGCTAGAGACTTCAACTTTATATATTTAGATAGATATTATGGATACGCAGATTTTGTAGTTTTCAGATTTTGGATGCCACGCCCCCTCCGCCCCCAATTCGAAAAAAACGCATTTCAAATACTAGAGACTTGCAATTTGGCAAATAGATAGATTTATATACTCCTAATCTATTCTAAAAATTTCATGAAGATCGTCCATCTAGAAATGGAGTTATTAGCGTCCAAAGTTCAGCCCAACCCACCCCCAAGCCACGGCAGCAACTGCGCAGTTAGCAGAGCGCGCGCCTCTGAGTGCGTAAAGAAGAAGAGTATCACTTTTTTGCAGGGTTCAGGGGATCTCGTAGTCGAGCAGTCTCGACTAGAGCCTTCTTACTTGTTTATTATGGCTATTACAGCTTTGAGTGAGGCATTGATATATTTCTTTTACAATTATTTTTTTGAAATCGCATCGAATTTCAGCTCAAAAAGGTCTATTAGATAATGCTAAAGAAACGATTTCATACAAAAATAAGAACGCTATAGTCGAGACTACTCCACTACGAAATTCACTGAACTCTGCACAAAAGAAGTAAGAAAGCTGTAGTTGAGACTGCTCGACCACAAGATACACTGAACCCTGCAAAAAAACTAATACTCTTATTTTTTACGCACTTATGAGCGCGCGCTCTGTTAGTTGCTGCATTGGCTTGGGCGTGCGTTGGGCTGAACTTTGGACGCTTATAACTCCATTTCTAGATGAACGATCCTTATGAAAATTTCAGCGTAAATTAAGAGTATCTAAATGTATATATGTACCAAATTCCAAGTATCTAGTATTGTGTTTTTTATACCCTGAACCCATTGAAAATGGGAAATCAGGGTATAATGGTTTTGTTAAAAGTATGTAACAGGCAGAAGGAGGCGTGGCAGACCCCATAAAGTATATATATTCTTGATCAGGGTGACGAGAAAAGTTGATATAGCCATGTCCGCCTGTCCGTCTGTCCGTCTGTCTGTCTGTCCGTATGTTTGAACGCGTCGATTTCCGAAGATACAAAAGCTAGAGAGTTCATTCTTTTTGTGTTAGGTCCGTATATTGAGCGCGCAGTACGAGTTTGTTTCAGAAATTCGATAACTTGTATATTTGCAAGGTTATCGATAACTGAAATTATCGGGGACCAGTTATAAAATTCTAGCTAATTCATCTTTAGAGTTAGAGTCTCCAAGTCTTCTGCATATATATAGATACCAATTTAATACAATTTCGGTTTTTGTCAGATTTTGGATTCTGGTCCCCAATTCGCCCCCACACCACACCCCCACCCAAATGTGTAAAAAATGCATTTCAAGTACTAGAGACATGCAGTTTGGTTTAGCATATAGATATGAATATTATAATCTTAATCTGAACATATCAATACGATTGTCCATCTAGAAACAGAATTATTAATCATCAAAGTTTTCTCATCAAAACCCATGTGGCGCAGCAAGCAAAGCAGCGACACAGCAAGACGCATTGCGGGCACACACACATACATACATATGTATGTATGTATGTATATGTGTACAAGCGTAGATCAGTGTGTGGCTGCGATCGTACATACATATTTGTGCATGTTAAGCTAATTGTAAAAGAGTTATGATTTCTAAAAAAACGTAAAATGTTAAATAGAATATGTAGATCATATGCTGAAACTCTCATTACATTCCATTATATACATATTTTAAAAATTTTAAAACAATTAAAATAACAATGGAAATGCAAGCAACGTTGAGCAATGCAAATCAATTTTCGTATGCGTGTGCACATATACACACAAAAAATCTTGGGCCGTTTTCTATGTTGCTTTGCGTGCAAATTCTAAGAATCACAATTGTTTTTGAATTGCGTTAGAATTGTCTTTGAATTGTATTTGTATTTTCAGCCACTGCTTTAGTGTTTCTTTCGTATAGGCGAATTTCATTCGTTTTCGCTACTCTGCCGTTTAAGTGAGCCGTGGTGTAGGTGGCTAGGCAGATGCAACGAATGTTAGGGTGTCGCAGGTTCTAGTCTCGCCTGAGCCCTTCATAATTTCCTATTATTATTTTTAATTTTTTTTTTTTTTATTATTTCTTTCTTTTTTTATAATTTATTCTTTTGTGTTTGATACCTTTGAAAGTCAGTTGGTAGTTTAACTAATTGTGAATAAGTGTTTTTTTTTTTTTTTTTAATTTCAAATATTTAATAGCATCATTTCTGAAAGTGTTTTTGTTTCCATTATATTTTATTCCGTTAAGTCAACAGAAAATAATAAACAGAAAGTTTGCCCAAATAACAAAAGCACGTGACATCTGCGGTAAGAGTTTTCCTGTATGTATGCACACATGTACATTCAAAACTAGCCTAGTATGGTCTAAGAATTTTAACTTGCTAGATAGCGCTTTAGCAGTGAACTTTTTTGCTATGGCTATTACAGCTTCGAGTGGCATTGATATATTTCTTTTACAATTATGAAGTGTCTGTGTTAATTAAGGTGATGCGTGTTAATCGAGGAACGTCTATTTGTTGGGTCTATTTTTAATGATATTTAATAATATAACATTTTTCGAATTTTAACTAATATAAGCGCCATCTATTATTATTTTTTTTTGGCAATGCAATGTATATGTATGCAATGTATATATATGTACATTTTGAACGTTACACGCATACATTCTTATGTATACTTTCTGATTTATCCATATGGGTAACTCTCCAGAAAAGTCAACTTTTTGTCACGTTCGACACTGGTTTTTTGTAATTATCTTGAAAACGGATTAATTTTAGTACTAATCAAGAGCCATATATTTAACTATTTGTCAAAATAAAGAAGTTTTTTGCCATTTTCAGCACTAAAATTTATGCATTTTCAAGATAATTACAAAAAACCAAACCACAGTAGAGATTATTATTTTATTTTATTAAAATTGGGTTCAGGGTATTATCTAGTCGAGCACTCTCGACTAGAGTTTTCTTACTTGTTTTTTTATAATTTGGTCTAGTTTAACACTAAAGGTGTAGGAGGCATACTTTTATAACTGGTTTTTGATAATGAAAAGCCCATTAATATTTTAGTTGTAAATTAAATGAAGTCAATTAAATGAGAAAAAATATGTAATTTATGTTTTTATTTGGCGATATTTGTCATTCAATAATCTCTAACACAGACGTCCAAAAGGTTATCTAAAATATCCTCATTGCGATTTAACTCATTGCTTTGTAGGTAATTATATGGATCATCAAGGCAATCAATATATGGGCGAAAATTGGGATAGTCACAATTAATGGTAACACTGCTCGGGATCTCAGAATTGGAGCTGACTGGTGTTATCAATGATAAATTAGTTTCTTTATTGGAGTCCATTTTATGAGCCGATATGATAACATTCTCACTAGCTGGAGGAATCTCATCCTCGGTATAGATCTAATGGATAATATTTATAATAAAAAATATATCAAGGTTGTTATTAATAATATTGTTGAGTTTGTTAATCCAATATTGAATCTCACCATACTAGAACAGCCGAATTTATTGCTGATTATACTATTTAGGCACGAAGCGTCGTCGATAATGCCCGTAGTGCTAATTATAATGGTGCCCAGCTCATATTGTTGCTGTTGATGAAAGGCTTCGTTGTTTGTAGAAGATGTGAACGAAGTGTCTGGGTATAGAAATGTAGCGTCACGATCGAGGTGCCCGTTTGATAATATCAGCCCATCACAAAGGCCCGCCCCCTCTACTTCAGCTAAGGTCAACGAATCAAATTGTGCATCATTTTCAGCAATGAACTTGTCTGGACTTGATAGATGTAGCTTCTCATTCTGCATATAAAATGATGACAGATCTGGAAACCGATCTTGAGTGCTTCTGTCATTTGTCGAATTGGCTAACTGCCATTTTGTTAGTAGACTTTGTTGGACAATAGTTTCTGATGAAGTTTGGTTTGACTTTGAATTGGTTGATTTACGATTGCGTATCCGTTTTCTATCACATTTCTTTGGATCCACTCCTAGTTCCCAATATCCTCCTTTGCCTTTTTCTTCGCGTTTTCGATTGCGAAAGCAATGATGCAGCGACAGATTATGCCTAATCGAATTCTAAAATAATAATTGCATTTGTATTTAAAATATAGTCAAATATATTCAAATCTTTAGCTCTAATAGTCTCAGACAAAAGAATCCACCCTTAAATCAAAGACTTATAAATAATTTTGATATTAAAATTGTATAGTTAGTTGTAGTTATATTATATAGAATACAATATTTCTAATTTGGATAAGTAGGAAGTAAACAGAAACTAAATAATTTAGATTTAAAATGAAACTGCCTACATCGATTTATAAATTTGATAGATACGGAGAGTTTGTAATCTTCATATGATCGATACCACGCTTATAATTCCATTTCTAGATGCACGATCTTCATAAAATTTTTAGAGTAATTTAAGTATCTAAATCTATCTATGTGCCAAATTGCAAGTCTCTAGTATTTGGAATGCGTTTTTTTCATATTGGGGGCGTGGCATCCAAAATCTGAATTAATTATAAAATTACATTATTACGTATCCATAATATCCATCTAAATAAACAAATTTTAAGTCTCTAGCTGAAACGGTGTAGAAGTTATGCCCAAAAAACTTTAAAAATGTAAACGAATTCTCCAATTCCTTTCAATAATTTGGAAACGGGATGAGTTATCGAAAAAACAAAATAAACTCGTACTGCGTAACTAACATACGAGTGTTCATGTGAATTTCAGCTCTCTAGCTTTTGTAGTTTCCGAAATCTCGACTTTCATACGGACGTAATATCTGACTAGAGACATGCAGTTTGGTTTAGCATATAGATATGAATATCATAATCATAATCTGAAGATATCAATACGATTGTCCATCTAGAAACAGAATTATTAATCATCAAAGTTTTCTCATAAATGCACAATTTATATGCGTATGTTTAAAAATCTGTTGTTATCAATTGTTGCTGGCAATAAGCATTTTATGATAAATAAAAAAAAAATAAATAAATAAAACAAAAATCAAAAAATAATATTAGGAAAAAAGTTTTCTGCGGGAATCGAACCCACGCACCTAAGTGCAGCTTGCATAACGCTTACCACCAGCGCCACTGCCTTGATCTGAGCTTCGTTAACTAAAGCCAAACAAGGCACTGCTCGAGCGCTTTTTAACAAAACTAAAGTAACGATCGAAAAATTCACAATTCATAGTATATTATAGCATGCAAACTTTTGTATCCATCCATAGAAAATTGTTTGTGTACTCGTACAGTGTATACATATGTAAATCTGTATGTATGTATAGGAAAAACGTTTGTTGCTTGCCATGTACGTTTGCTAATTGCCGAAATAATTTGTTTATTAAATAAATAAAATGCGCCTACGGGAACAGAGTATCGGGCAGGTAGTTGCGCCTAACTGCAACGGTTTTACTTATAATAAATCTATATATATATATATATATATATATATATATATATATATATATATATATATATATATATATATATATAAATCTATTAATCTCTACCGCTAAATAATTTTTAATCGGAACTCAATTTGAATGGCGACTTCAATGACATACGATATATTTTTAAAATTAATTTACTAGTTGATTTAGATACATATATTCTTAAATTTGATATGCCAAATGCCCCAACAGGAATAGAGTATTACGCAGTCGGTTAAACCCGGCTGCAGAGTTTTTTCTTGTTTTGTATAAATTTAGGTAGACTTCATTATAGACTTACATTCCATTTTTTGCGCACTCGGAAAAATGCGAATTTCGATTCAATCCATGCACAAATTTGTTGTAGTGTAGCTCGTCCATTTTCGAGCATAGCCATCCCTATGATATGAGAGTAGTTAAACGGCGGCTTCTGTGTTACATCTGTTTTATATTTATTAGCCGACTTTTTATACTCTGCTAAGTCGCTGTAATGATAATTTGTTAAAAATATCGATTTATCACATATGTAATGTGATAAATCGATTCTTACCGTTTAATTTTGTTAATGAAAATATCGTATCTCTCTGCTGGTGTTGGACGCTTTAACAGGACTGATGCAGAGTTTTGTTTTCTGGAGCTGGGACACTTAATAAGGTTTCTTATAAGAGATTTATTTTTTGCATTATCCAAAGAACCTTGTTCCAGCGGCTTTAGTTGTGTTTGAGCAATGATATTTTCGACCCCAGTGCTTAAGTGACGATTATCAGTTTGGCTGTTGATATCATCCTCAGAGTTTGTATCAATTGTTTTTGACCATGTCAGATTTTGATTACGTAATAACCAATTCAAATTTGTTAGCTCGCGCTCCTCGTCAGAATCATCAATTTCTGAAGCTTCTACGATACGCAAGTATCCAGAGATTCTCTCATCGTTTCCAATTTTTTTTCTTGAGCTGATCATGTTTTTTTTTTTATCTGTTAAAACATCCATTGTCCATTGTTTACGATAGCTGAAAGAATTATTAATGTCGTCTATTTTTATTGTACCAAGTAAGATAGAAATGGTGAATTGGGGGCCGGTATCCAAAATCTGACAAAAGCAAAATTATATTAAAGTATTCTCTCTCTCTCTCTCTCTCTCTATATATATCTCTATATATATATTGAAGACTCTATCTCTAACTCTCCGTATAGTCGTGTTGCATATCTGTAACATACCGTTTAAGTGACACTATTCCACATGTCTTGCAATACACATTTAAAATTTCCCGATTATTGTGTATGTGGTAAGCGCATCGATTTGACAAAATTAATTTGGACATTGGGCATTCTGGGCTTAAAAACGAATAAGTCTACAGGACTCTTACAAGTAATGTGCGAGAAATGTGAAGTAGCCCTATGTATCAACAAGAGAAAAAATTATTTCTGGAATTTATTAGTATTTTTTAATCTTAAAAACATCCTTTTTCCATCGAAATCCGTCGAAAAAGAAGTGTATTTTTATTATACCCTGAACCCATTGAAAACAAACCGCGTCAAAAACGGACGTGTTGCCATATAAAGGGCTAAAGATGACCGAGATAAAATGTTTAAAAATATGTTTTATCAATAACTTTAAAACGATAAACGTTATCGATTCTCTGAAATAAACTCGATATGTACGTGAAATATGGGGATCTAACATAAAAAGAATGAAGTCTCTAGCTTTTATATCTTCAGGAATCGACACGTTCAAGCATACGGACAGACAGACATTGCTATATCGCCTTAGCTCGTCTCCTTGATTAAGAATATATACATTTTATGGAGTCGGCCACGCCTCCTGTTGCCCGTTACGGTAGAGAGATAAATATTCTTGGTTACTTCCGTGTATTGCATGCGCATATCGAGTTTGTTTCAGAAAATCGATAGCTATTCCAGTTTCAAAGTTATCGATTATAAATCGGTATCGAGAATCAGTTAAGAAATTATATCTCGATAATCTTCAGAGCTAGAGTCACAACATTTTTACGTATACAGTGGCGAGCACGTGTGGATACATGTTGTCCAAGTTGACATAAAAGGTTTTTTTTAAATTTGCTTACAAACTTAAGTTTTTAAGCTGGATACATAAATCGAACTATGTATCCATTTTTGCTCGTTGTTAACTTTCTTAAAATAACTGCTTTGTTTAGTATTTTGGTCAAAGCCCTTTGCTTTAATCACATTGGCAATGCGTCTAGGCATACTCTCCACCAATTTTTCAATATGGGCGTGGAGAAAATTGCACGTGCTCGCCACTGTATATAGATAATAATTTCATAAAATTTCGATTTTTTTAGATTTTGGATACTCCAATTCACACCCATCCCCCAAATGGATTTATCAGTTAATTATTAGTTGGAATAAATAAGTTCATCGAAGGGTTCTGGGGTTCTCGTAGTCGAGTAGTATCTACTAGAGCTTTCTTATTTATAATTATAACATTATCATAATTATAAAATTATACCTATAAATTACACCAATAAACAAGAATGCCTCACAGATTCGCAAAGTTAGTATATGATTATACCGAGAATAACCTCGGTTACAAAGTAATTCACACTCTTTTGTTAAAAATACAATCCTTTACTGGAAAGGACGAATGAACGCTGCTCTCATTCTCTCTTATACTTGTTAGGGATGAACAGAAGCAGCCACAGTACACACAACTTGTGTGCGTGTGTGGAGAGAATACAGGTTCGGGTAGCCAGCTCTTTACTAATGCTCTATTGGCTCTTTTTTGGAGTTCAGAGAACATGGAAAGATGACGTGATTGGCTGGCACGACTCATCGTTCGGTCGCCAAAGGGTAGCATAATATGTGCGACGGATTGGACGCTGAATACGGAAAGATGAATAGACGCCATTTTGTATTATAATTTTGGGGAACTTTTACTATACGTACTTGAGTATAGGTTTGTGTTATAACATGGTCATTTAAAAGGAGAAATATGGAAAAAATTATATTAAATTAGATAGCGCTTTAATATAAATTAATATGAATAATAATTTATAAATAATAAAATTTGTAGAGAAAATGACCAATAAATTATAATACATATCACTATCGAAAAATGAATATCAGCGAAAACCAAAGTGATTTTGATATATGAATTTTAAGTATTTGTATACACATTTTTTCTTTATCATGCTGGAGTCGCAACACACAAACTACACATAAACATATTTCAAGCCTTCTAATTACATACAAATTCGGGTACACATAACTATTTGATTATTCAAATAATATTGCAGGTGCCGAGCATTTGCTATATTCGAATGCTCAATTGTTTATTTATTTTTTATTTTTTTTTTATTTTTATGAATTCACATTGTTCACGGTTTTTATTGCTAACATTATCGATTAAAACCCACTTTGATAATGAGCTTTTTGAAAATGAGTTTCAAAACTTAACTATTTCCACTATTTCCAAATGACCCACACTTAGGAACATTTATTGTGAGTCATGCAGTCTTGCTTGAGGTCATTTATGAAATTCAACAACTTATTAACTTGTAACTTTTTGGACACATGCAAACTGTATACAATTTATACAGTTTTATTTACGTGTCTGTAGTTGTATTATTATATATACCACAAATTTAACATGTCTCCGTAGAGTTGTGTCCAAATAAAAAATTTAACCTGTATATATGTGTATATATCACTTAATTAAACTTCTGGACAATCAATACAATACGTTTAATTTTGTACTTCCTCTAGGTTAAATTAATGAATACAATATTATATGATTTTTACCATACTGTTTCAGACTAGCTGCTTGAATTACACTGCAGTTCGACAAGTTCGACTACACCTGTGTACCCTTTTGCCTCTCTGGTCAACGGGCTATTGCTACCCCTATAAGATTGGGAAAATTGGTCATATAGGAGAACTAAATGTATTCTATGAACGAGTGGTCAGGTACTCTCTTAGTTACATGCACGTGGTCAGAAAAGTTCAGTGACATATTGTATATGTTTGGGAACGGGTAACACGTATAAGCATTTTTCTACCCCTAATGGTGACGCCACTGCCCTACTAGCTAACAGGCATCAGCCGAGCCGCTAAAAATACTATTCTATGCATAAATGTATATATATATATATACCTTTTCGTTGCCAAAGCCGACAAGCAACGAGCTGACATCGACCACAGTCCATTTCAAAAGGGATACAAGCGTCATAACCCTATATCAACCCCTATATATATACTTTGCATCAAATGGGTAATTTGAAATTGTAAGTTTTGTTTAGACTTACCCAACACAAAGTAATGTTATCTGTTGCCTATAAAGTATCTGAATACAATAATATTTATTTATTAAAAATTACTCAACTCCTCAATTTAGTCTAATCTACCTGTGCCTTAGACAGGTTTGAGACTATATTAAGAGCTAGGTGCTCACAGGGCACTTGTTAGTTATAGTTTGGCAAACTCTATTGTAGATTTCTCTCTCTTAATATATATTTGAACACATGGCATTCGAAGGGGTAGGAACTTACCAAATGTAGTTTAGGTACAGTCCACTTAGGACACGATTTCTTTATACCCTGAACCCATTGAAAATGGGAAATCAGGGTATAATGGTTTTGTTAAGTGTATGTAACAGGCAGAAGGAGGCATGGCAGACCCCATAAAGTATATATATTCTTGATCAGGGTGACGAGAAAAGTTGATCTAGCCCTGTCCGTCTGTCCGTCTGTCCGTCCGTCCGTCCGTCCGTATGAAAGTCGAGATTTCGGAAACTACAAAAGCTAGAGAAATTGATGAAATGAACACTCATATGTTAGTTATAGCTATATATAACTTCTACACCGTTTTAGCTAGAGACTTCAAATCTTCAAGTCTTAAATCGTTTCGATGTGACTGGCCGGAATCCAAAATCTGCAAAAAAATCAAACCAATAATTGTAGTAAATTATTATTTATAAATATACAGAAGACTTGGAGACTCTAACTATAAAGATGACCGAGATATAATTTTAGAAGTGATTCTCGATATATGTTTTTATCGATAACTCCAGAACTATAAAAGTTATTGAATTTCTGAAACAAACTCGTTTTGCGCGTGCAATATACGTACCCAACACAAAAAGAATGAAGTCTGTAGTTATCATATCTTCGGAAATCCACGCGTTCTAATATACGGATGGACGGACAGACGGATATGACTATATCGACTCAGCTCGTCACCCTGATCAAGAAGATATATTTTTTATTTTTCTTACATTCCTCAATAGTCATTTTCAATTTATTTGTATCTTCTGTATCTTTAGCACGATTCTGTGTAAATTTTAATATTGAATGATAACGTTTATTGTATTCCTGTTATTATTTCAATCAATGTAGAATGTAATTTTTCAATATCAGCCTTTCCCATACAGGAAATAGGGTTTGTATATCAATAACTTCATTGTATACAAAAATTGCATTTTATGTTCCGATATAAATTCATTATCCACTGTTATTGTCTATGGCTTATTAAATTTCGCAAAATGTTCTATCATAACTTACATCTTTGTTCGCTAATCTGTAATATTATAATATATGATTGTAACGAAAGATTTGTGTTTTATGTGAAATATATCAATGTATAATTTCATTTTTACTATTTGTTGTTTCTGTAAGTTGAAATTTTGATTTAATCCGTTTCCAATCATACTTCAATTCTGTTTACAATTTGCTATTATTAACTGAATATAGTCCCTTAATTTTGAAACAAGTAAGAAGGCTTTAGTCGAGACGGCTCGACTACAAGATACCCTGAACCCTGCAAAAAAGTGATACTCTTCTTCTTTACGCACATGTGGACGCGCGCTCTGCTAACAGCGCAGTTGCTGCCGTGGCTTGGGGGTGGGTTGGGCTGAACTTTGGTCGCTTATAACTTCATTATCTTCATAAAATTTGTAGAGTAGATTAGGATTAACTATATGTATCTATGTGCCAAATTGCAAGTCTCTAGTATTTGAATGCGCTTTTTTTTTCAAATTGGCGGCGAAGGGGGCGTGACATCTGAAATCTGTAAATTGCATAATCTGCGTATCCATAATATCTATCTAAATAAACAAATTTGTAGCTTTTGTCTGTAGCTAAAACAGTGTAGAAGTTATGCCCAAAAAACATAAAAAATGTAAACGAATTTTCGATTTTTTAACGATAATTTGGAAATGGGATGAGTTATTGAAAAAACTAAACAAACTCGTACTGCGTAACTAACATACGAGTGTTCATGTGAAATAGAGAGCTGACTCTAGCTTTTGTAGTTTCCGAAATCTCGACGTTCATACGGACGTACGGACGGACAGACGGACAAACGGACGGACAGACGGACAGGGCTAGATCAACTTATTTTTTTATGCTGATCAAGAATATATATACTTTATGGGGTCTGCGACGTCTCCTTTTACCTGTTACATACATTTTCACAAAACCATTATACCCCGAATTCCCATTTTCAATGGGTTCAGGGTATAAAAGTATATATTGTCTTTTAGTGATAAAATTCCTATAGTTTTAAAATCCATCTTTTATGTCTAGCTGTCATTTCTTTTGCTTTGAATTTAAGTATTTTATAGGAGCATGATCGGTTATGATTTGAAATTTATTTCCAATCAAATAGTGTTTAAAATAATTTACGGCATGTATAATAGATACAAATTCTTTTCCAATTGTTATATCATTTTTTTCATGTTTATTAAGTGTTTTTGAAACATAAGTGTCCTTGTTGAGATAAAACTACACCTATTGCGCAAAATCACTGGCATCTGTAGTAATTGTAAACGGTTTGTCAAATTTTGTATATTTTAATATTGTATGTCAACTTATGAGCGCTTTAAGATTTTCAAATGCATC
This sequence comes from Drosophila antonietae, assembly GCA_030914385.1. NCBI lineage: Eukaryota > Metazoa > Arthropoda > Insecta > Diptera > Drosophilidae > Drosophila > Drosophila antonietae. The sequence continues at coordinate 359,861 of JAUESO010000034.1, read as the reverse complement.
TATAAATTGTGGATCATTTGTATGAATTAATACACCTTTTTGTAAAAATCATTGGGTAAGCTATTTTGGAATAGTCTTTGATAAATTTTCTATAAAATCCTGTCATACCTAAAAAATCCTTTTAATTGTTTTTCAGTTTTTGGTAATGGAATTTCTTCTTCTTTTTTTCTTGGATTTGGTTTGAACCCTTCTTTTGTGAGAATATGTCCAAATCCTGTATGTTTATTCATAAACGAGCATTTATCTGGTTGTATTTTCAAATTATGATTTCTAAGTACTTTGAACATTTTTTTGAAAGCTATATTGTGTTCTTCGAGTGTTCTTGAAAATATTAGAATATCATCAAGATATACTATACAAATTTTGTTTATATAATCCCTCAATATGTAATTCATTAAATATTGGAATGTAGCTGGAGCCTTTTTTAACCCGAATGGCATTCTAACATTTTCGTATAATCCCATTTGAGTTATGAAAGCTGTTTTTATACCCTGAGCTCATTGAAAATGAGAAATCAGGGTATAATGGTTTTGTTAAAAGTATGTAACAGGCAGAAGGAGGAGTGGCAGATCCTATAAAGTATATATGTACATTCTTGATCAGGGTGACTAGCTGAGTCGATATAGCCATCTCTGTCTGTCCGTATGTTTGAACGCGTCGATATCCGAAGATGTAAGATCTAGAGAGTTCATTCTTTTTGTGTTAGGTCCGTATATTGCCCGCGCAGTACGAGTTCGTTGCAACTGCAAGTGTTGGGCCCTGCAATTGTTACAGGCAGCTAAAGTTTCGCACACAGTCACTTAAATGCTCATACATGTAGCAAGACACAGTAAATGTGTGTGTGCATGCTCATCGCGAAAAAGTAATGCTTATGCACATCAGCGCTTTCATACCCTTCCCAAAAATTATTACGAAAACACTAATATTTTGCATGAGCATGGCAAAGCCGTTTAAGAGTTTGGCATACTCTTACTAAGAAGGGCAGATGGGATCGTCGTGAATCGCCGCTCGCGAACAAATTTCAATTCTTGTGGGCTGCTGGGTTGTGTTCGCATAGAGTGAGATAGAGAGAGAAAAAGGAGAGAGGGAGAGTAAAGAAAAATATATAATTATAATTGGCAATAACATCCCTATCGGAGCACAGCCTGATGCACAATTTGCCTCCACGCTTGTCTGTCCTGTGCGCGACTTCTCCAGTTGGTAACACCATTCAGGATTGCCTCCATCTGGTCCTTCCAACGGGTTCGAGGTCTACCCCTTCTTCGTTGTCCTCTAACTACCGCATCAAAAACCGAACGAGCTGGAGTGTTTTCCTCCATACGAGCAATGTGACCCAACCAACGAAGACGCTGAATGTCAATTCGCTTGCCAATGTCAACATCGCCGTATAGCTCGTACAGCTCGTCGTTCCACCTGATACGATAGGTTTCGCCAACGCAAATTGGTCCAAAGATCTTGCGAAGTATCTTTCTCTCGAAGACACCAAGAGCAGCTGCATCTGACTGCGTCACGGTCCAGGCTTCCGCTCCATAAAGCAGCACTGGAATGATGAGTGTCTTGTAAAGGGTTACCTTTGTCTTTCGAGAGAGGGCTCTACTGTTCATTTGCCTACTGAGCCCAAAGTAACATTTGTTGGCAAGTGTAATTCTCCGCTTGATCTCCAGGCTGACATCATTTTTGGTGGTCACTTGCAGTTCCCAAATAGACAAAGTCCTTGACAGACTCAAAGTTATAGTCTCCAGCAGTAAGGTAAGAGTCAAGACGCCGCGACTCTCTAGTACTGCACACCATAAACTTTGTTTTGCCCATGTTTACTGCAAGACCAACTTTAGCTGATTCCCTTTCGATAGCTCCAAAAGCCGCAGTTACATCACGCTTGGACCAATGATATCAATATCATCAGCGTAACCAAGAAGCTGGACACATTTGTATCCCAGTATTGTGCCCATCCGATGCACTCCAGCTTTCCTTATTATACTCTCCATAAGTAAATTGAAGAGCACACAAGACAGCGAGTCGCCTTGTCTGAGACCCCGCTTGGTATTGAAGGTTTCGGATTGGTCATTTCCTACCTTGACAGAGCTGATGGTGTTGCTCAATGTCATGCTACAAAGCCGTATTAGCTTTGCAGGAATACCAAGCTCAGACATGGTAGCGTACAGGCAGTCTCGCCGTGGGCTATCAAAAGCAGCTTTAAAATCGACGAACAGGTGGTATGTGTCGAATTGGTTCTCGTGTGTTTTCTCCAGGATTTGGCGCAATGTGAAGATCTGGTCAACTGTAGACTTGCCAGGACGGAAACCGCATTGATACGGACCTATCAATGCTTCAGCATATGGTTTCAGTCTCTCACACATTACGCTCGTGAGAACCTTGTATGCGACGGGAAGAAGGCTGATGCCACGGTAGTTGGTGCGTTGTGTTGCATCACCCTTCTTCAGGATTGGGCAGATCATACTGAGGTTCCAATCATCGGGCATGCTTTCCGTTAGCCATACGCTGCTGATAAGTTGGTGCATGCACCCTACCAACTCATCGCCTCCAGCCTTAAACAATTCAGCCGGTAAGCCATCTGCCCCCGCGGCTTTATTGTTTTTGAGACGCTTTATAGCTGTCTCGAATTCCGTATGGCTAGGGGTGGGAACTTCAACACCATCATCTCTGATTTGGGTTAGTGGACCAACTTCGTCAAGCTCATTCTCACTGTTTCCAGCCAAAAGACTCTCAAAGTGATCCCGCCATAACCTCAGTACAATCTCCGCATCAGTAACCAGGTTTCCATCGTCACTCCTGCAGGCAAGCGATCCAGACTTATACCCTTGGGTCATGCGCTTGACCCTCCGGTAAAAGTCACGGGCATCGTTCTTGCTTCTGCTACTCTCCATCTTCTCACACTCAAGCCTTTCCATCTCCCGCTTCTTCCTCCTGAAAAGGCGCTTCTCGTCTCGTCTCCGCGACCTATAAATATCCACCACCGCTCGAGTAGCTCCTGCTTGCAGCGTTCTTCTGTAGGCGGCGTCTTTTGCTGCAGTCGCTTCCCGACACTCCTGGTCGTACCATTGATTCCGGTTGGGAGGGCGTTGGAACCCAAGTACTTCCACAGCAGAGGCGTTTATGGCATTGGACATGTACGCCCACATATCCGTTGTATTTATAGGCGTTGGAGGGAGTTGGCCGAGTCGGCCCGAGAGTCGAGTGGAGAAGGCATCCTTATTTCGTTGTGATTGCAGCTTTTCGATGTCCAGCTTTCTTGGCATACCTTGACGTGAGACTTTCGCGACACACAGCCGTGCGCGTACCTGCAACAAGGTAATGGTCAGAGTCGATGTTAGGACCCCGACAAGATCTCACATCAAGTATGCTAGATGCATGCCTTGCATCGATCACAACATGATCAATCTGATTTCGCGTCAGACGATCAGGCGACAGCCAGGATGCCTTGTGGATGTTGAGGTGACGAAAACCTGTACTACATACAATCATATTGTGTGCGGCCGCAAATCCTATTAGTCTAAGTCCATTGCTCGATGTGGACTCGTGCAGGCTAAACGGGCCAACGGTTGCTCCAAAGATGCCCTCCCGCCCTATTTTGGCGTTAGAATCTCCTAGAAGGATTTTAACGTCATGTGACGGGCAACGGCCATATGCTCGGTCGAGCTCTGCATAGAAAGCATCCTTGGTAGCATCGTCTTTCTCTTCCGTCGGGGCATGCGCACAGATTAGGCTGATGTTGAAGAATTTGGCAGTTATTCGGATCGTCGCAATCCTCTCGCTAACTGGTGTGAAGTGCGAGGCTCGGTGCCGCAACTTGGGCCCTACGACGAAACCACAACCAAATTCATGCCTATCATTAAGACAACTGTAATAGATGTCACAGTTGCTTTTTCTTATGCGCCCCTGCCCTTTCCATCGCATTTCCTGGATGGCTGTGATGTCAGCCTTCAACTCATTGAGGGTATCCGCTAGTTGTTGAGCAGCACCGGGTCTGTACAATGTCCGTACGTTCCAGGTGCATACTCTCAAATCATTTTCCTTTTTCCGTTTGCCGTGGTCGTCAACGTTTTCCGGGTTCCTTTCCGAGGCTCCTCTTGCTTCATAGAGTAAAGAAAAATAGCACATAGAATGTTCTCATATGAAAATATGACCATGCCGGTTGAGCGCTTGCAGCGCAATGAATTGGTCGGATCATATTTCGACTGCCTGAGCCTGAATTGTCCAAATCGAACAAATACGAAGTTGAGCGGCAATTCGCTCATATTCTGGTGCGTGTATGGTTAGTAGTTAGTAGCATAAACACATATACATAGATACTAATTTAATACAATTTTTTGTTTGGTTTTTGTCAGATTTTGGATTCCGGTCCCTAATTCAAATGTCTCTAGTAGACATACAGTTTGGTTTGGAATACAGATATTAATGACATGATCATGATCTCAACATTTGATTACGCTTGTCCTCCTAGAAACAGAATAATTAATCAAATAATTTATTGCAGCAAAACTCACGCGGCACAGCAAGCGAGGCAGCGAGACAAGACGCCTGCAATGCTTACACACATACAGGCTTACAAGCGTAGATCAGCGTGTGGCTGCGTGCGTGTGTGTGCCTGTGTAGTTTGCTACGCTTGCAGAAACGAATCGAATAATTCTTGGACTATTGTTCGTTCGAAGAAGGGTTCAGGGGAACTCGTAGTCGATCAGTCTCGACTGAAATTGTATTAAATTAGTATCTACGTATATATATGCAGAAGACTTGGAGACCGAATTATAAAGATGAACGAGATATAATTTTAGAACTGATTCTCGATAAATGTTTTTATCGATAACTCTGGAAATATAAAGTTGATAGAATATCTGAAACAAACTCGTAGTACGCGTGCAATACACTAATATAATATTTAACACAAAAAGAATGAACTCTCTAGCTCGTATATCTTCGGAAATCAACGAGTTCAAGCATACGGACAGACGGACATGGCTATATCGACTCAGCTCGACACCCTGATCAAGAATGTATATACTTTATGGGGTCTGCCACGCCTGCTTCTGCCTGTTACATACTTTTACTTTTATACCCTGAATTTCCATTTTCAATGGGTTCAGGGTAGTATAATAAGCGAGTTCTTAGAATATCAGAAATACTATCCCCCTGCGTTGTATATTCTTATGTGCTTGAACTTGGCTTATACTATACTACAATATACAGAAATTTCATAATTATTTTGGAGCTGCGTGTAATAAATATATATTTATCATACCCTTAATTTTCCTTCACAAAAAAATTATTTAAAATCTATGATTTGGCAAATACGCATACATACATATATGAATATATAGAGACTCTACCGAGAAAACGTTTCAGCAAATAAGTTCCCATAATATAATGGACTCGGCAATTGTTGTTAATGTTGTTAAAATTTTATTTTATTTTAATTTTTAAAACATATTTTACAATACATGTCTTACATCACTGCAATTATTTAATTAACTTAATTTTAATGTGGAGCTGGCACACAATTTACATATTACATATATTTTAAATAATATTCAAATGACACAGAAATGTAAATAAATTAATTACAATTTAATTTGATGCCCAAATTTTCATTTTATATATTAGAATGTAAATGCAATTTTAAAATAATTTTTATATTTATATGTAAAATTTATAGCATAAGCTATAGGCAAATATAAGCTAAGTAACTAATTGCCTTATAAATCAATAAATCAAATTGGGTAGCTCTAGTCCGCACGACCCACAGTGATAGAGAACATATATACATATATGTTTACAAGGATAGCCCCCACAAACAATCGATAATACAAAGAAGATATATGAAAGAAATCTGTAGTTGAAGCCGTTACACTCAACAGGCTCGATGTGCGTTCATAAATGCAGGCCGAGATCGACTCAGATCGTCCTGGTATAGAATAGACTTTAAAGGGTCAACTTTTTTTCGTTAGCAGATTGCGAAGACATCGATTGGCATCTATGGCGACATTTTATTTAAAACCACTGATTTTTCATTTTTATACCCTGAACCCATTGAAAATGGGAATTCAGGGTATGATGGTTTTGTGAAAATGTATGTAACAGGCAGAAGGAGACGTCGCAGACCCCATAAAGTATATACAGTATGTCCATTAATTGTTTGCAAAACGAAAAAAGTCATTCAAATGCGTCTTTGACATCATATTTTACTAGGAAAGACACTTTTTTTCATAATTTTTTTTTACAGCGCTCTTCTTATATGTATTCTTAATGATACTAAATAAAAAAAATAATGAGAATAGCAACAGAAACATAAAAAATAATTCGAAACAAAGAAAAACACCAAATATTGACTGTCTATTAATTGTTTGCAAAATGCAAACATTAATATTGTAAGATCTGTATCATTTGAAGATCATTATCGAAATGATAATAACCCATTGAAAAAGGGAATTCAGGGTATAATGGTTTTGTGAAAATGTATGTAACAGGTAAAAGGAGACGTCGCAGACCCTATAAAGTATATATATTCTTGATCAGCATAAAAAAATAAGTTGATTGAGCCCTGTCCGTCTGTCCGTCCGTCCGTCCGTATGAACGTCGAGATTTCGGAAACTACAGAAGCTAGAGAGCTGAAATTTCACATGAACACTCGTATGTTACCTACGCAATACGAGGTAATTTTGTTTTTTCGATAACTCGTCCCATTTCCAAATTATCGATAAAAAATCGACAATTCGTTTCCGTTTTTTAGGTTTTTTGGGTATAACTTCTACACCGTTTTAGCTAGAGACTTCAACTTTATATATTTAGATAGATATTATGGATACGCAGATTTTGTAGTTTTCAGATTTTGGATGCCACGCCCCCTTCGCCCCCAATTTGAAAAAAAAAAACGCATTTCAAATACTAGAAATTTGCAATTTGGCACATAGGTAGATACTCTTAATCTATTCTGAAAATTTCATGAAGATCGTCCATCTAGAAATGGAGTTATAAGCGTCCAAAGTTCAGCCCAACCCACCCCCAAGCCACGGCAGCAACTGCGCAGTTAGCAGAGCGCGCGCCTCTAAGTGCGTAAAGAAGAAGAGTATCACTTTTTTTGCAGGGTTCAGGGTATCTCGTAGTCGAGCCGTCTCGACTAGAGCCTTCTTACTTGTTTATACTTTGTTCCCAAAGGGAAGAAAGTATATTGGGTTTGTGCAATCTCCGTCCGTCTGTCCGTCCGTCCGTCCGTCCATCTGTCCGTCTTAAATCCCGAATTATAAAGTGTAAAAATTTTCCCGATCCGCCCACTATACTCGGGGTGACAACCCAAGTTCAAAAAGCTATGGCAGATAAAGCTACCCCTCAATGGGCGTAGCGAAAAACGTATCTTCTAAACCGTTAAAGCTAGAACGCAGAAATTTTGCATGTGAGTTAATGTTATGATTCTAAGAAGATCAATCAAAAAGTTATATGTCTACGTCTATTGTCGGCGTGGCAAATCGGACCTGAATATAAAGTGATATTTCAAATTGTGCTATATTTTGAACACTATTGACACTAGAGACTTGAAATTTTGCATGTATACTCGGGTTGACAACCCAAGATCAATAAGTTATGGTAGATATATCTACGCCCACGGGGGGGCGTGTCAAACAAAAAAAAGTTAATATCTCCTACAGTTTTAGAGCTAGAAGCTTGAAATTTGGATGGTTGAGTTACTAATGTTCTCCTTTATCTATTATATATATAACCCAAAAAAATTGTTAAGCCTCTTTGGGGGCGTGGCATATCGAAAAATACCCTGTAATTTTCGCATTTTTGGAATGTAAGCAACCAAATTTTGCAGTCTTGTTAGCCTCGGCCCTTTCTAAGAACACTGGGGGCGTGGTAAATCGGCAAAGAAGTTTGTTGTGGCCAACTGCATAATTAATGCATATATTAGCTTAGTAGTAATTGCTAAGATGGCAGAAAGCATTTTAACATAAATATAATGAATTTAAAAAATAAAATTTAGAAGTTTTCGATTAATAAACAAAAAGTTTCCAGCGGGATTCGAACCCAGGTCTCTTGAAAATCACGAGTAATCGTTAGCTAAACCTAAATAAATTCACAGCTGATCAGCAGCTTGTGACAAAACAAAACAATACTATCGAAATTCTTGCAATATGTATACACACTTGGATGTGTATACACGTACAAACATCTGTGTACACATACATACATATATGCATGCATGGAAAACCGCTTGCCACACAGAGTGGCAACTCGGAAAGCAGTTTTAGTTTTTGCTTAAATGCACAATTCATATGCGTATGTTTATAAATTATTATCAGTTGGCAGCAAACATTTTATAATAAATATACAAATATAAAAATAATTTTTGAAAAAAATTTTCTGCGGGACTCGAACCCACGCACCTAAGTATAGCTTGCATAGCCCTTACCACCAGCGCCACTGCCCTGACATGAAATGTGTTGACTAAAACCAAATAACGCATTGCTAGAGCGTCTCTGACAAAACTAAAGTAACGATCGAAAAATTCCCAATTCAGTCACAATTCTTAGAATATTCTGGCATGCAAACTTTTGTAAATCTGTATGTATGTATAGGAAAAACGTTTGTTGCTTGCCATGTACGTTTGCTAATTGCCGAATTATTTCGTTAATTAAATGTTTATTAAATAAATAAGATGCACCTATGGGAACAAAGTATATCGCAGTTAGTTGCGCCTAACTGCAACGTTCTTACTTGTTTATTCTCTGACCCCTTGGAAAATGTGATTTGAGTGTATAATTATCTTGTGAAATTTAACTGGCAAAAGAAAAGAATAATCTTGGATTATACTCATATACATTTTATAACGAGTCAAAGCCGGATAGGTCACTCTCGAGCTGCAATGAATCAAATGTTTTCAAATTAGCTTTGTGGTATATAAATTTAAATTTTATTGAAAATATATAACCTTCTCCGTGTTGTAAAGATGTGTATGCGGCAATAAAAATGTAGATCCAAGGTCTCGCTCAGCCATTGTATTCGTCTCCTATAAAAACAAAAATAATTAGTAAATATGTTTATGATATTTAAAATATTTTAATGTAATATTAATGACCCATCCGCCCCGACTTTACCTCAATTGTATTGCTTGCCGTACGTTTTTCAAAACATAGTTGAACCGATTTGGTAACAGCTTGAACTGTTGTTTCGTCGAATGAGCGTATATCAGCCGAACTGCAAATAAACAATATTGTATATGTAAGAGAGTTAAGGAAAACAACTCCACATTTCACGAATTCAAAATCTGAACTTTGAACTCTTTGAATTTAAAAATTGAACTGTTTATTTTGGGTCAATACTACTGATTATATACCTTAAAACTAAAATAATTTTCAAGCACACGACTGCACAGATGTTTTGTCAAGTGCCCCTTTTAGTAAACATGCCTATAATCTGTATACATATGTATATTTTGTGTTCGTGCTTGAACAATCTGTGAGGTCTAGGAAGTGACACAGGAAGTATCATCAATAGATTCTTCTGGCAATTGATTATCTTTTCTACTTTTAACGGTACTTGATGTTGATGTTAATATTGATAAACATGTTGATGTTGATGATGTTGATGTTGATGTTAATGTTGATGTTGATGGGGTTACGAAACAAGGCAACGCTAAGTAGCTCATTTAGCTATCCTTGTCCCTGGTAATTCACTCCCACCATCTTGAGGAAATGGAGGATAATACTGCTGTTGTTTCCATCCCGTTAAAACCCTGGCAAGGCTCCAAGTAAGTTCAAAGCTCGTCGCCAATTTAATCTTTGGTTGTACAAGTTTAAGTTGATATATATCCTTAATTTGTGCAAGATCTTGGCTCTGAACGCTGGGCCCATAAGGTCCAGCGTCAACCCTCACATGGCCTACCTGCTATGCACAGACAACTATGAGAATCGTATGAGTGACTGTACATCAGAGCGGCTTGGAGTCGGGGGCCGAATACAAAAATGAATAACACACAAAACAGCAAAAATAGGACCGAGGAAACACCACAAATGGAAAGTGACTCTCGCTTCACTGACCCAAGGTTGGGCTTTGAGAAAAGCTCGAAGATACAGCGAAACCCGTAGCATCTGCACCAAAAAGCGTGGAGGAAACTCCGAGAACAACGACGACGGAAGCAGGCGCCCCAAACACTAATGCAGTGTTGATGATGTCACCAAGGCACGAGTACATGATGAAACTCCGTGTCGAGCAGGAGGATGCCATCCTAAAATGCTGTCAGGCACTGCGGCGTATAAAAACCGCTGTTGCTAAGCAAGCAAGTAAGAAGGCTCTAGTCGAGACGGCTCGACTACGAGAAACCCTGAACCCTGCAAAAAAGTGATACTCTTCTTCTTTACGCACTTATAAGCGCGAGCTCTGCTAACAGCGCAGTTGCTGCCTTGGCTTGGGGGTGTGTTGGGCTGAACAATTGGACAGGGCTCAATCAACTTATTTTTTTATGCTGATCAAGAATATATATACTTTATGGGGTCTGCGACGTCTCCTTAATTTTCATAAAACCATTATACCCTGAATTACCATTTTCAATGGGTTCAGGGTATAAAAACATTAGCCTGGACGCAAGAAGCGGGGTATTGGACTTGAACGAACTGCTCGATGTCTTAAGACACTGCAGGAGCTCCTGGAAGAAGATCGAGGCTAAAGTTAAAAAGCATTAGCAACAGCCATTAAAAAAGAGAGAGGTAAAGAGCTCTGAATCAGTGCAAACACCCACTATACAAAAGAGGCAGGGGTCTAGCCCCCTAAAGTCAGAGTCTGTTAAAAAAAACTATGCGAAAGACCACAAAATCTTTGGCAAAAAGTTACCAAAAAATGAAAAAAAATGTTGCATCTGCACTGACGCAGGGCGTAGTTCTGTTGCCCACATGCCAGGATCGCAGAAATGCCCAGGCACTCGACAAGGTATAGCACCATGATAAAGATACTCAAAGGTAACCTACACCGGAGCAAAACTGCAGATGCACTTTTGACACAGATCGTGGCGGAATACGCTATCGACATTGTGATCATTAGTGAGCAATACAAGCAGAAAGCAAACGGAGTTTGGTTAGAGGACGAAACCAAGACTGCGGCCATATGGATACCCAGTGCCAGTGGACAGTTGCTACAAGAGAGCAAGCTAGGAAATTGTTACGACTACGCACGGCTCAGGGATGTCGCAGTAGTTATCTGCTACCTGACACCTAGCGACACCATAAACACTTTCCAAATTAAGCTAGACTCAATCGAGGACCTGCTCATGGATCGACGGAAGCCATTTATTGTGGCAGGCGATCTCAACGCACGATCAGTAGATTGGGTTATGCCCTCGACTAGATGTTGCAAACCGCGGTAACAAACCCACCTGCCAAAAGTAGTCATGAAAAAACTAAGGAACTCTGGAGCAACGCCAAACGTGGATGATGAAACGATGGATCACATAGTGGAAACATAATTCCCAACACACATTCACGAAACGAATGCGCGGGCAGCCGAAGAAACTCATAGCTCAGCTCCTAATTTTACGGAGGAAGAGCTCAAGATTGCGGCACTCTCCCTGAAAAATAAAAAATCCCCGGGACCAGACAATATACCGGCAGAGATACTGAAGATGATAGCAACAGGACGACCAACTTTTCTCCTTAGAATGTACAACGCATGTCTAAAAGAAAGATTATTCCCAGAAGTTTGGAAAGAGCAGAGACTTGTGCTCATCAGCAAAGGCAAAGGCGATCCCAACACCCCATCGGCATACCGTCCATTGTGTATGCTAAATACAGCTGGCAAGCTGTTAGAAAAGCTCCTGAAACCAAGGCTACTAGCTGCAATAGATGCCGCTGGAGGACTCAGCCCCAGACAGCATGGTTTCAGTCCGGAAAATCTACAATGGGGGCTATTGATGAAGTTGTACAGGCAGCCAGAGCAACGAAAAGGGGAAATGCATACTCGCGCCCAGTGGTTCTATTAGTAACGCTCGACGTCAAAAATGCTTTCAATAGTGTTAGATGGAGCGATATGCTTGCTTCCCTGGAGCAACATTTTCGAATACCGGAGTACCTAGTGCATATGATGAGGAGCTACTTGCAGGATCGAGTACTCCTGTATGACACACAGACTGGTACAAAACGTTATAGAGTGACTGGAGGGGCTGCACAGGGGTCGATCCTAGGACCAGACCTGTGGAATATCAGCTACGACGACATTCTAAGACTGGAAATGCCTGAAGAAACATTTCTAATCGGATACGCTGACGACATCGCGGCCGAAGCCTAAAAGAGACTGACCCAAGTCATGATCCGCACGCATATGTGGCTGAGCTCTCGAGGTCTGGAACTTGCTACCCAGAAAACAGAGCTCCTTCTGTTTACAGTAAAGCAGATTCCAACCGAAATAGAGATGCGAGTAAGCGGAAATCAAATAAGGACCCAGAGAACAGTGAACTATCTAGGCGTTAGACTGGATAGCAAACTCACTTTCGGGGAACAGCTGAAGCACGCCACGCGAAAGGCAGCTGCAATAACGGGCTCTCTGAGTAGACTGATGGCAAACGTTGACGGTCCGACGGAAGGGAAACGAAGACTTCTCATGGAAACGACGAGCGCTACACTACTCTATGGTAGCGAAGTATGGGCGGATACTCTACAGGCAGATGTAAGGCGAAAACCGTTGTCGCCAAAAATGTTCTGCGGCGGAAGAAGTATGACCTGGACGCAGCCACAGAGAGGGTTACGCTCAGATAGAGCATATTCGAGGTCACCACCTTGAAGGTTAATGCGGGATAGTTCCCGGTTCCAAGGTGGAATTTAGCCCTAGAAGAGGAGGTTTTTTAGACGGGTTGAGCACATCCTTTGAGATATGATTTTAAGATCAACTAAGTTTTCTAGCTTGTATCATTCCTGTTGTGAATTATATAAGAGAACCTTGCGAAAAACTTTATGGGATTTCCATTACAATAAGGAAGATTTGCCTGCCTGTCATCAATGATTCTGTTAACTTTCCTTAACCACCCATCGACGTTGCTTAGCAGTTCTCTCCTGTCGTCTTCACGATGGCTCCGGTCGTCGTTATTTTACTCTGTCTCTCAGCTCGTTTTCTTTCAAGGAGAGATTCACTTCGGTTATTTTTATACCCTGAGTCCATTGACAATGGGATATCAGGGTATAATGGTTTTGTTAAATGTATGTAACAGGCAGAAGGAGGCGTGGCAGACCCCATAAAGTATATATATTCTTGATCAGGGTGACGAGAAAAGTTGATCTAGCCCTGTCCGTCTGTCCGTCCGTCCGTCCGTCCGTCCGTCCGTCCGTCCGTATGTATGAAAGCGTCGATTTCCGAAGATACAAAAGCTAGAGAGTTCATTCTTTTTGTGTTAGGTCCGTATATTGCACGCGCAGTACGAGTTTGTTTCAGAAATTCGATAACTTGTATATTGGCAAAGTTATCGATAAATGAATTTATCGGGAACCAGTTATAAAATTCTAGCTAATTCATCTTTAGAGTTAGAGTCTCCAAGTCTTCTGCATATATATAGATACCAATTTAATACAATTTCATAGTTTTTGTCAGATTTTGGATTCCGGTCCCCACTTCGCCCCACCACCCCCAAATGTGTAAAAAATGCATTTCAAATACCTGAGACAAGCAGTTTGGGTTAGCATATAGATATGAATATTATAATCTTAATCTGAACATATCAATCGTATTGTCCATCTAGAAACAGAATTATTAATCATCAAAGTTTTCTCATCAAAACCCATGCGACGCAGTAGCAAAGCAGCGAGACAGCAAGCCGCCTGCATTGCTCACACACATACATGCTTACAAGCATAGATCAGCGTGTGTGTGTGTGCTCGTGTTTTTGCATGTATAGTTTCTTACGCGTGGAGAATCGAAACGAAGCATTCTTGGAATATGATTCGTTCGAAGAAGGGCTCAGGGGATTTCGTAGTCGAGCAGTCTCGACTACAGCTTTCTTACTTGTTATACCCTGAGCCCATTGAAAATGGGAAATCAGGGTATAATGGTTTTGTTAAATGTATGTAACAGGAGGAGAAGGAGGCGTGGCAGACACCATAAAGTATATATATTCTTGAACGGGGTGACGAGAAAAGTTGATGTAGCCATGTCCGTCTGTCCGTCCGTCCGTCCGTCCGTCCGTATGTATGAACGCGTCGATTTCCGAAGACACAAAAGCTAGAGAGTTCATTCTTTTTGTGTTAGGTTCGTATATTGCACGCGCAGTAAGAGTTTGTTTCAGAAATTCGATAACTCGTATATTTCCAAAGTTATCGATAAAACACTTTATCGGGAACCAGTTATAAAATTGTAGCTAATTCATCTTTAGAGTTAGAGTCTCCAAGTCTTCTGCATATATATAGATACTAATTTATTACAATTTCGGTTTTTGTCAGATTTTGGATTTCGGTCCCCGATTCCCCACTCCCCCACCCCTACTCCTACCCGTCCGTATGAACGCAGAGATTTAGGAAACTACAAAGCTAAGGAGTTGAAATATGAATACTCGTTTGTTAGATACGCAGTACGAGTACATACATTTTCACAAAACCATTATACCCTGAATTCCGATTTTCAATAGGTTCAGGGTATAATTAGAAATTTTCGATAAAAACAAAGTTTTCCGCGGGATTTGAACCTGGGTATTTTAAAAACACATCTATGGTAAACAATCTGCGGCGGTAATCGAACCCCTAACATTCATTCGAATAACACTTATCACCAGCCACACTGTCAAGATCTAAAACGTGATAACTAAACCTCAATAAGCTCACTGCTAAGCGCCTTCTGACGAAACTAAAATAACGGCTGAAAAATGTACAATTCAATCGCAATTCTTAGAATATGCTGGAATGCGAATTAATCAGCTTGCTTTTGCAAGTTAATAAAAAATATTTTTTTAGTGTGAACGTATTGTTCACTTATGAAACTCAAAATTCAAAATGAAGTACAAAAATGAACTTATGCTGCAAGTCAGGTAATGTTTATGCTAAAGTTTCCCTTATTAAAGCTCAAAGATCTAACGCACAAAAGCTTACACGAGTGGCTTACGTGATCCTACATCGGAATTGTTAAATTATGAATTGTTTACATTAAAGTTTGGTTAATAACTCAATGAGCTCTTGGAAACTGTGCAGAGAATTTTATGTTTATGTTGAAGCCAAAACTGCTTACTCTGTGGGAATGGCGCAGGGAATATTTATGTCTGAACCAAGTGGTGTGATTATATAGCTTGTGTATGATTGGAAAGATTGATTTATGCTATTTGAAATTTGTTTCCATTTATCATAAGAGTAGCTTGAGTAGCGGGGTGATAACTTGCATATGTTTTGTTTTATGCATGGAATCAACGCTGAATATGTGTATACTTACATACATCTGTATGTATAGAAAAAGCGCTTGCCGCATGCTGCGTGTATATTTAGGAAAAGCAGCTTGCCACGTGCTTTTGCTAATTACCCAAATACACATTTCGTTTATTAAATTCCAAATGAAATATGACAACGTTGGGGCCTGAATGAGTCTTTTACAGTCGGTAATGCCCGACTGCAACGTTCTTACTTGTTATGTTGTTGTTGTTGTTGTTGTTGTTGTAAATACAGTCCTATATACTTCTTTGTATTATGGACTTATCAGCAGAATGTATGTACATTTGTATGTCCGCTCCATTTTTTTTTTTTGGGATACGGATCCATCAGCACTGCAAACTTTCTTATTAAAATCTGAACACCACTTTTTTTTATATATATATCAAAATTTTATTTTATTGTCTTCCGCTAAGGTTTTTATAAAAACTTACAGCATAAAGACGTTGGTTCCTTCTCTGTGTCTCTTACCACGAAAAGGGAAAACAACAGAAAACAAGAAAGAAAGCGACTCTACAATACTTTTTCGGGATGAGCACACACGCATTTACAGTGTGTTGGTACATGTATGAGCATTTATGTGCGCTTCAGTTTCGTCAATTTTGTATGGCTTGAATTGTAAAGTGACTGTCAAATGAGTTTATGACTTGCAGCAGTCATTTTGGCATAATGAATATAACATGATGCATTATGGCATTTGTCAATACATATGAATTTCTGACCCACTTCAATCGTTCTAACCCACTACACTATTTGATATTATTAAGACTATGATTTAGAGATTCAAAAATATTTTGGGAGATTTTCACATAAATGCTCATGCATATAGCAAGACACGCAGATGGGACATAAATAAAATTGATACGGAAAAATTACTCACTGAACTAGACAGAAGTGAGCGACAATTCGATGGGGCACTGAGTACGAACCAAATTGTCGAAAGAAGCCTTACAGCCATGGTAAAAGCGTGTAACGTTTCGATGCCAAGAACGCACGGCAAACATGGCAGTAGGCGGCAGGCATACTGGTGGAACCACGATATCGCAGAGAAAAGACAAGTATGTATACAGTGCAGAAGAAAACTGACAAGAGCACGACACACTGGAAATTTTATTCTAGAAGCGGTTGCAGCGAAGAATGCGAGAAAGGACCTGTCGATTGCTATAGCTCGCAGCAAACAAGACAAGTGGAAGGAGCTCTGCAAAGATGTAAACAGAGATCCCTGGGGACTTGGCTACAAAGTAGTCATGAAAAAATTGAGGAACTCTGGAGCAACGCCAAACGTGGATGATGAAACGATGGACCACATAGTGGAAACACTATTCCCAACACACATTCACGAAACGAATGCGCGGGCAGCCGAAGAAACTCATAGCTCAGCTCCTAATTTTACGGAGGAAGAGCTCAAGATTGCGGCACTCTCCCTGAAAAATAAAAAATCCCCGGGACCAGACAATATACCGGCAGAGATACTGAAGATGATAGCAACAGGACGACCAACTTTTCTCCTTAGAATGTACAACGCATGTCTAAAAGAAAGATTATTCCCAGAAGTTTGGAAAGAGCAGAGACTTGTGCTCATCAGCAAAGGCAAAGGCGATCCCAACACCCCATCGGCATACCGTCCATTGTGTATGCTAAATACAGCTGGCAAGCTGTTAGAAAAGCTCCTGAAACCAAGGCTACTAGCTGCAATAGATGCCGCTGGAGGACTCAGCCCCAGACAGCATGGTTTCAGGTCCGGAAAATCCACAATGGGGGCTATTGATGAAGTTGTACAGGCAGCCAGAGCAACGAAAAGAGGAAATGCATACTCGCGCCCAGTGGTTCTATTAGTAACGCTCGATGTCAAAAATGCTTTCAATAGTGTTAGATGGAGCGATATGCTTGCTTCCCTGGAGCAACATTTTCGAATACCGGAGTACCTAGTGCATATGATGAGGAGCTACTTGCAGGATCGAGTACTCCTGTATGACACACAGACTGGTACAAAACGCTATAGAGTGACTGGAGGGGCTGCACAGGGGTCGATCCTAGGACCAGACCTGTGGAATATCAGCTACGACGACATTCTAAGACTGGAAATGCCTGAAGAAACATTTCTAATCGGATACGCTGACGACATCGCGGCCGAAGCCTAAAAGAGACTGACCCAAGTCATGATCCGCACGCATATGTGGCTGAGCTCTCGAGGTCTGGAACTTGCTACCCAGAAAACAGAGCTCCTTCTGTTTACAGTAAAGCAGATTCCAACCGAAATAGAGATGCGAGTAAGCGGAAATCAAATAAGGACCCAGAGGACAGTGAACTATCTAGGCGTTAGACTGGATAGCAAACTCACTTTCGGGGAACAGCTGAAGCACGCCACGCGAAAGGCAGCTGCAATAACGGGCTCTCTCAGTAGACTGATGGCAAACGTTGACGGTCCGACGGAAGGGAAACGGAGACTTCTTATGGAAACGACGAGTGTTACACTACTCTATGGTAGCGAAGTATGGGCGGATACTCTACAGGCAGTTGTTGTTGTTATCCGTGCAGAGAAGAGCAGCCTTGCGGATAACATCGGCGTATCGCACAGTATCTGGAGCTGCAGTAGTCGTGATAGCAGCAGTCATACCAGTGGACCTACTTGCTCAAGAACGCAAGAAAATATGGCAACTCCGGCAGAGTGGAGAATTCTCTGAACAGGCAGCAAAGATCATACGGCAGCAAACTATAGCCTCCTGGCAGGCGAGATGGTCGTCCGAAAGATATGGAAGATGGACTGCAAAAGTAATCCCCGATCTAGAGCAGTGGATAAGTAGAAAGCATGGTGAAACGTCTTTTTATCTTACACAAATGCTCTCCGGTCATGGATACTTTCGAAAGTACCTATATAAGATGGGCAAAACGGATGAATCCACCTGTATTTACTGCAAAAATACAATGGACAACGCAGAACACACTTTCTTCGACTGCGAAAGGTGGTCAGAAGAGAGAACCGCCTTGGCAGGCTCTCTCGGTGAAGTCACAGTAGACACAATAGTACAGAAAATGTGCAGCAGCATTGATGCCTGGAAAAAAGTCAGTAACTTCGCCAAAAATGTTCTGCGGCGGAAGAAGTATGACCTGGACGCAGGCACAGAGAGGGTAACGCTCAGATAGAGCATATTTGAGGGCGCCACCTTGAAGTTTAATGCGAGATAGTTCCCGGTTCCAAGGTGGAATTTAGCCCTAGAAGAGGAGGTTTTTTTTAGTCGGTAAGCAGTCATGCAGTCCGACACACCAGCAGAGTGACGACCTGACTGACGGTGCATAAAGCATGTTTACCTACCTCTACCCAACAAAAAGAAAAAAAAACAAGTAAGAAGGCTCTAGTTGAGACGGCTCGACTACGAGATACCCTGAACCCTGCAAAAAAGTGATACTCTTCTTCTTTACGCACTTCTAAGCGCGCACTTCTAAGCGCGCACTCTGCTAACCGCGCAGTTGCTGCCGTGGCTTGGGGGTGGGTTGGGCTAAAGATAACATAAACGATCTTCATGAAATTTTTAGAATAGATTAAGAGTATCTAGATCTATCTATGTGCCAAATTGCAAGTCTCTAGTATTTGAAATGCGTTTTTTTCAAATTGAGGGCGGAGGGGGCGTGGCATCCAAAATCTGAAAACTACAAAATCTGCGTATCTATAATATCTATCTAAATATATAAAGTTGAAGTCTCTAGCTAAAACGGTGTAGAAGTTATGCTCAAAAACCCTAAAATATGTTATGTTATTTTATCGATAATTTGGAAACGGGATGAGTTATCGAAAAAAACAAAATAAACTCGTACTGCGTAGTTAACATACGAGTGTTCATGTGAAATTTCAACTCTCTAGCTTTTGTAGTTTCCGAAATCTCGACGTTCATACAGACGGACAGACGGACGGACAGACGGACGGACAGACGGACGGACAGACGGACAGGGCTAGATCAACTTATTTTTTTATGCTGATCAAGAATATATATACTTTATGGGGTCTGCGACGTCTCCTTCTGCATGTTACATACATTTTCACAAAACCATTATACCCTGAATTCCCATTTTCATGGGTTCAGGGTATAAAAAAAAATATATAGCAAGACACTTTAAATGTGTGTGTACATGCTCATAGCGAAAAAGTATTGCTTATGCACATCAATGCTTTCATACCCTTCCAAAAAATAATCATGAAAACGATCAAATTTTGCATGGGCATGGCAAACCTTTTTTTGAGTTCGGAATACTTGATTGAGTGAGTGAAAGAGTGAGAGGAAGGAAAAATAGAACATAGTAATGATTCATATTCGAATAAGACCATTTCATTCTAGCGCTGGTAGCGGACTGACTTTATCGAAAGTGGAATCCTTGGAGTATCACTTCTTCGAAAGCGAGCAGTCTCAACTAGAGCTCTCTCACTTGCGGTTGCTGTTGCTTTTTGTTTTCGATGAACATGGTGAAATGACTTGATATATTTGTATGAATTTATGATAAGTTTCAGATATGATTGGATATAGTTCAGGGAGTCTCCAACTCGATCATCACCAACTAAAGGTTTCCCTCTTCTAAGTCTTCAGTCCTAAATCGATTCGTTTTGAGGTCACTTACATTTCAGTATTAGGAATATTTATCATCCAGCACTGCGTTCTATGAAAATCCCTGAATGAAAAAAATAAGTTGGTGTAAATTTTTAATGAATTGTGTGATATTAACTTACTCGCTTGAATTCAAATTGGCCTTTAAACTTTCTCTAGATATTTGCTGTCCATGAGATGATTCACTATCAGTTGGAGTTGGATTTTTTTTGCAGTCGAATGTTTTGCTATTTAAATATATTGGACGGTCGCTGACAATTGCAGAGACCTCAAACCCAGCTGAGACTAATTCGCCACACTCTTTACTAGAGGCCCCTACCTCAGCGGCAAGAGTGTTCTCAACCTCGCCTAACGTTACCTCGTATTGTTTCAATTGTTGTGTATGCGACAAGACCGATGGATGGTAGTATTTAGCTCGGGGAATCATTACAGTAAGTGATCGATCTGATTGAACAGGTTCGAATGTATCCGATGACTCCTATTATAATAAATAATATAATAAATATGAATGAGAGAAAATTAAAATGAATTAAAAGTCACCTTAAATGTTGAATACTGTTCAGTATTTTGACTCGATAAGCTATTTGAATCATTCAAAATGTTTCGCTTGTCCGTGCTGAATTTGCGTATAAGGGCTGCAGAGGACAACCTCGATTTATCGCTAGATGATGTTAACATAGTTGGATGATAATTGGATGCGTTGATAAATATAGGCCTCGCCATAGTTACTCCACGAGGTTTACGCTTCGTATAGATCAGCAATGTGCAGACTAGCAAAAAGACAAAAATAGTGCCGACTGCAATCAGGCTAATCAACAATATCTTCAAATTTAGTTGACACGTTGCACCCGCATGCCAAGCAAAACATTCACAAACGGAAGTGTCATTCAAGATTCCATTTGACGTCCCGCAATCACCATGGTAGTTGCACTTATCGCATCCAATTATCCCATCTGAGCAATGGCGACCAGGATAAATTACATTTTCGGATGTATCCACATAACCATCTGGGCAGCTGCAGGTGTAGCTACCTACCAAATTGAAACAGTGGGCGTGGACGGAACAATCGTTGAAATCATCGTGCGCACACTCATCAAAATCTAAACATAGAATTGGGGATGACACAATATCTTTTAGGCTGTATCAGTTTAGTTGGAATATTTCTTGTTTTACAGCACATAATTTAAATAAAGATTTAAGCAATACAAGAAAAGTACTTATTTTAATTAAAAAATACCTAATAAATTAAATCTGTAACTTAAAGGTTGTAAAATCTACGCTTAAAAACGAAACCAAATTTTTGATTATTATCGATAAGAAGAAACGAGATGAGTTATCGAAAAAATAAACTCTTTCGTATGTAAAATTTCAAATTTATAACTTTTGTAGTTTGCGATATTTCGGCGTTCACAAGCGGACGGACATGACTATATCGATTCAGCTCTTCACCTTAATCATTCCCTGATCATACATAGTTTTGGAGAAACATTTCACATATTTTCAACGGAAATCTTTAAATTTCGTAAATAAATTATTTGCTTCTTACATCGATTTGTTATTTAATTATCTTCGCCCATTGGACATGGTAGTAGAATACAGTTTTGATTTAAGTTAACTCTTTATTTTGTATAAATGTATCTTTATTGTCTTCAACTTACCTTCAACTGTCAATGAATTTATATCCACCTTAGATGTATACAACTCTGTTCCTCCAACACTATAGTTATTTTGTCGCAAATATTTCTTAAAAACAGATTCTAAGCGTTTCACGTCACTATTTTCTGACAACTGAAATATAATTATAAACAGATAATGAATAGTTAATAATTAATTATAGTGAAAGACAACTTAACCTGCAGCAAAAATTTTCCCAGTACAGCAGGGGCTTTTTGAGAGTTTAATTCCCTTGACTGGATTCCATAGTATACATCGCGAAAATCGGATTGCATAACCATGCGATCGATAGCATCCACAATAATTGATCTTAGATATCGATTTTGACTTGACGAACTGCTTACAAACTCATCGTTTAACTTAAGATAGTAGCTCCCGACTCTAGCGATTGGTATATGCAACTCGAAAATATATGTAGCTGTGGATTTATATTGTAAAGACACAATGAAAACTCATTTTATCAGTTTGGATTATACATTTATATTACATAATATTCATACATTTTTTATTATTGTATTGTATTTTATATAATTTAATGTTTATTTTATACAGCTAGCCTCTTTAGCCAATTGATAAAAACACGTGACAGCAGATCCAAGTGAACTCTCACCTGATGCTGTACTTTGAATTTGATAAAGGACGTCTGAGCAGTGAAGTATCTTTATAAAAAGAAGAAGACGTGGTACACTTTCGCCTGTCCGTCGTCCGTATAGTTTAACGCTTTGATTTAATAAAGATAACTTCTTTCAGAGATAAGGATTAAAAAACTAATTAAACATAATTTATAAAAATTATAACTCCTATATATTTAGGGCTAGTCTCCAATTTTTTAATATATGTAGATTCATGTGTATTTTATGCAATTTGTATATCTTAAACTTATTGAAGATGCGAATTCAGGGTGCCACGGTTTTATGAAAATATATGTAACAGGCAAAATGAAGCGTTGCAGACCCCATAAAGTACAAGAATATAAATAGTTATTCAAGAATATATATATATATATATATATATATATATATATATATATAATATATAATATATATAATCTATATAATATATATATTATATAACCCCAGAACGCACGAACCGATTTCAACGGTTTTGCATTTGTTGGAAAGGTCTCGGGCTCGGTGAGGTTTATAGCAAAGAAAAATATAACAAGTAAGAAGGCTCTAGTCGAGACGGCTCGACTACGAAATCCCCTGAACCCTGCAAAAAGTGATACTCTTCTTCTTTACGCACTTATAAGCGCGCGCTCTGCTAACTGCGCAGTTGCTGCCGTGGCTTGGGGGTGGGTTGGGCTGAACTTTGGACGCTAATAACTCCATTTCTAGATGGACGATCTTCATGAAATTTTTAGAATAGATTAAGAGTATATAAATCTATCTATTTGCTAAATTGCAAGTCTCTAGTATTTGAAATGCGTTTTTTTCAAATTGGGGGCGGAGGGGGCGTGGCATCCAAAATCTACATAAACTACAAAATCTGCGTATCCATAATATCTATCTAAATTTTTAAAGTTGAAGTCTCTAGCTAAAACGGTGTAGAAGTTATACCCAATTTGTATCGATAATTTGGAAACGGGGTGAGTTATCGATGACTAAACTAAAAAATAAACTCGTACTGCGTAACTAACATACGAGTGTTCATGTGAAATTTCAGCTCTCTAGCTTTTGTAGTTTCCGAAAGCTCGACGCTCATACGGACGGACGGACGGACAGACGGACAGGGCTAGATCAACTTATTTTTTTATGCTGATCAAGAATATATATACTTTATGGGGTCTGCGACGTCTCCTTCTCCCTGTTACATACTTTTCCACAAAACCATTATACCCTGAATTCCCATTTTCAATGGGTTCAGGGTATAAAAATAAGTCGGGCTTTCCGTCCTGACGCTATAAAAACCAAACTATATTAAATAGTAAATTGTATGCTTTTTTATACTCTGAATTAAGTAGGCATTGAGATCGAATAGCACGATATCTGGCTGTTCAAAATTTATTTTTTTCAGTTCGCTTTTGTACTAAGTAACTGAAGCATAAACAAATCTGTTCTTCTAAATTAAATTTCTACGAATAAAAGTTAAAAAAAAACAATCAAAAAGAAAGAAAACAAAATTCTTCTAAATTAAATTTCTACGACGAAAAAAAAATAAAAAAGCACATGTATTTGCAAATTTTTATTCAACTTCAAAGCAGGCATTTGTTCTGAAGGCGGTAAGTTGAACTATGTAAATTATGTGGATCCATAGCCCAAAATGACGAGAGCACGACGTGCAACAAGTGTATTTAGAGAATTTAAGCGAAGAAAGACTAAATATAAGAAAATGACTGATTGAGACAACGCATGAGCAGAGGAAGATCATTGGCATCATACAATCGCTTGGCATTCCAATATGCTCCCACTGCAAACTGCGAACAGTGATGATGACAAGTTAGAAATTGGGCCAATGACAACTGTATGCCTTAAAGTTCAAAATATAAACGCCTGAATTGTGTTGCGCAAGAGGAAAAGTCAAACTGGATCCATTACTTACACCACCACAGCCACTGAAACCATTGATCGAATTAACTGATCCCGATTTAATATCTAATTCTCTAATATCATTCGAGAAGGCTACTGATCGAAGTAGGAATGATTGCGCCAAATCGATCGATGCACGATGCATTTAATCAAGAATTAAATCGAGAGCTGCAATACAATGATACATTGCATGAATTCGTTATAAATATTATATTCGTAAATAATGTGCCGTTGCTGAATGAACAGCAAAAACAAGTATACAGAACATTAATGCAAGCGATACACAATAATACTGGTGGTCTATTCTTCCTGGACGCACCTGGAGGAACATGGAAAACATATATCTTTTCATTGATTTTGACCACTATGCGATCAAGATGTGTCATAGCTTTGGTGTTAGCATCATCTGGAACTGCGGCGACTCTTCTAGATGGCGGTTGTACTGCACATTCTACACTTAAGTTGCCACTCAATTTAAACACAAATGATACTCCAACATGCAATATTTCCCGATCCAGTGCAATGGGAAAATTGTTGAAGCAATGTAAGCTCATTGTTTGGAGTGAGTACACAATGGCACATAAGAAATCTCTTGAAGCACTTAACTTCACACTGAAGGATCTTCGGTGAAATAACATCTTTGGCAATTTCATGATATTGTTGGCAGGGGATTTCAGGCAGACGTTGCCAGTAATTCCCCGTGGAATACCTGCAGATGATTTGAATGTTTGCCTGAAGACATCACTTTTGTGTAATAACTTCGAAATGATCAAAGTGCAGGACAATTTTCCAAACAATTGTTAGCTGTTGGAAATGGAAAAGTTGCAGTTGATGCGACAACTGGATTAATTACTCTTACCAATGACTTTTGCCGATTTGTAGACTCTCAATTAGCTCTTATTGAAAATGGTTTCCCAAACATTAGTGAGAATTATCAGAATCATTCTTGTCAACGCACTGAATTTCACCATTCAATCAAAAATCGATAGCGATTTGGTGACATACAAATCCGCTGATTCCATAACTAATACCGATGATGTAGTAAATTATCCAACGGAGTTTTTGAAGTCTCTGGAGTTACCAGGATTTCCACCACATAACTTGCCGCTTTGTCTGTGCGTCAGATCAAAAAACAAAAAATGTGGTTTACCAAAAAGCACTTCAATGAAAGGGATTATTTGCGGACACGCCTCGATCCAGTATTTACTTTGGATTCAGTTTCATTTTTTAATTAGAGAAGAAGAGCTAAGTTACATTTTTGTAACCGAAATGAATTCATTACTGTTGTGAAATGAAACAAACAAACAAAAACAAATTTTTTTTCTTCATCTTTTAATCCCCAAACGAAATGTTACAAAAAAACGAATCCATTTGGTGACGAAACGGAGTTCGCTGGGTTTGCTAGTATATATATATATTCTTGAATGACTATATATATTCTTGAATAACACATCCCAATTCATTATCAATCAAAATCGAGAATTCGGCTTCGTTTGAATTCTTTTTTACGCGTACATTGTACACATGGAGCTACAGACTCAATACTATGTATTTATTATAAATATTATGGATACCCAGACTTTGTTAAATTTAAAATTTTTTATCATACGTCTCCATCACCACCAATTTGAAAAGAAAACTATTTCAAATATTTCAAGTCTCTACTTGATAATGGTATTACTACGTTTTGTAAGTTTCAAGAAGAAGATCCACCAAGAAATGGAAATAAGCGTCCAAAGTATACCCCAACTTTACCCCAAAAGAGGAAGAGTTTAAGTTTTTTGCTGGGTTCAGGGGATCTCCTGGATGAGCACTCTCGACTAGAGCTTTCTTACTTGTTAAGTCAGTTGTACTTACGTTTACATGGTCGATCCGGGAACATGCGAGCAAATCCCAATCTGCATTCACAATGACTTGCATTTTCTGAGATAATCGTGCAAATCTCGTTTTTGTTGGACTTACAAGATGGATTGCAAGCCTCGGCTGGTGTATTAGGGCCTGATGGAGTTTTTGCAGGAGTAGCTGTAAGGATACCTCCAAGCAGCACACTATTAGAGTTTATATGGGGTTCTTCGTCTCGAGTGGGTGTATCAAAAGACAAATTCGTATCAAAATCCAACTGAACGTGTTGGTCAATAATTTGGCTATTCCTATTGTGAGTAGCTTTTGTCATAACAACTAAAATGCTGGAGTTATCGGTTCGGTAGCTCAATATTGAAGTATTATTGGGTAATATTCCATAAGTGTTAGATTTTAATGGTATATAATCTAATACTTTAGTCTTTATTGCACCTATTAAAATTTTGTTAGATTCCATCAAAATTGGCACATATATTGAGGAATTTGCTAATTGTGTAAATGTTTCCTTGTCGCTAGTAATTGTTCGAGATGAAGAAGATTTGAATGATTTCGAGAATATAAACTTGGTCTTCATTAAGTTAGTATTATTAAGAATATCTGTTATCTTATTTGAAAATGTATTGCTATTCATGTTCCCAATAGAAATTTTTATTGATGAAGTTTTCTCCATTGGCTCCGAGGATTCCAATAAAAATAATGAATTTTCAATATTTTTATAGGCAGTCAAGTCTGGATTATTTTTTGAATCATTATCATTATGATTAGTATTTGTTGTCACGATTGCTGAATCCCAGATGGAAGAAGGTATTGGTTGTTGTAGTTTTTTTTTTAATATTGACTCGGCTATATTTGATGAAGCTTTCATATTAGTTAATTTACTTGAATGGAAAGTATTTGTTTTATGAGTTTTCAATACATCAACTTTCTTTGTGACCGAGGGAAAGTGCTTGAAATTTTCGACATTTTCAGTTTTGTTAAATATTAAAGATACTGCAATTTGACTGGATAATTTCTCTTTTGATGTTAATGGGATATACCTACTGGATTCCTTAAATATTGATGATACATCTATATCTTTTCGACTCGTAATTGCAGATGAAAGTTTAGTGGCTTTTATCATTAAATTAGATATTGTTGGCTTTTGGGTAATGTGTTCTATTAACATTGATGATTCATCTAAATCTTTACTCATAACTGTATATGAGAGATTTGTGGCTTTCAACATTGTTGTTGTTGATTTATACGTCATGGCTTCCTTAAATATTGATGACATTTCAGGATGGGCTTTTCGACTCATATTTCTTGATGGTGCATATTTATTGAATATAGCTGTAGGTCTTGATGATGATGACTTTGGTTCTGGTGTTAAAAGTGGTGGTGGCTGTAATCCAACTACACTTTCCTTAACTCCTGTTCCATAGATCAATGTTGAAACTGTTCTTTTCAGAAATGGGGGGGGCATCAATATTGTAGGAAATAGTTTAGTTGGCTTAATAGTATTTTCCTTATGACTTGCGGATGTTGATATTAGCAAACTATATTCCATTTTACCCTGTGATTGTTCCCCTATATTAAATTGTTCACCAACTGCCAGAAACAGCTTTTTAGGCAATTCATTTTGTTCTTTGACTACTTGGGATTGGTTTCGGCTTTGGTTTGCCTTAACAAACGGTTGACCCAAGCCGATAGTCTGAACAGCTGCAAATGAAAATGTGCTAGGGCTCACCACGTTTGGATTTATTAACGAATGTAAATAAATATTAGATTCATTAAAGTTATCTGGCTCAAAACCAGAGACGCCTTCTCCAACAGAAACATTTTCGTTTGGAAAATTATATTTTGAATTGTAGTTAGTATAGTCAGCATTTTGATCTTGTTGCTGTGAATTCGCTTCTTCACTATCATCAAGGGTACTATTCTCGCCATAAATGGGCGTTAGATATACCAGACTTAGCTGGTTTTTGTTATCTGATATGACTGAATTAGAAGCAACTTGATTTGAGTCAGAGTGAACTTTCCAATTTGTAAAAGTTTTGCTAAAATTCCATTTGTTGTTGAGGTTTTGCGACATGACTTGACTTTGATTAAAATATTTTTGATTGGATGAGGATAACACATTTGTATTGGGCTTGTTTGAACTTATAGTTTTGCTACTACTGCTGCTTGTACTTGGAATAGTTATTGTCGAGTTTTCAGTATTTTTGGTTAAGTTCTGATTACGTTGCTTAAATACATAACCAGTATTATTTATGGTGTTCAAATCATGTATGTGCTCATAGCCTGTTTCAGCTGCGTTGACAGCTAACATCGTATTCTGAGGTGTTAGTCGCACCTCGACATGAGCTTTATTCAATGGTATTTTTATGAGGGGCATGTGGGGTGTGGCACTGTGACCCCGAATTGGAGTTGCAAGAGGCATGTAAACACTTTCTCTCTTAAAGGTCAGCGGTGAGACCTGAATGTTGACATTATGATTAAGCACATCTGTCTTCAGATTTACATGATGAAGGGCAGATATTTTTGGTGATATTTGCTTGTAATAATTACTGTCAGATATTGGATATGTTGTGATCGTTGGAAATTGTGTACTGAATATTTGGGGTATTTGTTTTATTTCTAAAATTTCATTATTGTGCAACTCCGCATTCAAATTACCAATTATTTTATGTGATCCAAAAAGATGTCCATTGCCATTATTGCTTGGCCTGTTGTATGTATTTGGCATTATAAACTTGCCTGATGATGGTGATGACGGTGTACTGAACTCTGAATAAATTTGACGAACTTGTGATGCTGGTGGTCGCAATATGTGGTTGTATTTATGTGCTCGTACTCGATGTTGATTATGATTTGCTTTTAATCGTGTTGGATTATAGTCAATCGATCCCACACCGACCGATTTGATGCGTGGCGGGACTAGAGAAAATGGCACAGGTAGAGGGATCCAAGTTTTCTTTTTTAATGGTGGCACATTATTATTTGTGGATAAATGGTTTGTATATTCAATCGACACATCTCTGTCGCTATGAGTTCGGACTGCATTTTGCTGCAAATGCTGAACGGCTATTCCGTTTGGTCGGCCAATAATAACATCAGCATTTGCATTTATTAACTGCCCAGGTCGTATTGATATTCCATTAGTCAGCAAAGAGTTTCCATACGCTGACTTGACATATGTTTGAGAACCATTGCTATATTGCTGTTGTAACCAACTGTTGTCGATTGCTCCATCCGGAAAATCAAGGTCTGCTTCCGATTCCGGTGGATTAATGTGAAGACTGTATGCTGTTAGTCTTTTGAGATTTATGTTTGAACTATTTAGGTTTGACTTAAGGTTGTTTGAAGAATGTGAATTTTGTTTAGTGATTTTAGTTTGAATGTCAGAATGCCGATCAGATGTTTGAAGTGGTATATAAACTGGTTTGTCTTCCGAATAATTTTGTGTTGGGAGCCTGTTGATTTGATGTTTGCTGACTACAGAGTGATCATCAATATTCTGTTTTGTCTCCTCTTGCTGATTAAGAATATTTTTTTGTAATAGCTCGGCCATTGCGTTAAACACTGGTCGCAAGCGTTGTAAGTTTAACGAACTAATTAATTGGTGTACAGTCGGCGAGGCTGACTGTGAAGGTAACTTTTTCACTGGCTGAATGTATAGATCATTGTGTTCCGATTCTATTTGGCTTTGATCTAATTGACTTTGACTTTTTGTAGCTTCAATTTGAATATTATTCCTTTTAACTGTAGTTGGCCTCATTAAATAGATATTATTAGAACTCTGTGGCAATAATGATTGGCTAATTGACCCTTGATCATCAAGCAGATCTGTAGGTATTGCAGTCAACGACTGTTTTTGTATATTAACTGCAGTTACTTTCAATGTTTCTCCGCTTACCAAGGTAGCTAATGTAACAAGAATGTTTTGATTATTTTTGCCCTTTTTTTTTATTAGCTCAGTTCGGAATATAGACACAAATTCCGGCCGAAACAGCGAATTAGGCACAAGATCAGTCATAATATTGACAATTACCTTTGTTTGCAATTTAGTTTGGTTTTCCTTTTGGTTATTAAATAGCGATGACTCTACTTGAGACTTTAAGGCTACAGCTGTTGACAATTGATATGTAACAGTTGTTAAATATGTTTTCGTTGCGTAGATTTGGATATCTTGATCAATTTGGCTAGCTGATGCAAGAGGCGCTTGATATTTGATCTTCGATGCACCTCGTGGCGGAATAGATTCCGTGATGACGATTTGCGTCAAAATATATTCATCTACTAGAACTTTCGTTGACTCTAAATCATCCAGATGAGTCCTCATTAAATTCAGAGGACTGTAGTAAGTGTTTGTATCTAATAGGGGAGTTGCATCTTCTGATGGCTGCAGAAACGATATGTAATCCTCAGGCCCAGTCACTGTATTAATTATCGTGTAACTCGATCTTACAACAAAGTCGTTGTTTTTAATTGAATTATAATAGTGGTATGTTGTTGGAAATATTCCCACTACTAGATCGGGTGTCTAAATAGGGTATATAATTAGAAATCTATTAGCAAGCAATTTATCTACCTTTAGTAGGAATAATGGTTTTGTGAAAATTTATACAACGAGCTGAGTCGATATAGGCTTGACCGTCCGCATGTCAAATCTCCAACCACAGTTGGAGGCTTGAAGACTTTAGTCTTTTAAATGACCTTGCTGGAGTAGCGAAAATACTAGAAATGTTAAATATCAGTTACTACTTGATTAGTTGACTCAACCAACAAAGTAAGACCAAAAGTCAATAATTGATTTTTTATTAGTTGCCGAGCCAGTTTGGCTGGTGAGCATGAAATTTGAAATATACGATCTGATTTCCAAAATGTTTCCCCATGTTAATACAAGCATGCTAAGGCAGAAAGGCGAAAACATTTATTTATTTGTTTTGAAATTTATTTATTTTGGTCATGTTGAATGTATGTAACAGACAGAAGGAGGCGTGGCCGACCCCATAAAGTATATACATATAATAATAATATATAGTATAGATACTAATTTCTATTTAGCAGAGCAAGCGAGACAGCGAGACAGCAAAACGCCTGCAACGCGTACAAACATACATACGGACATATATGCGTACAAGTGTATATCAGTGTATGTGTGCACGCGTGTTTGTCATGTATAGTTTTTTACGGTTGCATTCTTGGAATATGATTAGTTCTTCGAAGGGTTATCACA
This sequence comes from Drosophila antonietae, assembly GCA_030914385.1. NCBI lineage: Eukaryota > Metazoa > Arthropoda > Insecta > Diptera > Drosophilidae > Drosophila > Drosophila antonietae. The sequence goes on along the minus strand of JAUESO010000034.1, from coordinate 328,594 downwards.
GTCTCGACTTCCTTACTTCTTTTTACATTACATAGGAAATGAATGTTGTAATGGTTATTGATCTCTATACTTACATTTGAAAGTGTTACGCCCAGAGAAATTGGGTTGCTTGCATGCAAAAATTTGCGTTCTTCTGTTTGGCGATTTAATACTACCTTCTCTCTACTTTCCACTGTAGTGCTCCCCTTATTAAGGTATGTTGTATGATATGTATAGGTGGTCAGGCAGGTCTTTGTAATGAATTGGTTCTCTTCAATTGGAACTGAGAAATTCTGCTATGGCAAACAATTAACAGTAATGAATGATCATAATATACATTAATTATTACCTGTCTAACAGTAGGAAGTGCCAGGATCATATGATTTTTAAGTGTACTGGGTGCAAGAGTGACAGGTTTCTGTTGCACATTCCTCGAAACCACACTGATCGACGGACTGTGAGTTGATGGCGCTTGTTTATCATGCTTAATTTTGTCGCTTGCAATGATTAGTTCTACTCCATTTGACATAATATGTGTGGCTAAATTGAATCTAGCCTGATATAAACTGTCGTTCGACACATCGTCGGAATTGATCGCATTTAATTGGTTAGCTTCATCAACCATACGAATATTGTGATGGCAAGACATAGTGTCAGTTGCTGATTCAGTTTTACTACTATGTGTTGTTTCGTGTTTAACATGTGTTTTATTATAGCCTGCATCGATTACAAAAATTTTATGTAGACTTTTAGTGTCTGAAGCAAACTGCAAAAAACTACCTTTTTATTAAACTTTTGCATTTTTTTTATACCCTGAGCCCATTGAAAAAGGTAAATCAAAGTAAAATGGTTTTCATAAAAGTATGTAACAGCCAGAAGGAGGCGTGGCATACACCATAAAGTATATATATTCTTGATCAGGGTGACGAGAAAAATTTATATAGCCATGTCCGTCCGCCCGTTCGTATGTATGAACGCGTCGATTTCCGAAGACAAGAGATAGAGAGTTCATTCTTTTGTGTTGGACTCGTATATTACACATACATATAATACACGCAATACGAGTTTGTTTCAGAAATTCGATAAGTCGTATATTTCCAAAGTTATCAATAGAAACAATTATCGACAATCAATTATAAAATTATATCTCGTTCATCTTTAGAGTTAGAGTCCCCATCTGCATATATATATATATACCTATTTAATACAATTTCGGTTTTTGTCAGATTTAAAAAAAAAGTTGATATAGCACTGTCCGTCTATCTGCCTTTCCGTCCGTCCGTATGAACGTCGAGATTTCAAAAACTACAAAGCTAGAGAGCTGAATTTTCAAATGTTAGTTACTCAGTACGAGTTTATTTTGTTTTTTCGATAACTCATCTCATTTTCAAATTATCGATAAAAATCGATTTTATTATTTTCAGATATTGGATGTCACGCCCCCTTCGCCCCCAATTAAAAAAAAAAAAATAAAACACATTCCAAATACTAGAGACTTGTAGTTTGGCAAATAGACACATTTAGATGATATTGATAAATTCTGATGTAGATATCACGTAGATTGTTCATCTAGAAATTGAGTTATAACTTATAAGCGTTCAAAGTATAGCCCAACCCACCCTCAAGCCACGCCACCAACTGCGCGGTTAGCAGAGCGCGCGCTCATGCGTTCATAAACTTACATGTTTCATCTACGGCGACATAGAAGAATATATACATTATATAATATTGCTAAAATCATATATTTTATTAAAGAAAATATGACGATACAGAAACACGTACGACTTGATTATAGTTAATTTAGGCTTTAAGATAGGTAATGTTTTTACATTCAATATATATTCACATTTGTTATACATAAAAAATATATAATATATGTATATAATTCAACTCACTTTACACAATATTAATTTTGATTACTGGTATATAATTTATTACATTTTATATTTTATATATTACATATTATAGAGATATATATATATATATATTATATATTATATATGATAGATATATATTATATATTAGATTATATATTATATATTAGATATTATATATTAGATATTATATATATATTATATATTATATATTATATATTATATATTATATATTATATATTTATTATATATTATATTATATAATAATAACAGATATTGTTTTTTTATAACATAAAAAAAATTTTTTTTTCATACTAACTAAAAAAAGTGTAATCTGCAGCAATAATATACTTATGTATGCCCATCAATAAAAAATATATATCTATTTATATATATATATATATATATATATATATATATATATTATTTAATGTGCTTCTGTGTGTATACGAATGTACATTTTTAAAAGGTACATACATACATGTGTTATATACAGTTTACCCCCTAGGGCTGATTACTCAACTATCAGAATTATTATAAAACGAAATTCACGCCTGCCATTCCAACGTATTGACATTATTTAGGATTGTTTAGAGTGTAACATTATTTTATTTATTTAAGTCAGTATGCGTGTGCGGTTTTGTGAGTGTGACAGACCGTACCGTACTCAAGTACTCACGCGGATAAATGTGAAAATGTGTTGCTTGCTCTGTCCATTATACACTCGTTCTACGACATAGTTATTGACGCGTGTATATAACAAGGGTATTGTTATTGTTGTAGTCGGATCCAATATCCTTCCTGAAGACCCCCTAGACACATTGTGGCTTGCTGTGAATTTATTCAGAGTTTCTTTTGCATGCGTTTCCTAGGTCATATTTTTATTGCCTTTGGTGAAGTTAACTTTGACGTAAAGTATATTGTAGAGAAGATCGGCGAACGTTTAACAGACTCGTGGGTATCGATGGTTGTCTATAGTATTGTACCTTGTTTTGTAAATGTAGTATTTGTATGCCTTTCATTTGATAATGTATATTTGAAAATTACAACACGTTTCTTTGGTTGCATTGTCTCTGATCGCATTACTAAGCTTCCGTTTGTTTCGCTTATGTTATTAATATTTTTGACTAGTGATGGGAATATAGAATTAAGAGGCTTACGTCGCACAATTATCTTAGCCCCTAGTGGTTTCTGAGGGCCCATTACTTCACGCTTAGACTTACGTATAATGCTGTGAGGGCATTGTTTAACATTAATATACAAATGGGTATTTCTGACCTGCATTTGTAGTGGGAACAACTCAGTGAGGTCATTTAGACTACAAAATATATTGAATTTGAATGATTACTACTGTTATCGAAAGATTCCTTGGTATTCAAAGATACTGACTGAACGTTCTGCTTTGTTGCCTTGGCATGCCACAACTCGACATTCCCAATGATGCTCTCTAAGCTAGTTGTGCGAACCTTCCATGTACAATCGTTACCCGCCCCACAGTCATCCGAATCAGAGTTGACCAAGTTCTCACCCAGATGATATGGCTGCACATATGATAGTACCCGTTCGCTCTCTCCAAATGCATATATATCCTCGGGATTATGTAAAGAATCAGTTTCGTCCTGGCCATTGACGTGTCTTTTGTGTAAACTAGTCGCGAAGTGATCATAGCTACTGTATACAGTGGATAGAATTGTGCTAAATTCTCCTGGCCGTCGCCCAGACACATATAGCGTAACTACACTGCTATCTTCCACAGGACTCGTTTGTTGCTGTTTGTTGCGCTTGTGAGCTTTGTTCGATTTCCTTGACTTCTTACGGTTCTTATTAGTGTGCACTTGCTGATCATCGATGACTATGATGTCATCGATATTATCGTTTGTGTTTATGGACTCCCCGTCAAATCGAGTACTATCTTCCAAGTCTTGCAAATTTTCGCTCAATAGTATTTGAGGTGAAGCCGTTTGCGTTATCTGAGCTACTTGGGCTTGCAGTTGCTGTTGCTGCTGTTGCTGCTGAAGTAGTAATTGCTGCAAGAGCAGGCTATTCACCTGAATCACCTGACTTGATGGAGGTATCATCTGTGGACTGGGCGTATTAACTATTGTATCCACGCTATATTCAGTTGCGGTTATTGTCTGAGCGGTAGTATCAAAAACGGTTGTTAGGATTTTCTTCCCCTGAAAAGTAATTGGCAAAATTGTAGATTTGCCATCATATATAGTTGTCACATACGTCGAGGTATGTGTACGATATTCCGTAACTGGAGCTGACGGCTCGATAACTCCAATGGCGGTCGTTACTTGTGGCTGACTAATCGGACCCAAGAGTGGGTTGTTTGGTAAATTGATGTTGCCTAATAGCAGCTGGGATAGCAAAATATTTGCCAAAGGTGCATTGGCTACTATCTGCGGCTGCACTGTCGTCACCAGGCTCTCTACAGAATATACTGTCGAGGGCAGAACGTGCGAAAATGATGTTTTGCGGCCCGAATCGTTGTTGGCGTGAATGTAACGGTCGATGTTAAAGAGTCATGCAGCACATAACGTGTTAACTCCGTGGCACCAGCCGCATTAATGGTTGATTCCTCACGAGTTAGGAACAGCGATAGTTGCCCATTGTTTCCCAAAATTTTGGTATACTGATGAGGGCCAAGTACCTCGAGACTTGTTTTGGCAGTCACAATGTTTTTGTATTCAGTCACCTGACCATTAATAACGGGCACCGTTACTTCCGCTGGTATTAAATGCGTAACTGTGATAGTAATACTGCCTAACTCTGTAGATTTAGAATCCGAGTTGTATTCATTTCGAATTCTTCCACGAGTAGTAGTGCGGCCTCTTGTCGACGCATTGCCATTACGAGAGCGTATTGAGTTTGAGGAGCGGTGACCAGACTTTTCCACATTATTACTGTAGCCCTTCAGTCGGCGCGATGGACTGCTTGAACTGGAAATATTCGGATTGCGCCGTGCAGTCGGCTGTTGGCGGCGAAAATTTGAGGATGTGCTACTCTGTCTACTCTTTATGGGGGCATCCTTCTCTCTCAATGTAAATTGGGCTCGAGACGATGTGGGCCTGGTTGGGCGTATCGACTTATGACTTGAGATGGCCGGAGCGGTTGTGTTTGTTTGTGGATTATGCGTCACCGGGTATCTGGAGCCGAAACGCGAATTAATTTTCGGACGTGCTGAATTTGTAGGGTTGGTTGTGGATTCTATTCGCTCATGGATACTTGAAGAGACTGGCTCTTCCGTTGTGACGGCTTTAGGACGACGAAATCGAAATCGGTTTCTATTTAAGGTATCCGCCTCACGACGTCTACGTAAAAGCTTTGAATGAGTGTTAACTCTTACTGCGTTTTTATTAGAACTCCGGCGACGTCGGGCCTCATTTTGAATCTCGCCATCATCATCTTCACCTTCATCATCATCATCATTATAATCGGAATCATTTTCCATATCATTTATATTCTGACTGGCTTCATTATTATGATTATTTTGCTGTTGGAATAGTCCCCGTGGTGGGAAAAGATTGTTTTGTGGTCTAGCTCGCGCTAACAGACTGGAAATTGTCGGTCTCTGAAAGCTTCTTGGTCGTGGCTTAGCTGTTGTCGTTGTTGTTGTTGTTGTTGTGGCTGTAGAGGTTTTGGCACGTCCCGTTAACGGATTTCTTCTGAGCGCAATAGTAACTGGATTAGCATTAGCATTACGTGAAACCGTAGTAAATCCACTGGGCCGACCTAGCGGTCGACGAAAACGCAATAGGGGGTTCTGATTACGTCTAGAATTTTGATCATTTTTCACTTCATCAGAATTGCCTTGAATCGCCTCCTCGGAGAAAGTCTCTTCGTCAGTATCGACATTAGCTGAACTCAGTTGCTTAAGCGTTGAGGTTGTCGGACTATAAGCCTGAACAATTACTGATGCTGGCCTAATACGTTGTCTAGAGGTGCCAACATTCAGTGCAGAAACTCGAAAATTGAGGCTGCTTGATGGCCGATATGAAACATTCAGGCTTAGCCGCCTGGAATTGGATACAGGCGCAGTACGTGAAGAGGACACAAAACGATTTTTAGATGGGGCAAACCCTGTGCTAGCCAAATTAAAATTAGAGCCGGATTGACTACCATCGACACTTGAAGCGGCACTGTTCGACGACTTTATTGGGCGACCAAATAGACGTCTAGTAGATGTTGATATCGAACCGTCCGGAAGATTTATTGGCGCATTCGAAATAGCCCCCCTACGAGATGAGCTAAATCGCCCCACAGACTTTAGTGCCGGCGTTGCTGTTATTGTTGGTGTTATATCAGATCTTGTGATAATAGTTGCACTACTTGGATTTAAAGTTTTTTGCTTTGGGGCAAAGGTTGGCCTATTGCGCGAAGCAAACGGTCTAATCACAGGCGCAAATGTTCGCTTTTTTGTTTGAACTGATAAGCTAGGACTATTATTCCCGTCATCATTATCATCAGTAGAAGTTGTTTGCTCGGTAGGATCGATATTCATGATACCCTCAAATTCTGGCATAAAACTCTGCGGATTTACCACTTGAGTGGTAATATCGTCAGATGTTTCAGTCGGTTGTACTGTGGCTGTTGCTACTGTTTTTTTGAAAATAAAACTTGAAGTACTCTCAATAATCTGCGCATAACGATTATCAATAACCGTGCCAATCACTTTTGACTGATACAAAGTTGTTGTACTATTTCCAATTCGTGTTCCCTCTATTAGTCTAACCAAGCCTGTTTTGTATTGACGGGATACTCCTGATTCTAATGTCTGTTCAGTTGTAAGTAAATTGGATTTTTTTACTTCATCGATATACAAACTCGATGTACTTGAGGTGATCTCAATGGGAATACCTTCACTGTCGACTGTTGACTGCACTTGCGTTGTAAAATACAACGTACTGATTCCATCTGCATCAATAATATGCTTATAGTCGAAGGAAATTAAATCTTTCGTTTTATTCTCGTAATTATTTTCTGAAATATATATTGGCTGCGGCTGTGTAATTGATATCGTTGGTTCTGTATTCGTTGGTGAAATTTTTGAAATTGTTTGGGTTGAAGGCATTATTACATTTGTAACGGTCTCGAATCGGGAATCTGTAACAGTTTTATTAGCTTCATATGAGGTTGTATAATATGTATACGTTGTATAAAAGGTTGTTAGTTCCGTGACTTTACTTGCGTTCAAATTTATGGAGTTATTGCCTGGACTAAGTTGAATGCTCTCATATTTATTATTATTGCTAAAATTATTATTTGGTTTGTCCTCTTCGTTTGATTTGGATGGCAACTCGGAAAAAAAAATTGAGTTCGAATTCAACTCAACGTCCAAGACAAAACGACTTGTCGGCTCTATCACGTTTGAGATGGTTTCCTCCCTACTAATTGTTATGATCTCCCCGTCTTTAGCCAGCTTAGTCCAATAAGTAAACGTGGTGAAATAAGTTATGGGAAGAGTAGCCTCATCCTGAACTAGCATCTTTGTTGGCTGTAACGTCTCAGTGGCAATATTCGTAACAGTTTCGAGGCGACTGACAACATTCGTGCTATCTGAAACATACATCGTTGTGTAGAATGTAAATGTAGTAAAGCTTGTCTGTAGCAGCAACGTTGCTGATGGTATTATTTCTTCGGTATTGCTCTCTGAACTAATTTGATCATCATCACGAATTTTTCCAATGACTTGTTGTTCCTCACTCGAACTACTTGATCGGATGTCGGTTACCAATTTTAAATGGTTTTCCTCAATTTGCGATTTTTCTGTACCTTTTTCATCTTCCACCTTATTAATATTCGATTGGCCTTGAGACTCAGACACGGAAAGAGTTACAACATGATCAAAAGTTGCTGATGTAGTAGTTGGTAATATATCAACAACTGTTTCAGTAGTCCCTACCAATTCTGTAACAAAATTGGTGAAGATTTCAGTTCTAGACATTATTTCTGTTTCAGTATCAGCGAAAATGGTTGTGTAGTATGTGTAAGTCGTATAAAATGTTTTTGTATATTTCGTAATATCCAAGTATGGGCTTTGTCGGACAACTTCCTTCGATTCGGAAGGTTCATCGTTAGAACTACCATGCAATATGCTTTCCAGTTCATCTGGAATCATATAACGGGATTGTAAGATTTGACTGCTGGGTGAAGCTGTAATCTTCACATCCATACTTTTAGTTTGTGTAGTAAAGATTTCAATATCATTTATCATTTCAGCGTCTTTGTCAATGCCCAGCGTAGAGGTAATAATATTTGTAATAATCTCTGTATGGCTAGATACAATTGTGGACTGGCTTTGAAAGAATGTCGTTAAATAGGTATAGGTTGTGTATAGTGTTTTGTATATAAGATCAATTTCATCCGAATCGTTATCACCATCATAATCATCATTATCGTTATCATATTCATTTATAGATTCGGTGAAACCTTCATTATCAACAGCAACTGTTGGCGTCTCCGTCTCCGCTTTTGCGACGTATTGTTCCTTGACTGTAGGAACTTTGGCCACAACCTCTGTTTGGTTGTCTTCCCTTTTACCATCTGTGCTTATTTCGTCACTAATATATAACAAACTTGATTGAATTGACGACTCTTGCGAAAATATTGTGGGTTTTTCTAATTGTGGCGATTCATTTATTTGCGTTGGTTCGATACAATAGTGTTTAGTTGTTTCCTTTATATCAAAGGGAAGGTGTCCTTTGTTGATGTTATCGGTATTTTTTGTGCTCAAAATCATACCTGACTTTGGCAATTGGGTCAAAAATACTTGTGACGTTATATGTGCGCAATTTCCCTCGACGGTATCATTCGGACTACTTACTTCCATAATAATAGGTGAAGTTGACGACGAAAGTTCTGTTATTGAGGGAGGTTCGGATATATCTTCGGCGATCTGGGAATTGAGAGTGGATGTCCCTTCTTCATACTCTAAGCTAGTAGTTGACCCTTCTGAATCCTCCACAGCAGTGACCCCCATTGTAGTTTCTTTCTCCTCCTTTGATGTTGCTGTTGCTACGGAAAGCTGATTAGTTTTCACAGAATTAGGTTCAACAAAAATGGCAAAGGGATCATCATCAACGAATACAGTTGTGGCTCCTTCATGTACCTTATTTGATTCCCCTACTTGTGATCTAAAAATACCACTATCTTTAATGATTTCGCTGGAAACACGTAATAATTCGGTTGGCTGAACCTGCGCTTTGGCTAACGACGCATATATTTGCAATATTTCTTGATCAGTAGGCAAAGAAAACATTGGTTTAGCTTCAATTATGCCTATTTCTTGAGACATTACTTTCTTGACGCCTATAGAATCTAGAGTGGGTGTTGCAGTTAAGAGCGTGCTAACTTCTGACATTATCAACTCCGAAGTTTTTGAAATTGGAATTTCGGCCATATCTCTTCTTGATAGTTCAACAAATGTAGCATTTATTTTTGAACTAGTACTTTCGGCCATTTCCACGGTCTTTGTAGACTCAATTAAAGTTTTCATGGACGTCAAAGCTAAATTATCTTCACTGATTCGAAGCGTAGCCATACCTTTTATTAATGTTACATGACTAACAGAAGGATCAGGTTGCAATGTTTTTGGCAGGAAAACGATTAAGCTGTCGCCCACAAGTGTTGTGAAATCAGCGAAACCATAATATGTGACAGTCGACAGGTGTCCCTTTGGTACATTAAATGGTTGATGATTTTTATTTATCCCTAAATTTTGCTGATAAATCTTCGCGGAACGCCCTTCTTCACTTGGATTATCGTTTAAATCAGCTGAAATTAGTGTATTTCGTCCTTCATTTATCTGGTATCCACTAGGCTCGAAATTATTTTTTATCGTAAACGTTGGCAAATCACCAATCGGCAAAACTTTATCAGCAGATAATTTGCGGACATTTTCCTCTATATTCCCTGAAAGAGTCACAAACTTAACACCCTGTTTAATGATAGAAGGTGATGCAACGGGCTCTGAAGCCAACTGACTGATTGACTTTAACATAATAAAGTCAGTGTTACCAACGAATTCATGGCCTTTGCCATTCAAAGGGACCGCAACAGGTTCAAGAACTAGTCTATCATCAATTTCCTGCCAATCCGGAGAATCGGCATTCAGTAAATCATTGTGGCTTTGTAGGTAGGATCGTGTTTGCGAACTCTGAATACTATCCCCCACCCAACTGGTGACGACCGATGGTGACAAAGTATTGGGCCCATTTTCAAAGAGCACTCGCGAAGTTTTCTTAAGGTACTGGGCATATAGTCGTCCACTATTTAAGGTAGTTCCCACGACCTGTGTGGCATATTCAGTTGTGACACCCTCTTGTATGAATGTTCGGGCTGTTGAGGTCAAGAGGCCAACTTCTGGACGTACGGACAAAAATCGGCCGTGACTATCACCTAATCGTCCGACTCCATTATTGTTAACCAGCAATACAGTAGTTAATTCTTATATGATGAATAATAACACACATACACACAGAGAAACATTAATAGTGTTTTGCATAGATTTCAATATAGAGTATATAATGTTGATAGGCAATAGCGAATAACAACAACATGGTACCAATATGTACAAAAGCATACAAAAAATGAAAGAAAGGTTATTAAAGATTATGTCAATATGTCCAGAATGTACAGCATAGAGAGATGGAGAAATCATTTACATAAAAAGAAATAAAGAAAACGGGGATCAAAAGAGGTAAGTAAGATCATACATAATACAAATTAACACATGATTATTATTTACGATTACAATTCATATACATATGTATGTACATATGTATGTATGTTTGTCAGTATATATGTACATATGTATATATGCGTGTAATATGAGGCTTTTTCGTCTTATGAAAACATTTATTCATGTTCTATACATGTGATCAACCTCGAAATAGCCTCATATATTTCAAATTAACTTAGTAATAGTGCGATTAATATTACTTATACATACATACACAACATCTTTACGTATATATACATATATACAAAGCAATTTCGTTCTTGTTATGAGTATAATAATATTTGAGTATACATATATGTATGCATATCAAATGTAGTATATGCTGCTTACCCTTTGTTCCAGTCCCACGTAAAACTGGCGTTGGTTTTGTAAGGTACGGCTCATCTGAAAATGTAAACATATCTATATGTACATAAATAATTAACAAAGCAAGTAATAACATGCATTCTCTTTCACAGTTCAAAAAATTGTTCAATATACACACCTATGAACATATGTACATATGTGTATTTAAAATTTGATATTTCTACTACTACTCCACAATGAGCCGACTACATATATATATTATAGTTTCGCAAGTTTAGTTTAACAACACATAGACCGGACAACTAAAACAAAGATTTCAACCCTCAAAATGTATGCATTAGGGACTACTCATCGTATCGTATTTGCTCGGCTCTGTCTTTTTCGGCTCGGGTAGCGTAAATGTAGACCGAAAATATACACCGTAATTTTGGCATGGGAACTTCTATTGGATGAATAATCTTCTTGACACATGTAACTATAAGTATTATACATATATAAGTATTATGTATGAAGATATCGATTTTGTAAAGAACATTACACAGAGCTAACCAAAAAATGCTAATATCTAGAATCTGCTATAGTTTCTGAGATAGAGACGGACGGACATACGGACGAACATGGCTATATCGACTCAGCTCGAAAACCTGTAGTCTTACAAATAACATATACAAATTTGCATACATGGCTTTATTTGAAATTAAATTAAAATATGTATCTATGCATAGCATATGAATATACATTCATATATGTATGTATATGTACATATACATATACATATGCATATGTACATTTATATATACAACAAGTAAGAAAGCTGTAGTCGAGACTGCTCGACTACGAAATCCCCTGAGCCCTTCTTCGAACGAATCATCTTCTAAGAATTATTCGATTCGTTTCTGCACGCATAAGAAACTGTACATGCAAAACCACGCCAACACATAGACGCTGATCTACGCTTGTAGGCATGTATGTGTGTATGCATGTGTGTAAGCATTGCAAGCGTATTGCTGTCTCGCTGCTTTGCTGCTGCGTCGCATGGGTTTTGATGAGAAAACTTTATTGATTAATAATTTTGTTTCTAGATGGACAATCGTATCTTCAGCATATGATTATGATATTCATATCTATACTCTAAAGATGAATTAGCTAAAATTTTATAACTGGTTCCCGATAAATTCGTTTATCGATAACTTTGCAAATATACAAGTTATCTAATTTCTGAAACAAACTCGTACTGCGCGTGCAATATACGGACCTAACACAACAAGTAAGAAGGCTCTAGTCGAGACTGCTCGACTACGAGATCCCCTGAACCCTGCCAAAAAGTGATACTCTTCTGCTTTACGCACTTATAAGCGCGCGCTCTGCTAACTGCGCAGTTGCTGCCGTGGCTTGGGGGTGGGTTGGGCTGAACTTTGGACGCTTATAACTCCATTTCTAAATGGACGATCTTCATGAAATTTTCAGAGTAGATCAAGAGTATCTAAATCTACCTATGTGCCAAATTGCAAATCTCTAGTATTTGAAATGCGTTTTTTCCAAATTGGGGGCGAAGGGGGCGTGGTATCCAAACTCTGAAAACTACAAAATCTGCGTATCCATAATATCTATCTAAATATATAAAGTTGAAGTCTCTAGCTAAAACGGTGTAGAAGTCATACCCAAAAAACCTAAAAAATGTAAACGCATTTTCGATTTTTTATCGATAATTTGGAAATGGGACGAGTATTCGAAAAAAAAAATAAACTCGTATTGCGTAGGTAACATACGAGTGTTCATGTGAAATTTCAGCTCTCTAGCTTTTGTAGTTTCCGAAATCTCGACGTTCATACGGACGGACGGACAGACGGACAGGGCTAGATCAACTTATTTTTTTATGCTGATCAAGATTATATATACTTTATGGGGTCTGCGACGTCTCCTTCTGCCTGTTACATACATTTTTACAAAACCATTATACCCTGATTTCCCATTTTCAATGGGCTCAGGGTATAAAAATATATACAAATCCATATGCAGTCATACATATACATTTTCATATACACATACATATACAGTGCCTCACAGCTCATTTGATACAGTGCAACTTTTCGACTTAACCCTTCCATAATATAGAAAGGAGAAGGTATATCGAAAAAGGTATATTTAAATTACTAGTGTTAAGTATTGTACTTCCAGAAAATTTAGTTTTTAGCGTGGCATATGTCGATTTTAGAGCTCTCAGCTCTTTTTTTTTGCGATCTACGATACCTTAACTAGGAAAAAAGATATTGTATAATGAGCCCACGAACAACAATTGAGAAGGTCATTCGCCCTTTTAAAAAAGGATAGAGTGGCTGCAAAAGTACAGTGCTATTGGAATTATAGACTTTAAAAAGGAGAATCCTTTAAAAAACAAGAGCAGAAAGGCACCAATTAAATTTTCACTGAGTCCGACTAGCGCTATATATGTAGCTCGAAAAATTCAAGTTAACTCCAAGTTATCTTCTTCAAAGTTGGGTGAAGAAGTTGAAAATGAACTGGGCAAGTTTTCGAGAGCAGAAGCTATCCGGCGTGTGCTGCTGGATCTTGATTTCAAGGCACTAGTAGCTCAAAAGAAGCCGTTTAAAACAAAGAAGAATGACGTAAGCAGGGAGCAGCAGCAGAGGAGTAAAAATTTAATAATATTAGCTTCGGCAGGATGTTTCATGTGTGGAGAAATCCTAATACTGAGCTCAACAAAGAAAACCTTAAAGCAACAGAGAAGCATGGCTGTGACCACGGTTTAGTTTGGGCTTGTATGTCCGCAGCCGGAGTCGGTACTTTGGTATTCATTGATAAACTTATGAAGAAAATTCAGTACCTTCAAATAAAAACAAGTAAGAAAGCCGTAGTCGAGACTGCTCGACTACGAAATCCCCTGAGCCCTTCTTCGAACGAATAATATTCCAAGAATTATTCGATTCGTTTCTGCACGCATAAGAAACTATACATGCAAAAACACGAGCACACACGCTTGTAAGCATGTATGCGTGTGAGCAATGCAGGCGGCTTGCTGTCTCGCTGCCTTTGTTGCTGCGCCACATAGGTTTTGAAGAAAAAACTTTGATGATTAATAATTCTGTTTCTAGATGGACAATCGTATTGATATCTTCAAATTATGATTATGATATTCATATCTATATGGTAAACCAAACTGCATGTCTCTAGTATTTGAAATGCATTTTTTACACATTTGTGGGTGGTGGGGCGAGGTGGGGACCGGAATCCAAAATCTGACAAAAACCGAAATTGTATTAAATTAGTATCTATATATATGCTGAAGACTTGGAGACTCTAGCTCTAAAGATGAATCAGCTAGAATATTATAGCTGGTTCCCGATAAATTCATTTATCGATCACTTTGCAAATATACAAGTTATCGAATTTCTGAAACAAACTCGTACTGCGCGTGCAATATACGAACCTAACACAAAAAGAATGAACTCTCTAGCTTTTGTATCTTCGGAAATCTACGCGTTCATACATACGGACGGACGGACGGACGGACAGACGGACATGGCTATATCAACTTTTCTCGTCACCCTGATCAAGAATGTATATACTTTATGGGGTCTGCCACGCCTCCTTTTGCCTGTTACATACTTTTAACAAAACCATTATACCCTGATTTCCCATTTTCAATGGACTCAGGGTACAAAAATGTTGTTCCAAAGTTCCAAAAAAGTGGGTCTAGGCAACGATCTCCGTTTCTACAAAGTAGTGCTGGGAAAAAGATCGATCTAAAAACGATACATCGATGTTTTGATAGGTATCGAAAATATCGATACTGCTAACTTCGATACTCGATATATCGCCATCTCCATCTACACACATATACTATAATACATTCCAATGAACTGATCTCAAAGAATGCCTTTTTATACTTTGTTCCCGAAGGGGAAAAAGTATATTGGGTTTGTGCAATGTCCGTCTTGCTGTCCGTCCGTCTGTCCGTATGAACGCAATATTTTTCGGCGCTATTAGAGCTAGAGACTTGAAATTTTAAACATATACTCATATATGTCCCCGAATTATAAAGTGTTAAAATTTTCCCGATCCGCCCACTAGGGGCGTGGCAAATCGGAAAACTCTTCCGCCCATAGTTAAGTTATCATACTAGATGATGAGCTAGAGAGTTGCAATTTGGAATGTATACTCGGGGTGACAACCCAAGTTCAAAAAGCTATGGCGGATATATCTACGCCCATTGGGGGCGTGGCAAATCGGGAAATACGTATCTTCTACACCGTTAAAGCTAGAACGCTGAAACTTGACTTGAAATTTTGCATGTATACTCGGGTTGACAACCCAAGACTAATAAGCTATGGTAGATATATCTACGCCCACAGGGGGCGTGGCAAACCGCAAAAGTTTATATCTCCTACAGTTTTAGAGCTAGAAGCTTGAAAATTGGATGGTTGAGTTACTAATGTTCTCCTCTATCGATGCCCCAAAAATAATTTTTCAGCCTCTTTGGGGGCGTGGCATATCGAAAAATACCCTGTAATTTTCGCATTTTTGGAATGTAAGCAACCAAATTTTGCAGGCATGTTAGCCTCGGCCCTTTCTAAGAACTGGCAAAAAATTATGCGTCTACGCCCACTGGGGGCGTGGCAAATCGGCAAAGAAATTTGTTGTGGCCAACTGCATAATTCATGCATATAATAGCTTGGTAGCAATTGCTATGATGGCAGAAAGCATTTTAACATAAATATAATAATATTAATGAATTTAAAAAATAAAATTCATAAGTTTTTGATTAATAAATAAAAAGTTTCCAGCGGGATTCGAACCCAGGTCTCTTGAAAATCACGTGTAATCGTTAGCTAAACCTAAATAAATTCACAGCTGATCAGCAGCTTGTGACAAAACAAAACAATACTATCGAAATTCTTGCAATATGTATACACTTTTGGATGTGTATACACAAATACAAACATCTGTGTACATACATACATACATATATGCATGCATAGAAAAACTGCTTGCCAAGCAAGCAGCGTGGCAAATCGGAAAAGTTGTTGTAATAAATATACAAATATAAAAAAAATTAAAAAATAATAATTTTTGATAAAAAAAAAAAGAAAAGTTTTTTGCGGGATTCGAACCCACGCACCCAAGTATAGCTTGCATAGCGTTTACCATCAGCGCCACTGACCTAATATGATCTGTGTT
The DNA here is from genome assembly GCA_030914385.1 of Drosophila antonietae. Classification (NCBI taxonomy): domain Eukaryota; kingdom Metazoa; phylum Arthropoda; class Insecta; order Diptera; family Drosophilidae; genus Drosophila; species Drosophila antonietae. The sequence continues at coordinate 312,493 of JAUESO010000034.1, read as the reverse complement.
AACTAAAACCAAATAAGGCATTGCTAGAGCGCCTTTTGACAAAACTAAAGTAACGATCAAAAAATTCCCAATTCAGTCACAATTCTTAGAATATTGTGGCATGCAAACTTTTGTATGCATACATAGAAAATTGTGTGTATACTCGTATAGTGTGTACATGTGTAAATCTGTATGTATGTGTAGGGAAAACGTTTGTTGCTTGCCATGTACGTTTGCTAATTGCCGAAATATTTCGTTAATTAAATGTTTATTAAATAAATAAGATGCACCTATGGGAACAAAGTATATCGCTGTTAGTTGCGCCTAACTGCAACGTTCTTACTTGTTTATACCCTGAACCCATTGAAAATGGGAATTCAGGGTATAATGGTTTTGTGAAAATGTATGTAACAGGCAAAAGGAGACGTCGCAGACCCTATAAAGTATATATATTCTTGATCAGCATAAAAAATAAGTTGATTGAGCCCTGTCCGTCTGTCCGTCCGTCCGTCCGTCCGTATGAGCGTCGAGATTTCGGAAACTACAAAAGCTAGAGAGCTGAAATTTCACATGAACATGAACGTATGTTACCTACGCAATACGAGTTTATTTTGTTTGTTCGATAACTCGTCCCATTTCTAAATTATCGATAAAAAATCAAAAATTCGTTTACATTTTTTAGATTTTTTTCAACTTTATAAATTTAGATAGATATTATGGATACGCAGATTTTGTAGTTTTCAGATTTTGGATGCCACGCCCCCTTCGCCCCCAATTTGGAAAAAACACATTTGAAATACTAGAGATTTGCATTTTGGCACATAGGTAGATTTAGTAACTCTTGATCTACTCTGAAAATTTCATGAAGATCGTCCATTTAGAAATGGAGTTATAAGCGTCCAAAGTTCAGCCCAACCCACCCCCAAGCCACGGCAGCAACTGCGCAGTTAGCAGAGCGCGCGCTTATAAGTGCGTAAAGCAGAAGAGTATCACTTTTTGGCAGGGTTCAGGGGATCTCGTAGTCGAGCAGTCTCGACTAGAGCCTTCTTACTTGTTTATTTTTAATTTTAGTTTTGTTACATGCCCAATGAAAGAAGCTACAGAATATATTTTTTATTAGTTTTTTCTATTACTTTTAAGAAAAAAAATTTTAATGTGTCTTTATTTTTAAAGCGTAACGTATTTTCAGTTGTTCCAAGTTGCTTGCGATCATTATAGGCTCTTGAGCTATCAGCAAGTGAGCCACTGAGCCATATGAGTGAGTTGGCTCACTTCACAAAAAAGAGCGATTTACCCAAGTATAATTTTAATAAGAAATTCATCTTTTGTTTTTTATATGAAAACTTTGTTTTTTTTTTTTAATTTTGGGGGTTAAAATATTTTTATGAACAGATCGATACATCGATCATAATATCGAAATATCGATCTAGGTAAAGATCGATCTTTTCCCAGCACTACTACAAAGCTATATTCTTTCATGGCTTATTTGGAACTGTCCCCACGTCATGAATCCGCCGGCATAGTCTTCCGAATTAAATGTCATCGAGAATCTGTGGGCCAGACTTGGGTAGCTCATGAGTGAGTGAGCTAAAATGAATGGCTCACTGAACTGAGCCACTGAGCTAGTTCCTTCAATATGGCTCACTTTGGCTCACTTGCTCACATTGGCTCACTTGATCACTTTGGCTCACTTGCTCACTTTGCCTCACTTGCTCACTTTGGCTCACTTGCTCACTTTGGCTCACTTGCTCACTTTGGCTCACTTTGGCTCACTTGCTCACTTTTGCTCACTTGCTCACTTTGCCCACTTGCTCACTTGTGAGCGCATTTTTTCCAGCGCAGGTTTTCACTGCGAAAACGAAGGTCTTTGCTAAAACCAAAGAACGTGGAAAGCCTGATGTTGTTGCATGTACTGTACTGTTTTAAATTCACAAACAGTATACCTAATCGTTTCCTTTTTTTATAGCCTAGATATCATCTACACACATATACTATAATACATCCCAATGAACGGATCTTAAAGAATTTTTTATTTTTTGATGCATTTTTTGTATTTTTAATTTTAGTTTTGTTATATGCCCAATGAAGGAAGCTACCAAATATATTTTTTTTTAGTTTGTTCTATTACTTTTAAGAAAAAATTTTAAATGTGTCTTTATTTTTAAAGCGTAACGTATATTATTATGTTTTTTATTTTATTTTGTTTGCTGTTGAACAGCATTATTTTTAAATAAAATCTTTTGTTTTATAAAACAAGGAATTGTCGTCTTTAAAATGGCATTTAAAGTATTTCGATATCATTTATAGTTTTTTAATTACAGCAAGAGAAAATTTTATAATTGAAGTGTATCAAATAAACTTTGAGCCACTGTACATCTACAAAAAGAAAGATTTACCAAAAGAAAAGGGAAAGATATCTTTTCACCTGAAGCCACATAACATCAAGTGATATTAGCACTGGTTACTTGGGACAGGTTTTGGGTGAACGAATTGCCTTGGATTGCTAAGTTTCCCCAAACCATTTTAATTTGAGCCAACATTTGCTGTTTCTGCTCTTAAGATATTAATAAATCGTCAATAAGAAAGTTAATTACACGTACATATTTGATGAAAGGCAGATACCATACTAAGTTCACATACACATATTTTTCTTTGGCCAAAATATAATACAACGTTAATAATATACATATGTATAATTTAAACGAGTATGAAGGCTCAGAGATCCTCAGAACGCTATGATCACAAACCGCAAAAATAGCTTATCATCAAGTGTCAGCAAACATTTTATAATAAATATAAAAATATAATTTTAATAAATAAATGAAAATTAAAAATGTTCGATAAAATAAAAAGTTTTCTGCGGGATTTGAACCTGGGTATTTTAAAATCACATCTGTGGTAACAAATCTGTGGCGGGATCGAACCCCCTAAATTCACGCGATTCGCATAACACTTGCCAGCAACGTCACTGCCCATATCTATATACATACATACATACATACATATGTAGATCGTGATAACTAAACCTAAATAAGCTCACTGCTATAGCGCCTTTTGACGAAACTAAAAACAACGGCTTAAAAAATAACAATTCAATCGCTATTCTTAGAATATGCTGGAATACAGACGTTTGCCTTTATGCATAGAATCAACGCTAAATGTGTGCATACTTACATACATACATCTGTATGTATGTACATATGAATGCGTCCGTGTGTGTGTGTATTGGAAAAGCACTTTCTGCTTACCGCGTGCTTTTACTAATAACTCAAATATTTCGTTTATTAAATTCTAAATTAAATAAGACAATGTTTAAAACATAGAAATTGAAGTAGACTAACAGAATATGTACATATTATGTTATCTTACATTCGTTATTATGATATTGAGCACATTCGTTTCCCCTTCGTCTTGTTCATCTTGTTCATTCAACGATGACCTAAATTTTGACATTGCTTTCAGTTTGATCTCAGTCCGTCCCCTTCCTTGAGTGATAATGCCGATAATAATGTGGCTATATAACTATGGCCGTGCATGTTTGCTTTTTTCTGATTTCTTTTGCTTTCGGCATTCGTATTGTGAGTTTTTCTTCGGCTTCATTGTGAAAGCTGCTTTTATTCTTGTTTTCGCGGAGCTTGTGACTCAAGTCTCCCCTGCGATCAGACTAAATATGTACATATGTATATATTTTGTTATGTATACATGTGTTATTGTAACTGGTAACTGGCCTTTACAGTAAAGCGGACATAAAAGAGGACGTCGATAGTGATGGCTCAACCCTGTGTTATAAGATATAGTGTCCCACATCGATTAAAATAAATGGGGTTCGTAATTAAAATAGGAAAGCATTAAAAATAATTATCGTGTCATAATATTTTATAAAAACTTAGTCTACTGAAAGTCTTCCATAATCAAGTTTGAAAGAAGTTAATCAAGTTTTAAACCCATGAATCAAACAAACTCAAAGTCTTGCATTTCTTATGTTTCTAACGTGTTCAATCAGAATCAGGATCAGGATCCGTGAAAAAGGAATCACTGATACTTAGAAAACAAAAGGGAGTGTATTATAAGAAAAATCACGTATGTAGTTATTCGTCTTAAGACCGCTTTCTTAATCTTACTCCCTAAAATGCAACACTGTACAAATGATTGCTTTCTCTTCAGTCCATTGTAAATTTATGATAATATTATAAGAATTTGCATTGAATTCTCAATTCATACATATGTATATATGTATATGCAAATTTAATCTACACAATAAGCGACAAAAATGTATTTCCATTTTCTCTTAATCATTTCTTTAGAAACATAAATTTGCCCAAATGTACATATGTATATACAAATACTACTATATTATAAATCTATAATATTTTATACTATTGACAATGCGATTTACATACCAAACGATTGCGCAGATCCAATAGACGGTGATCCCAGTAGTGCCATAACTAAAACTAACTGGCACAATATCCGCCTTAGCCTCGACATTTCAGGTGAAATGTAACGCCCACGTTCACCTTTCGGAAAACAGCTAGTGCAAGATTTTCCCTTTCTATATCCGTTTCCGTTTCTGCTTTCAATGGATGGATAATGTAAATTGTGTTTGGCTGTGCGCTTGGCAAATTTTCGCATATTCGGCTCCTCCTTTAATCGATTAAATACCGGATCTATGCACATAATATATTTGTGCATACATGCATATATACGTAAAAATATCAATCCATATATTATTTATTGACGATATGCATGTGATGATGATTATGCAGGTTTCGGTCGAATTTCACCCAAGATCTGAATTTCAATAAATATACATACATTAACTTTACAGTATTCATTTTTGTTTGTTGCCTAAGGCTGGCTAACCAAAATTGTCAATTCATTTTTGTCAATCCGATAACTAATTCAATTTCATTGTGAAACTGCGATGAATGTTTCAAAACTGGAATTGGTATTGTTATACTATGCTGATCAATTAACAAAGGGGTACATTGGAGACAAAAATGTTCATCGGCATCTGCTCCATACTTCGGATATCATCGAAGTTAGTCTCGGCCACGCACTCTCGAATCAATTTCATTTGCGATTAGTGGTACATACATATACATATGTAGTGTATTGCAACGTCCGCTGTACGCGACTACAGCATTTATTTCTTTAACAATCGGTGACGTCTTCATAACTATACATTTTTATTTCTTACGAATCATTATACCTATTTTAATTTTGCATAAATTTTCGCAGTGCACACCCACACATACATACACACAACTCATGTGCTCACATACACACATAAGCATTATTGTTTCTTCAGATTGTAAAGTATTCCAGCATTAGATATACAGCTGCTTATGATCTCTTGGATCCATTTACATACATATGTATGTATATGTATATGCACACTCACATACACCACTTATAAAATACGTACATCTTTAAGCTATTTACTGATGCGCACTCGATCATGCCATGCAGACGAAAGCCACAGAACTGACTTGGTCAACTCAAAGGCCACAAGTTGATGGCCCAAACCCGAACCGCCAAGTCGAATCCCGAGCTCCAATCCGAACCTTCGTGAAGACTTTCGGCGCGCCTGTGTTTTGCTTAATTTTTCATAGTGCGCGTAAACAAAAGGTGTTTGGCTGGTTCAGGTGAACCAAAATGAGATACTAGCCAATAGCTCGTTTGACAGCGTTTGTTGTTGCATCTATTGCTGATGGCGTTGTGTGAGAGCCTAATAAATACTTGGAATGTATATACAAAGCAGATCTGTAAATGTCAGCGGTATACTCTCAACATAAGCTTGCTTTGGATCTGTGGTATAAACGATATCGCATTACAAATGCATTTTTCCAATAGATCAGACACGAGCACACGGATGTAAATGTTTAATGCAAACATAAAACAAAGAAATCTAAAACTAAGCTTTAATAAGTATGGATATAATAAGTATAGATATAATAAGTTGTTCAGGATTTACAAAAAATCTTTATTAAATATTTATGTTATAGTAATTTAATTACCTTAGTATACAGATACGTAAGTAACATAATAAATACTTACAATTATTTAAAGCTACCTGCACTGGCAACTCATAAGGAAATATTATTACATATATCTATACATATATTAGCTATACGTGTATTCTCAATAATACACACTTGACTCAATCACATGAACATTTGTAAAGCTATTTATTTTTAACTTCTGAATTATAAACCGTAATACATTTTATAAACACTTTACCTAATAAGTACTTAATCGGTACAATTTCATTTGGTATACCCAGTATCTTAGATGCGATCAACAAGTTAAAAAAAAGTAACAGTGCCTGTATATCTATTATTAATCTTAGTCTAAACGTGTATGTACAGTATACGAATGGATGCACAAAATAAGCAAATGTACCAATTGTACTTATTGATATTCGTTTTTTAAATATTTTTGTTTTTGTTTTTTTTTTCTTTTCAATTGGTTTTGGCTTTATTACTATTAGACACTTCTTATCTAGTATACTTAAACTTCAGCTGTGCTGTGCACCCGAATCAGATATATCAGATTTCAGAATCGAAAAGCGATTACCGGGATCTCCACTATTTTCAGATGCCGCAAAAAATCCAGGAAAGTCAGTATGGTGGGCATCTAAATTTTGTTCCGCACCTAAATTGAAATACGTTGGCTGTACTTCGCACAATACATCTGCTGGATTGTGCAGATCATATACCTCAGTTATGGGGGGCCAGTTATCAAACGATTTTATATTATATCCCAATCGCATATATTTTCGCGTTGATGTGCTTACATTTTGCTCACGTCGCACTTGGAATCGTTTAAATACCAAATACTCGACAACAAAATTCTCAAGAAATACATGAGAGATAAATGCTGCCGCTCCATATAAGAGCATAATGTAACGAAATGTCATATCGGGCGGCACGATAATTTGAAAAAAGTTAGCTATCCATTCACTTGGATAAAGAACCAAATAAACAACAATACAAGTGTTAATAATAAGAGTCAAGCATAATGGCCAGTTAGACCATATCGGCTTTCGGTATGGGGCTCCTTTAGAAAATACAAATGCAAGTATAATATACTGAAAGCTGGATATGGCAAACATCGTGTAGTTTTCATAACAACCCAAATGATCTCCCGCTGACCGAAAAGGTTTGAACCAAGACTGCTGATGTAGTTGGAACCACCCTGCAAAATGGTGAATAATTATGTCTTTGTACTTAGTATAGATTAAAAACAAACGTACCAGAGACCTGAAAGATAACCACTACAGCTAGATGAAGCAAAAGAGATGTTAACGGCGTTGGCGATGTGAGGGAATTAAGTGGCACTTGTTTATTTAATTGACCATCATAGGCCTCCGTTTTGCCAAAGAAAAATGCAAATATCGATATTAAGCCAAGATCGATATAGAGATATTGCTTATCTGTTAAATTCGAATCGATCGAGTAAAGTATCATTACGGATACAAACTGTACTAGCGAATAAGCGGCCATATATTTGAATATACCAAATGAAGTAACCAAAGCGGCGCGGCCCTCCTTTATAACATTTGGTACGGCTGCAATGGTGGGGTTACGGGATGTGAATGGGGATGCAATTGATGATTCACTATCACTCAATGATATACCCGTGTGTGCCACCTTTAAAGCACCACAGTCGTTGGCCCCATCTCCACACATTGCAACATAATAATCTAAATTCTGTAGCTCCATCACTAGCGATTGCTTTTGTTCCGGTGACATGCGCGCATAAATTGCTCCCCGTGTCAGAATTATTTCCATTTGTTGTGGAAATTGATTCTGTACAATTTGCCATGTTTTGCCATCCATGGCATATATATATTGACAACGCCAATTGTCATCATTACGTATGACAGTTCCTGTTCCAACTCCCACATCATCACCATCAACATCATTATGTGTCCACGTATCAATAGTCTTTACACTAGCTAGGCTATTACTATTGGGTAATACACTGGAGGCACAGCTTAAACCACCATTTACCAATGAATTAGTCGACTTTGATAGATGATCCATATTTATTACGATTTCCCCGGCAGAAAATGTTCTATTGTCATTAAGTACTGGTGAACATCTTTTACTACTACCCAGCTCAAGGGTATACTGAAGTTCATATTGACAAACATGTTCTTCGTTATTTAATTTGTCAAAGGCACTTGGCAGGGGGACCGCATGGACTGTGATAACAGCCTGCGTAGCGCTAACAATGCCACAATCTCGGGCAACACTCATTGCAGTTAATATGTTGTCACCCGTAACCATAATTGTGCGAATATTTGCCAGATTGAGTGAATTTATAACCGCTGAAGTGTCGGGCTTAAGACGATTTTCAAGAATCACAAAGCCCAGAAATTCCAAACTGTCTTCGACCTCTTCACGAGAAAGCCTCTGTATCTTAGTGTAGTTCACCTTTGGGTTGAAGCTCTTGTACGCCACAGCAATGATGCGAAAACCTTTCTTGGCAAAAATTGATAGCTGTTGAGTGTAGTCGTTCGGTATACTCTGTGGTAGACATAATTGTTGTAACATTTCAGGAGAACCTTTGCAGTAAACATTGAATCCTTGTGCGCTAAGACAACGCGTTATTACCGACATACGCTGTAGAGTGGATGTAAATGGGAATTCTCTTACGATTCCATGATCAAAATTTATCTCAGTTTTAAATAATCCAACGTTAGCCAATAGATCATCTACCGAACTCTGTCGCAATACGGATGCTTTTATTGTCGTTTCCTGCATTGATGATAACTTGGTCTCGTTACGAGGCGGCTGCCGCAGTATAGTCGGATATATCAGTCCATACTTCTCGTTTTCAGGAATATTATTTGAATCTTCAAGTATCCAACCAGTCGATTCAAACATTTTAAGATCCAAGGGATCACCCATCATTGTACCATTCATAAAAGTAATTGAGTGACACGTGACCATACCAAAAAGAAAATGGTCGTATGGTAATCGCTTAACATCTTTTAGGGGTATTTGAAACTGATTTGTGGAAGACTTTGGAACAACGCCCCACATATCCAAACCGTCCTCTGTTAATGTTCCAGTCTGCGAATACAATGAAAAATAATTTTTTAAAAGTTATAATTTTTGAATAGTTGATTGAGTCAAACCTTATCAAAGCAACAGCAATCAATACTGCCTGCCACGTTGATGGATCGTGGAGATATACAAAATATGTTGTTCGCTTTTAAACGTTTTTGAGCATAAAAGCGACCAACGGTCATTGCCGCCGGTAATGCTGGTGGTACAACAATTGTAATAAGGTCCAACGATTCAACTACAATCTTAACTGTCTCTGTGCCTCGCAATATCTTTGAAGAGGATTTGTAAGTATTACAAGGTTAAATATAATGAAATAAATAATAATTACCTTTGTAACAAGCGTATATATAAAACCAATGCAGGCAATTAGCGCTAAGAACTGAATAAATTTGTACGAATCCTGTTCAAACTTATAGTCGACCGGCGGTGGATAGAGTATAGAACGTATTAACCCACCTTTGGCCGTTATGTTTCCTGTATTTATAACGAAGGCTAATACTTTCTTAGACCCAATATACCTCGTCTGTATAATTTTAGTGCCACAGAATAGAGTGTGACGTGCATGATCTTTTTTATCAAATATAACATCTCGCTTCATCGGCAGTGGCGTTTTCGTAATTGGTACACTTTCTCCAGTTAGCATCGATTCGTCTAGAATGCAGTTGCCGGATAATAATACTGCGTCACATTGCATGGTGCAACCTGATGATGGTATTTCAATAATATCACCGGGCACCAGCATTTTCGTATTCACTTCCATCGATTCTCCTTTCGCGTTGATCATCCAAGCATTTCCCGTATTCAGAACCGTTTGTTGCAAAACATCCTGATTCTAGAATTAGATATTACAATCGGTACGAATATTAGTTATTTTTATTTTTTAAAAGAATTAAATAATAATTTTACCTTTTTCGTTTGTATAATGGACATAGTTATGCCAAATATAGACATTAATAGGATTACGCAAGCATAGTAGTAATAGTCATATGTAAACCAAAGAACAACCGAAAATATTTGAAACACATAAAATGGATTGAGAACTTCTAGAAACAGCAGAGTTTTCATATCTTTCAGCGGCACCGTTATCTCATTTTCACCAAATACAATACGGCGAGCGAGCTGCTCTTGCGCAGTTAACCCCCGTTGCTGATGGTAATAGGAGCAAGGCACATTTACGTCCAATCCATTGATTTTTTGAAAGTTATTGACGCTGCTTTCCCACACATACACCAATTGCTTGCAACGGATTGTTCTTAAGGATCGGCAACCTAGGATAAAAATGAAAGAATTTATCGTCATTATGGTGCTTACTAGTGTTGCCAAATGAGCTTTTTCCGAACCCTGAACCCATTGAAATCAAGAAATATAATATATAGGAAGCGTGTCCAACCCCATAAAGTATATACATATATTCTTGATCAGGGTGACGAGCTGAATCGATAAAGCTATAACCCATTGAAAATGGGAATTCAGGGTATAATGGTTTTGTGAAAATGTATGGCAGAAGGAGACGTTGCAGACCCCCATAAAGTATATATATTCTTGATCAGCATCGAAAAATAAGTTGATCTAGCCCTGTCCGTCTGTCCGTCCGTTCGTATGAACGTCGAGATTTCGGAAACTACAAAAGCTAGAGAGCTAAAAAAACTTAAAATGCAAACGAATTTTCGGGTGGGGTGAGTTATAGAAAAAAAAAAAAAACTCGTATTGCGTAACTAACATATGAGTATTCATATGAAATTTCAGTTGGTCGGACGGACAGAGGTGGTTATATAATATTTTTGTGCTGATCAAGAATATATATACTTTATGGGGTCTGCGACGTCTCCTGCATGTTACATACATTTTCACAAAATCATACCCTGAATTCCCATTTCCAATGGGTTATAGCTTTATCGATTCAGCTCGTCACCCTGATCAAGAATATATGTATATACTTTATGAGGCCCAACTCACACCCAAGCCATGATAGCAACTGCGCTTATAAAAGAAAAGTGATCGTTTTTTTGCAGTGATCGTTTTATCAGTAGTCGAGCAGTCTCGACTAGAGCCTTCTTACATGTTTTTTTTTTTTTTTTTTTTTTTTTTTTTTTTTTTTTTTTTTTTTTTTTTTGGTATTCAGGTAATATTACCATGTCCGCCTGTCCGTATGTTTGGGCGCGTCGATTTCAGAAAATATAAGAGCAAGCGACTTCATTCTTTTTGTGATAGGTTCCTACATATATTGCACGCGCAGTACGAGTTTGTTTTTCAAAGTTTTCTGAATATATACATGTATATAGTAATTTAATGCAAATTCGGTTTTTGACAGATTATTGATTTCGGTCCCCAATTCACTCAAATACTAGAGACACACATACAGTTTGGTTTGGCATATAGATATGAATGTCATGATCATAATTTGAAATGTTGATTACGATTGTCCGTCTAGAAACGGAATTATTAATCAAATGAGTTCTCGGAACAAGCCCCACGTGGCAGAGCAAGCAAGACAGCAATATTTTGTTACGTATGGAGAAACGAAGCGTTGCATTCTTTGATTATTTGTTCGAAGAAGGGTTCAGGGAATCTCGTAGTCGAGTAGTCTGACTAGAGCTTTCTTACTTGTTCTTACTTTTTACTTATTACCCATTGAAAATGGGAATTCAGGGTATAATGGTTTTGTGAAAATGTATGTAACAGGCAGAAGGAGACGACGCAGACCCCATAAAGTATGAACGTCGGAAACTACAAAAGCTACAGAGCTGAAATTTCACATGTTAGTTACGCAGTTCGAGTTTGATTTGTTTTTTCGATAACTCATCCCATTTCCAAATTATCGAAAATTCGTTTCCAATTTTTAGGTTTTTTGGGCATCACTTCTACATCGTTTGAGCTAGAGACATCAAATTTATATATTTAGATAGATATTATGGATACACAGATTTTTCGATTTTGGATGCCACGCCCCCGTCGCGTCCAATATCCAAAAAACGCATTTCTAGTGTTAGAGACTTTAATTAGGAAAATACACACATTTGGATGCTATTAATATATTCTAAAAGTTTCATGAAGATCATCCATCTAGGAATGGAGTTATAAGCCTTTAAAGTATAGCCGCCACCCCCCACAAACCACGGCAGCAACTGCGCAGTTAGCAGAGCGCGCTTACACGTGCGTAAAGAAGAAATTAGTTTTTTGTAGGGTTCAGGGTATCTCGTAGTCGAGCCGTCTGGACTAGATCCTTCTTACTTGTTTTTTATTTCACATACCTTTAAAATGCCCTGAAGAAATGTGAACTGGTAGCTGAAGATTACTTTCATCAATTTCCTCTCCTATTTGCTGAAATAATTTTCTATGAATGAAAAAGAAGAATTAATAGCTTGCATTTGGAGAAATACTTATATAAATAACTACTTGAACTGTTCTACGTCCAATGTGAGAACGGGTTTTACGTGATAACGCTTGTGATTTCCCTGATAGTTCTCTTCGATAAGTACTTGTTGTGCTTCCTCCAAGGGACACGGCTGGCATGTGGCAAGCAAATACCAATGACGCCACCAATGTAAAACTAGTCGTAATATTCCACCACTTAGAATGATGCATATCCAACATAAGACTGTACGAATATGCGAGCGCCGATATCCACTTATTTTCATTTGGTCTGGCTGTTCGGAGTTTAAAATGGCAATGAATGGTTTTGGGTCTGAAAAATTTAATTTGGTAATAAGTAATACGTTAATGTAATTAACGAAATAAAAAATTATGATCTTAATCATGTACACCATTAACCAGAACTTTTTAAAACGATAACTGTTATTTTATTTATTTATTATTATTATTATTATTATTTTTATTATTAATTTTTTAAAATTTTAAAAAAATTTTTTTTTATTTATTTTAATAATAATTTTTTTTTGACTAGCATACCTCGCAATATTACGCTGTTCATCATCACTTTAGCTTAAACAAATTGACAGCTTGCAATCAGGTAATGTCTGCAATGTGGCATAACATTTATTTGAAGTCTTACAATCCAGATGAAATTTTATTAAGACCTTATACTTATATAGTCTTGCTACCAATCCATTAGTTTAACCATACTCACTCTCACTCACACAGAGACATATGTATGTAAATACAGATGTAGATTATAACTATTGTATGCTTGAAAAAGCACTTTAATAGAAATGTGGTCGAGGAAAATGGAATAGAAAACTTGTCAGATTTATCAATGTTGCGGCGTTAGCAATTCTACATTCATATATAAATACATACATACATAAATAATAAAAAAAAAGTAAGTGTATACGAACTAGTACACTAATACACAAACATTTTCACGATGATAAAATATACTTGATAAGAAATATCGTGTATTTTATTTATAAGATCATTCCCCACTTAACGTAATACTCGTACGTGAAAAAATTATATATTGGTATATCTTTATAGACAGAAATATATTAAATATACAGAACATAAGAGCCTCGGCTGAATCTCGTTAGTGGACTCGAGTTAGAATTTTTTTTTAGATTTCAATTGTTTTGTAATATTTTAAAATACAAAGAACTTTTCTATTAAAGCTCACATTAAATAATCGCAAACCCCTTTATAGCCATTTTTTCATTGGTGACCCTCACATACACAAACACATCAGTATTAATCAATTAATCAACAATTTTTGGTTAACAATCGTTATGTTAATACATATGTACATATATATATTTATCGATAAAAGTTAACACAATGAAAAAGAACTTCGGAATACTAAGAAGACTGGTTCATTGTTTCAAATGTTCATTGCGAACAAATGCGTAAAAGCATGAATCGATAAAAAAAAACTGAACACTTAAAATAGAACCACAAAAAATGAACACATGTCCCATTGTATTAAAGATCACAATTTAATAGCACAGTAACTATTTTGAGTGTATATTTCGTAAATTCGCTCGCCATTGTAATTGATGTTCGATATATGTACATATATCACTTTATTTTGTTAAACCACCAAAAGCCGATTGCGACAATCGCACGAGCGCTTCGTTAACTTAATGTATATATTCGTATGTATGTACATACATACATATGTATGTAGTCATAAGCTGAACTGAGCAACAAATGAAGCGAATCACTCTGGAGAACAGCGACGAGGCAGTAATAACGATTATAAATACATACATACATACATACATATGTATGTATGTACTTTTGAGACTTATTCAGAAAGTGAAATGAGTATATTGGTTTTGTATAAGGTCGGTTTTGCTGTCCGTACGTATGCAATATTTTTCGGCGCTATTAGAGCTAGAGATTTGAAATTTGGACCACATACTCATGTATACTCCCGAATTATAAATTGTAGATTTTCCCGATCCGCTCATCATGTGAGTCTCGAATAGGTGAATTCTTTATTTGGTTGCCATAAATAATTTTAGTTGCGCTAGACATTTGTAGCTTGGAATGTACACTCACGGTGACAATTATAGTTCAAAAAGATATGGCGGATAAATCATATTGAGTGCGTGCTAGAATTTTAAAGCTAAAACGCTGAAATTTGGCACATAACATTAATATGATTCTTTAAAGATCGATGAAAAACTCATGTCCACGCCCACTGTGGTAGTGGAAAATCGGTCCTATTGACACTAGAGACTTAAAATTTGCCGTTATACTAAAGTAACGGCTCTAAAATTCACAATTATTAGAATATGCTAGATTTTTGTCTGTATATATGGTATATACGCTGAAGCTGTGCACACGTACGTATGTACATATGTATGTGTGTATGTATAGGAGAAGCGTATGCTGCTCAGGGCTGCCATTTTAGCAATTAAGTTGCTAGATCTAGCAATTTTGAATTTGAGTTTGCAATTTTATTTTTTATTTGCTATTAGCCAGAAATATAGCTATTTTAAAAAAAAATTTTGCTACTTTTAGCAATTTTGTAAACAATCAAAGAGCTCAACTTTTTTAAAATCAACAATAACGATGAATTGTACAAATATGTGAACAATAATAGTTCAATAATCGTGAACAATAGTTCACAAATTCATCGAAAGTGATCGAACATTTGCGCGATAAGTTTTAAATTGTCTTTGCTCTTTGCTCTGTGGTTAAAAGTTTCATATACATATATTAAAAATGCCAAAATCTTATATTCAAAAATTTCGCGATGTTTAGAATTGCCATAAGGCTATAATTCTAAAGGGATTGTACGATGATGAAGTAAATTTACTTTATTTACTTTTTCTTAAGCCAATTTTAAAAGAAATGCAGCAGCTAAACAAAAATTTTCAAGCCCAGAATCCTAACCCGACGCAACTTTTATCGGATTTGATAGTTGGCATTAATACTCTGAAATCCAAAATAATACCAGGTGACATTTCAGTGGACATATTGATAGATAATTTTGATCATACCATAATGCCAAACTTATATATGGGGTTTGCTTTTGAGAAAAAATTGGAAGAGCTACAACTCAACTCTCGCGAACGGGAAATAAGATTAATGTGTGTAAATTTTATTAAAGAATTGATATTGCAACTTCGCAAAAGGTAACACGGTTGATTTAAGTTTTAATGCATATATTCATTTTTTATTTTATTTAAGATTACCTGAAAATTTTGAAATAATGGAGAAAATCAACTTATTTTCTCCTCAAAATATTTTAAACCCATGTAAAGGAAACGAACTTTTAAATGTATTAAAATATTTTGAATGTAAGAACATCGATGATGTTTTAATTCAAGTTGAGAAATTGCGTGTTGTGAAGTGGGAATCTGTTATCGATACCATTAAATTTTGGGGTAGAGGTATTCAGCTACAAAGATGCTGGAAATAACAACCCATTCCACGAAATAGCTACATTTGCCATTAAATTGATATCCCTACCGTGGTCGAATGCGGAAATAGAACGCATTTTTAGCCAAATGAATTTGGTAAAAACCAAATTACGCAACAGCATGGGTATAAAAACACTCAATGCTATTTTGAACATAAGGTTAGTTTAAATAAACATTTGTAATAAAAACTCTATATAAACATAAAAGAATTTTACAGATATGGATTACAAAGGCATGATAAATGCTGTTTTAATTATGTGCTGCCAAAAAATTGCTTGGCAAAAATAAGCAACAGCGCAAAACGAAGAAAGTGTGCTGGAACAACTTGACAACATTTTTAATATCATTTAAAAAATAAATAATATAATTAAACAATTTAAATATATATTTTAATATTTTTTTACTTTTGGCATTTTTTTTTAGCAATTTTCAGAAAGTTTTTAGCAATTTTAGCAACTTTTTTTTCTAATTCTGGCAATTCTAGGTCTCAAAATTCTGGCAGCACTGATGCTGCTTGCAGGAATGCGGATACGGAGATCTACGTGCCTACGTGTGAAGAGACTAAGACTACGTTCTTTTAAAAAATATTGAAAAATACCCTAAAAACTAAAATTTTTAGGTAATAACAATATATTATGAATTAAATAAAAAAGATTATATGATTTATATTGGGTTAGCAGCACAAAATTTCATTTTCGATATGTTTGCAAATGCCGTTTATATTTTTGTAAAACAAGTAAATAAATTAATATGTATAATTTGAACAATTGCTTTCTAAAACGACAAATGAAATTAATAATAATGAAGTACAATACAGTTAATTTAAAAATTTAATGGTTAATTCATTTCTTTTTATTGTTTTTAAGCTTAATAAATAAGTACGTAGATCTACGTATTTCAGCAAAATTGTGCTACGGAAAAACACGTAGATTTTGGAGGCCGGCTACGTAATTCTCAAATTTTGACTTGGCATCCTTGCCTGCTTGCCATGTCTAAATTGAATAGCAAATAGATATGACAACGTTGGGCCGCAATTGAATAAGTCGCACTGTGCGAGCGTCTATAGTACAACTCGCGATATATAGCAGGCAAAAAACGTTTAAGTAAAAGAAGGTTTCTTGACCAAATTCGATGAAATAGTGTAAAGTGTTATTTGGTTTTGCCACACTTTTTGAGGTCCATTCGACCCAAAAATGTTAAATTTGGACACATCACTCCAAATAACAGGTTCCCAAAAAGAATCCGGCTCGTTTAGATACTTTTGAGCGAATCCTAGTCGTTTTATTCTTATTGACCTCAACGGCTTCCTACTAGGAGTTCGTGCGTTGTACCCTTCACTGTGCAGCAAATTTCGCACATTTTGCGGATGAACGCTAACTCCAGAGGTGAGAAATAGGTCCTCCTGTATTTTGGGTGCCGACTTTTTTGGATCGCGCTTTATTGTACTGAGAATTTGTCGCTTATCTCTGGCACTTAATTTTGAAGGCCGGCCTGATCTGGGCTGAACCTCAAGGCTAGCTATTTCCCCATACGATTTTAATATTGATTGAACACTAGTGGGTGGGCGACCAATCACTCAGCCAATTTCGGATACACCTTTACCCTCTAAGTATAGCTTAATAATTAATTGTCGCGTTTCTAATGGTATTTGCTTGGGTCGTGACCCACTATGACCCATTTACGCAAAAAAAAACTTACACAAATGAATTCCATTTCATAATATTTCAAGAATTTGAAGTGAAGTATGGTAAAAAAAAAAAATAAGAAAGAAAGCTGTAGTCGAGACTGCTCGACAACGAAGATCCAAGATCCAAGATCTGACAAAAATCGAAATTGTAATAAATTAGTATCTATATATATGCAGAAGATCTGGAGACTCCAACTCTAAAGATGAACGAGATATAATTTTATAGCTGATTCCCGATAAAGTGTTTTATCGATAACTTTTGAACTATAAAAGTTATCGAACTTCTCATACAAACTCGTACTGCGCGAACAATATATGGACCTAACACAACAAGCATGAACTACTCTAGCTCTTATATCTTCGGAAATCGACGCGTTCAAACAGACGGACAGACGGACAGACAGACGGACATGGCTATATCAACTTTTCACGCCACCCTGATCAAGAATATATATACTTTAAGGGGTATGCCACGCCTCCTTCTGCCTGTTACATATATTTAACAAAATCATTATACCCTGATTTCCCATTTTCAATGGGCATAATAACATGTAATCGTTAGCTAAACCTAAATAAGTTCACTGCTACAAAGTCACAATTCAATCGCAATTCTTAGAATACTGTAGCATAGAGCTTTTGTATGTCGCTTTATAGTGTGTATAGGAAAAACGTTTGTTGCTTGCCATGTACGTTTGCTAATTGCCGAAATAATTCGTTTATTAAATAAATAAACTGCACCTACGGGAACAGAGTCTATCGCAGTTAATTGCGCCTAACTGCAACGTTCTTACTTGTTCTTTTTGTTTCACGCAGTATTTAACTTGTAAGGAGCACTATTTTTGAAATTTGACATGTGTAAGAGTTTGATACATACATATTTATGTATGTATGCAGATTTATTATTTGTCAAAATACATAAACAAGTAAGAAAGCCCTAGTCGAGGCGGCGCAACTACGAGATACCCTGAACTCTGCAAAAAAAAATAATACCTTTCTTCTTTGCGAAAGATTGCGTGCGCTCTGCTAGGCGCGCAGTGGCTTGGGGGTGGGTCAGGCTATACTTTGGACTCTTATAACTTCATTTTTAGGTGGACGACCTTCATGAAACTTACGGAATACATATATTAATAGCATATAGACCCATTTGAATGTCTATATGCCAATTTACAAGACTCTAATATTTTAAATGCGTCTTTTTCAATTTGTGGAGAAGGGGGCGTGGCATCAAAATCTGAAAATTACAAAATGTGCGTATCCATAATATCCCTTCGAAACCAATTTGAAAAAACGCATTTCAATTACCAAAGACTTGCAATTTGGCAAATAGACACATTTTGATGCTATTAATATATTCAGAAAGTTAAGATCGTCCATCTAGAAATGGAGTTATAAGCGTCCAAAATATAGCCCAACCCACCCTCAAGGCCTGGCAGGAACTACGCAGTTGGCAATGTCCGCGCTTATACGTTTGTAAAGAAGAAGTGTATTATATTTAATTTTAGGAGTTAAAAGTTTAATTAACTTGAAAAGATATTTCTAATTATTGAGGGGTCCAAAGTGTAGTCAAGAATCGACTGAAAGAGGAATTTTATTTAGATATGTATATATGTATTTACCTACCCTTCTTTAATAGCTGTGAATGTTGCAGATGGAAATCTTCATCGGGTTCGAAATTTGGGCTCAATTTATCAATCGGTTGCTTAGCATTTGGACGTTTATGTGTAAGCGGAGAAATTGATTTCACAGGAGTATTAAGGCTGTTTTTATTGGCCGTGTTATTGTTGTTGGCGACTATCGTTGGTTTAGTATTGGTCACATTTGCGTCAGTATTGTGCCCCGTGGGGGCTAGAAATGAGGCTTCGACGTCCAGTTGCTGTGTGGGCGAATGCCACCAATTAAGCTTCAACAGATTGTTCTTGGTAGCAATACTTGGCAAGTGAAGCAACTTTTCTTGTTCAGCCTGCTGAACGTTGGTTTCTGGTAAGGGTTGCAGTACCAAAAGCTCGGGGGGTACAACTTCTGCAATAAGGCAATCTCCATTTTTACTTTGGTTGCCAGACATTCTTGATAGCCAAATCCGATACCGTTTTATATTGATATACTTGTTAATTTGTTAACGAGTTCCGATTATTTCTAGTTTTTTTGCTTTAAATTAGCGCTGTGTCTTAGGCATACAATATACAATATATATATTAATACAGATTAAGCTGCTTCGATTGATGGGTATATCATATGATACCTGATACACAAGTCCACCTGCTATTTCTGCTGCATAGCTTTAGTAAGTGCCTCTTTAGTAAAAACTGTAATCGAGCATCATATTTAAATAACGGTTTAATCAGGCCCGTGTGCATCTTATCACCAATTCAGATACGTTAAAACCAATTGAATGATATGCCATGATTTGAGACGTTCCCTTTTACGTAGTCGTAACGATTGAAATCCGTAGAAATTGTCAGGCCAGTTGAAATTAAAACAAAATTTACACAGCTCGCATGCATACAAAATTAGCTTTAATCATCCAAAGTTTGCGCTGGCATTGACCAATAGCAGATGCCACGGTGCGGTAAATAGTCGGTGTCCTCCACTGCCTACACTCTTTTCAAAATAGAATTGTTTGATGTACTCCTTTTGAAGTAACGCCAAATCAAATAGCACGTCAGTCGATACTAATACGTTCGTCACGCCGTCAGCACCGTCTCTGCGTTTGCGCAACCTTCTCTTAAATGACCCGATATGCTGCTGCTGCTTGGTTGTACTCTGAACTGGATTCATTACGTTTCAACTAAAAAACAATACGTTTTGCTTTGACAAACCCACGGAATGCTAAAGTTTCAAATATGTGTATGTGTATGCCCGTGCTGTCGCAGTTTCACCAGTTGCATATATGTATAAGTGTACATCCAACTAAATGCATACACTTATTCAATTCTTTCTTTTTTCGATTTCACAAAATTTTCACACACGCTGAATTTATTATTTTTTTTTTTACCTATACCGGTAAAAAGTTAACATACATACATACATTATTTTTATAGTAAGAATATTGCAGCGTTTATGTAATTTTTTGGTTGATATAGCGACAACTTTGATTTATGAATATATTGATGTTTAAAGATTGTTGTATTATGTTCAATTTGTTTTATTATTAGAAAAACGCTGTTCTTTACGCTCATTCCTTTATGAGTTACAATGAATAACATACTCATCGCGATGATGCGTTAGGTGTCATTTAATACCAAATTCGATATTCTTCACGCCGCATATAATCTGAAATAAATAAACGGTCGTTATAATATAATACAGTTCAATGTAAATAGAAAAATTAGATATTCTTTTGAAGTGTTCTGTGTTGTTCCGGGTAGTTTTTTTAATGTACTTAACTTGATTTTCGAATAATCGATAACACAACATTTTGATGGTGTCACACCATAAATGTTGGTGATTTGCACACATGTCGCAAGCAATGCATACATATGTACATATGTATATGCATGTGTCTAACGTGCACGTAAAGATACCAATTTTAAAGTGCAAAATTAAGCTATGATATAAATAACTAATCCATACTTTGATCAAACTTGTAAGACTTAGAACGTAACATGTGAATCTAACCTCTATTCATGTAAACGAATCAGATACATACATATGTATGTATGTATGTAGATACGATTTGAGCTTTGTGAGTCATGCGATACTTAGAGTGACAACTAAAATTTGTACCTAAATACACGCTGATATGTTAATGTATGTCTGTGACTTAATGTTTATTTGTTATATAATTATGTTATTTATATATTTATTGTCTACAGCAGATTTAAACAAACCTTTAAATCCATTAATCCTATGGGCATGTCCACCAAATCAAATCACGAAATCTGACCCATAAGTTCAGTATTAATTATCATTGAATATTTGATTTTTTATTTGTTTTACAAAAATTGAACTTTAAGTTGAACCTTTTAGGTTACCACGCGTTCTCGATGGCAATAAATGTATGTATGTATTTATAGGCTTGTGTTTATCTTCGTATGTGTAGGTATGAGAACCTATATTCGTATTGTTAAACACATGCAGAATGATGCAGTCGCGTTGTATCGAAAACAATCCGATAATTTATTATGCCGTGTTATCGAGTTGCGAAAATATACCAAAAATATTTTTGTAGCAGTATTTATCATTAATATTAACAATTCAAACACTAACCATACGAAACATAGACTGGACAACTAGAACAACCTTTTTCCACGCACCTAAATATGAGCGAAGCGACCACTCAACTTCGTATTTGTTCGGTTTGGGCAATACAGGCTCGGAGTAAAAGTAAAAATATGATACGACGAATTCTTTGCGTTGCAAGTGCTCATGGCCATATTTTCATATGGACATATTCTATGTGCTACTTTACTCTCCCTATCTTTCTTTTTTTTCTCTTTATACACGCACAAGCCAGCTCAGCCAACAAAAATTTGAATTTGTTTGCGAGTGCTGAAAGGGCTATATAAATTTATTTTTTTGTGCTGATCAAGAATATATGTATATGTATACTTTGTGTGGTCTGCGACATCTCCTTCTGCCTGTTACATACATTTTCACAAAACCACTATACTCTAAATTCCCATTTTCAATGGGTTCAACGTATAATCAATTAAATAGCTCACCATCACTCTTGACAGAACGGCTGTTGAGATGTTAACGCATTCTTGAAGTTTAAAGATTCTTGTTGGCAAAAACACGCGACTTCAGAAACACCATCAAATCGAGTCAGATCAGTTATAGTGATTGTCCCGAGGGAATAAGCGATACAGAAATGGTTTCTTCATATATTTCTCTGCGTTTTTGGAGTAAACCGATTCATAGTCAAACCAGCATTGACATTTGGTTTTACTTGTCTTCATCAGCTGATTACTTTTAGCACATGGGTATATCGACTTCATAGAAAACTTTTTATTTTTTTTATCATGGAAAACAATTTTATTTGCGAAATACAATATTACGCCATTGCCAAGTTAAAAAGTATTTAATATGATAATTAATATGATTGTTATGTAGAATCACATGAATAGCAAATTAATTATATTTGGAATTGGCGTTTTTTTCTTAGCTTGCTTAGATTACAAATAATATGTCTCTAAATCAAAAAGATTTGTTCTTCAAAAATTGAAAGTAATTGACAGATACGTGAAAATAAATGTGTTCCATTTTTAGAAACTCTGTAAAGAAATTATCTTTATTGCTTTTGCCAAATAAAAATAAAGAACATACATACATAAATAAATAAATAAGAACATAATTTGAAATCTAGTTGCGAACACTTTAATCTTCTGATATTTTTGTTAGAAAATTGCTTTTCATTTCTGGATCTAAGTTTATTATTTTTGATTTACTATAATTTTCCTCTTGTAAATCATTTAAATCGCCCTCCAACGTGGAATCAGCTGCCTGTTGCTGACATTCCTCTACAAGCGTCTGTATATCTTCAGATGATTGTGGAATCTTTGTAATATCCTTCTCGTTTAAGGCTTTATTTACTGAATTTAAAAAATATATAAATATATACAATAAATGGCCAAATTAAATATCGTATTACGTCCCCCTTACCTATTGGTTCTTTAATTATTTCTTGCACGATTTCAGGAATTGATGTACTAATTATTTTATTATACTGATATTCCTGCGACTCGGTGTTGATTTCTATTGGCGTCGAAGGAGGCGTAGAACAAGAGTTATCTAAAATAACAAATAAATATATAGCAAATATGTTGACAGAATTTATTAGGTTCATTACTTTGATCCAAATTATCATAATTACTATGCTGATCAATGTTCAATGTTTCATTTAGCCCATCCCCTAGATTTTGCATTAAAGTGTGGTCATGCTGCATTCGCGCCGTAGCTAAGCCACGCTCAAGTTGATCAGTGACCATTTCCAAGTTAAAGATGCACTTTTCTACAATGGCGTCACGTCCGATTTTATTTAAAGCCTGCGACATTGCATTGCCAGTGGCGCGATTGCCCTCTTGCTTTAGCCATAGACGTAGCATAACCAAGCTCTGTTGTGCAACAGGTTGATCGGCATACTCAGACTTAATTAGACTTATGTCGGTCTCGGGTACACCCAATTCTTTAGCCAACTGCGGCCCACTGCCTAGCAGGTTTGAGATATCTGATAAGCGGATATCGGCTCGCTGTATTTCCTCCTCTAACGACAGACTTATTGGATTTACAATTGTATTCTCCATCGATTCAGTATTGGCCTTTATTTCTGCATTGATTAAATCTTTCTTGTTGAGGTCATGATCATTATTGATATTTCCATAGCTGTTGATGTCATTTTCGTATAGTTGATCCAGATTTAGCTTATGTGATTCAAGGGATACATTCAGGTAACATATTGGCTGCAATGGCGCTTCACCTGATGATACTTTCGGCTCGCTCATAAAGGAAATGCGTGCGTGTGGCTGCTCTTGATCCTTAACATATACTATGAAAGATAGACGATTTTCCCTAAATGCTTGGAACATCATGTTAAATTGTTCGCCCGATTTCAATACAGGCACCAGGTTTCCCGCAAATTCTAGATAAATATTTTGATTGTGTAATACCTCGACATCACGGCTCTTTGCTACTTCGCTGAAATACTCTTGCTGTTCGAGCGTCTTATCCTCCTTATCATCGGTCATGCAAAATACAGATAATTTTGCTTCCGTTGCGGATATTTGTTTTGCAAACACTACAAACTTTACCATAAACGGAACCTGAGCCATATACGTATAAAGTTCAGTTGCCATGCGCCCAGCGTCCGCAACATTGCGGCAATCCATAAGCCAAAATCGTGCCGATAGCGTTGTTGTAAAGCTAATAGTGTCCTTTACGAATGCCAAAGGTGTCGAACCGGTGACATCTTCCCAAACAGCTCGATTTTGTCCACCTGTTATAGAGCATAAAAGTCGCAAAGTCGGCGCATTTACATTACCATTCGTGCAGTTATAGGGTGTATTAACCATGCCTTGATTGCAAGTCTTCGGCGCCGGAATGCTTAATGTGATGGCCTTGTGAAATTTGGGCCGTCGGGGCTCGACGGTAACGACTGGTGATACTGCAACGCCCTGACCTAGTAGCTTGGAGCATCCAATTAAGTCTACCGGCTGTGCCTGAAGACCGACACGAATCTTTTTTGTCAGTGCATGAGGTGGAAATATGGATTGCACCTGGGGCACAGATATAGATGATATAGTGCCACCATCTGGTCCAATTACATGCACCTCCCGGCGAATTCGCGATACCACAGCAAAGAAATGTGGCACATTTTGTGTGACTATTCGTATAATACGGCTGGTGTGTAAGTTTTCCAATGGATTAACATCAACTTCCATCGTTTCTTTCAAGGTGTCCAGTAAATTGCATTCGTCATCATACACACTATGCTCACGCCAACCACTATACTCTAAATTCCCATTTTCAATGGGTTCAACGTATAATCAATTAAATAGCTCACCATCACTCTTGACAGAACGGCTGTTGAGATGTTAACGCATTCTTGAAGTTTAAAGATTCTTGTTGGCAAAAACACGCGACTTCAGAAACACCATCAAATCGAGTCAGATCAGTTATAGTGATTGTCCCGAGGGAATAAGCGATACAGAAATGGTTTCTTCATATATTTCTCTGCGTTTTTGGAGTAAACCGATTCATAGTCAAACCAGCATTGACATTTGGTTTTACTTGTCTTCATCAGCTGATTACTTTTAGCACATGGGTATATCGACTTCATAGAAAACTTTTTATTTTTTTTATCATGGAAAACAATTTTATTTTCGAAATACAATATTACGCCATTGCCAAGTTAAAAAGTATTTAATATGATAATTAATATGATTGTTATGTAGAATCACATGAATAGCAAATTAATTATACATTGGAATTGGCGTTTTTTTCTTAGCTTGCTTAGATTACAAATAATATGTCTCTAAATCAAAAAGATTTGTTCTTCAAAAATTGAAAGTAATTGACAGATACGTGAAAATAAATGTGTTCCATTTTTAGAAACTCTGTAAAGAAATTATCTTTATTGCTTTTGCCAAATAAAAATAAAGAACATACATACATAAATAAATAAATAAGAACATAATTTGAAATCTAGTTGCGAACACTTTAATCTTCTGATATTTTTGTTAGAAAATTGCTTTTCATTTCTGGATCTAAGTTTATTATTTTTGATTTACTATAATTTTCCTCTTGTAAATCATTTAAATCGCCCTCCAACGTGGAATCAGCTGCCTGTTGCTGACATTCCTCTACAAGCGTCTGTATATCTTCAGATGATTGTGGAATCTTTGTAATATCCTTCTCGTTTAAGGCTTTATTTACTGAATTTAAAAAATATATAAATATATACAATAAATGGCCAAATTAGATATCGTATTACGTCCCCCTTACCTATTGGTTCTTTAATTATTTCTTGCACGATTTCAGGAATTGATGTACTAATTATTTTATTATACTGATATTCCTGCGACTCGGTGTTGATTTCTATTGGCGTCGAAGGAGGCGTAGAACAAGAGTTATCTAAAATAACAAATAAATATATAGCAAATATGTTGACAGAATTTATTAGGTTCATTACTTTGATCCAAATTATCATAATTACTATGCTGATCAATGTTCAATGTTTCATTTAGCCCATCCCCTAGATTTTGCATTAAAGTGTGGTCATGCTGCATTCGCGCCGTAGCTAAGCCACGCTCAAGTTGATCAGTGACCATTTCCAAGTTAAAGATGCACTTTTCTACAATGGCGTCACGTCCGATTTTATTTAAAGCCTGCGACATTGCATTGCCAGTGGCGCGATTGCCCTCTTGCTTTAGCCATAGACGTAGCATAACCAAGCTCTGTTGTGCAACAGGTTGATCGGCATACTCAGACTTAATTAGACTTATGTCGGTCTCGGGTACACCCAATTCTTTAGCCAACTGCGGCCAGTCACTGCCTAGCAGGTTTGAGATATCTGATAAGCGGATATCGGCTCGCTGTATTTCCTCCTCTAACGACAGACTTATTGGATTTACAATTGTATTCTCCATCGATTCAGTATTGGCCTTTATTTCTGCATTGATTAAATCTTTCTTGTTGAGGTCATGATCATTATTGATATTTCCATAGCTGTTGATGTCATTTTCGTATAGTTGATCCAGATTTAGCTTATGTGATTCAAGGGATACATTCAGGTAACATATTGGCTGCAATGGCGCTTCACCTGATGATACTTTCGGCTCGCTCATAAAGGAAATGCGTGCGTGTGGCTGCTCTTGATCCTTAACATATACTATGAAAGATAGACGATTTTCCCTAAATGCTTGGAACATCATGTTAAATTGTTCGCCCGATTTCAATACAGGCACCAGGTTTCCCGCAAATTCTAGATAAATATTTTGATTGTGTAATACCTCGACATCACGGCTCTTTGCTACTTCGCTGAAATACTCTTGCTGTTCGAGCGTCTTATCCTCCTTATCATCGGTCATGCAAAATACAGATAATTTTGCTTCCGTTGCGGATATTTGTTTTGCAAACACTACAAACTTTACCATAAACGGAACCTGAGCCATATACGTATAAAGTTCAGTTGCCATGCGCCCAGCGTCCGCAACATTGCGGCAATCCATAAGCCAAAATCGTGCCGATACCGTTGTTGTAAAGCTAATAGTGTCCTTTACGAATGCCAAAGGTGTCGAACCGGTGACATCTTCCCAAACAGCTCGATTTTGTCCACCTGTTATAGAGCATAAAAGTCGCAAAGTCGGCGCATTTACATTACCATTCGTGCAGTTATAGGGTGTATTAACCATGCCTTGATTGCAAGTCTTCGGCGCCGGAATGCTTAATGTGATGGCCTTGTGAAATTTGCGCCGTCGGGGCTCGACCGTAACGACTGGTGATACTGCAACGCCCTGACCTAGTAGCTTGGAGCATCCAATTAAGTCTACCGGCTGTGCCTGAAGACCGACACGAATCTTTTTTGTCAGTGCATGAGGTGGAAATATGGATTGCACCTGGGGCACAGATATAGATGATATAGTGCCACCATCTGGTCCAATTACATGCACCTCCTGGCGAATTCGCGATACCACAGCAAAGAAATGTGGCACATTTTGTGTGACTATTCGTATAATACGGCTGGTGTGTAAGTTTTCCAATGGATTAACATCAACTTCCATCGTTTCTTTCAAGGTGTCCAGTAAATTGCATTCGTCATCATACACACTATGCTCACGCCAACTTTCACCATTGTCCGATCTTAAAATGATTATCTCACGTTCTTTGTCGCGCAACGATCCAAAGTGCGGCACCTCTAGTACAATTGGGCTTCAAAATTAAAAATAATCCATTAAATTTTATTGAATTATCCCCGCAGGAAACTGTGTTGTTTAAATACCAACTCAAACCATTTTACCTACCTTAGAAACTTTCCCTCTACTGGGGACATTTCCAATATGCGACTAACCAATGCTTCCCCTTCCATCAAAGGCGGCGGATTGACCACTCGGTGCGGCTTGACATAGCGGCAAGTTATGCGGGTTGGCTCTGAACACGCCTTCGGAGGCACAATTATCCGAACTCCACTGTGCCGACAACCTCGCATCGAACCGCCACGAGCATCTACTAGGAAGGACACAAGAAATCTGTAAAACAAATAAAGGCGGAAAAGTTTTGCACAATTTTTATATATATATTTGTAATATATAAGTCATATATATATATACCCTAAATGAATGGGCGGCCGAACGATAACCACATTATCAATATGTCGTTCCACTGAAGATGAATTCAGATTTGTTTCAATTGTCCTCCTTATTTCTGTAAAGTATATTTTTATTCATTAATTTTGGATTCTATTTCATGAACTAATGAAATCATATTTTTGCATACCTTTATCAATACTTCGGCTGCCATCGAATTGATCGTGATCCGCATCAGTCGTGTCAAAATTTTGGTTATGATGATCATTGTTAGTTTTTAAGTCATCGGTCGCCATATATTTGTATTGATTGTGATCCAAAAGTTCGTCTCCACCTTCGTCTTCGGAGTCGGAAAGTAGTGTTTCGTGCATAAATTCTGGTGCAACAACTTTGTATTTTTCCTCAATCACTCCGGTTGACGTATTAATTACGGATCTTTCCGTAACAATCTTAAGAGTCTCTACAGCGGTTACGTAGCCCAAGCTATGAGCAATATTTAAAGCTGTTCGACCATTCTAAAAATTCAACAAACGAAAATGATTAACTATTTATGTACTAGTTGGAATAACACAACAACTCCTTTTAATTAATAAGTAAATAGAGAGTTGGCAAATTTAGAAGTTATATTAAACTCTTATTTTAGATACAACGCCCGATTTTCGAAATATAATAATGCGCCTTGGCATGACTAATTGATATATTCAATATTATTACCTAGCGCACGTCATACTTATAGAGAAAGAGGGAAATAGTTATGTATCTATATTTATAAATAAAGAGCACAAATATGAGATCGCGAAATACAGAGAGTACCGGATCGATGTTAAAACAGTGAGATTTTCTATTTAGACATTTCAAAATTGTATACGTGTGAATTAAAATATTATTTCTATATATTGTGTACACATGTCAGTATGTATATGAAAAGTGGTACATAAAAAAAATCTATTTAAAAATAGAAATTGTTTACTTAATAACATCAAGCTTTTTTTTTTTTTTATTTATATTGATAATAATAATATTTACTCTCAATGTAAAAGAGGAAGAACTGTTCGCTACGAATACTTATATGCCCAAATTGGTTGAAACATTTGAAACATTAGAGACTTGAAATTAGGTTTGAATAGTCCATTTTACACGTGATTTACAATCAAATCTTATATTCTGAACATTGCTAGATATTGATATAGATATTGGATTAGACTTCTTTTGTCGATGTAAAAAAATATTTAAAGTTTTCAGTTTTGCAATCATTTAGTGTAGTCTATAAGGATTGGCTACGTTTGCTGGGAGAATGGGGGATTAGGAAAAAATGTATTATCTACAGTAAAACTTTAAAACATTGTTTCGCTAATAATAAGCGAATTAGTTTAGTTTTATCTTGTCTTATAGGATCGGAACTACATTCGAGCTGCCATCTTCACATTCGAGTTTTGAACTCATAATTCTAGTATTCAGCCCATAATTCGCAATGTACATCTCCTCTACCAACAGTTCCATATAGCTACAGAATGGGTTATATTATCGGAATTTATTTGTTGAATAAATACTAGGGTTGTTGATAATATATCAAAATATCAATATATCGATATTTTTAAACAAAAAAAATATATTTATATCGTGATATTTTTTTTGCCCAAATATCGAATATTTTTGCGATATATTTGATATATCGTTGGTCACACAAATTGTAAAATTGTGAGACATTCTGAATCAAAATGGTTAAAACGAATTATTCAGATTTCAAAAATGGAACAGCAAAATGCAATTTATGCCCTAAAATAATAAAAACAAGTTGTAACACATCAAATATGGCAATGCATATAAAAAACAACATTATGATGAATTTAGAAGACCAAGATGATAGCTTCGAAAACGACCACAATAGGTCAATATTGAAAGTACACATTGCGGAAGAGGGAACTTGCCATAAACTTCTTGGGAAAGCAATCCGATAATTTTTTGGAATTCTCATAAGCCCATCGAAGATCAATTACGATCAGCCCCTGGTAGCTAGGTGCCTTTGGAGCAGGGATGCCAAGTCAAAATTTGAGAAATACGCAGCCAGGCTTCAAAATCTACGTGTTTTTCCGTAGCACAATTTTGCTGAAATACGTAGATCTACGTACTTTTTTTTAGCTTAAAAAAATTTAAAAAAACTAACAAATTATACATATTAATTTATGGAATTGGAAACAGTTGCCCCAAATGTGCAATAGATGGTAGCTTTGCTTTCAAACTATTGTTGAGTATTGTCACTGGATTTAAAAAGTGTAAGCTTTTCATTTTCTGCAGCTCCTCATCCTCAAGGGAAAACCTATTTTGTAGTTACCCTAAACTTTCAATATAAAATTGAAGGCAGGAGTTTTGAATTTCGATGACTTCATCTCGTTCCATATTATGATTTTTTTTTTGTCAACAAAGCCGCAAAGTTTCCCTCGAAATACATATTTTTTAAGGGAAAGTGGTTCTCATCGTTGGCGAAATCAATCTTTAGAATTTTTTCATCAGGTAATAATAAAAACTCAGATTTTAGAAAGCACTCAACTATTGTCTTGTAAACTGCAAGAACATTTTCGTAGAACAAATAAAGTTTTGGACTTTCTGACTGCATTTCCCTGTTTAAATTGTTGAAATACAGCAGCACAAATTTCAGAAACTCCAAATACAATTCTGTTGTCGAATCTAAACATATTTGGAGAATCGGCTCTGCAGATTTTAACTGGTCATTCAATGCAGCTCCTTGAAAGTAAAGCTTTAACGCAGGAAGTTGTTCTAACAGCTTTTCAACTACTTGAAGCAAAGATAGCCACCTTGTTTGTCCGATATGTAAAAGTTTGTGTGGTTTCACATTAACGAAAGACTGAAACTCCTTATAGTCTCCGATACGTTTTGGGCTTTTTGATATAAAGTTATAGACATCTCTTGCAAATCCTTCCACTATTTTTTTTTTGGCAATTTTTTGCAAGCATAAGATGCGCAATTTCAACACAAATAGTAAAGCGATTGTAAGCGATGCCAATCTTTTTTGCAATTTAGCGCTGCTAACCCATGAATGAAATGGCATTCGTAAACATATTGAAAACGGAATTTAATGCTGCTAATCGAATATAAATCTTTTTTTTTTCATTAATTCAAAATATATTGATATTACCACTAACCATACAACACATAGACTAGACAACTAGAACAAACTTTTTCCACGGACCAGAATATGAGCCAAGCGACCGCTCAACTTCGTATTTGTTCGGTTTGGGCAATTCAGGGCTGGGCAGTCAAAATATGAAACGACGAATTCATTGCGGTGCAAGCGCTCATCCGGCATGGTCGCGGTTTCGTATGAGTACATTCTGTGTGCTATTTTTCTTTACTCTCCCTCTCTCTTTTTTCTCTCTCTCTCTCACTCTATGCGAGCACAAGCCAGCAGCCCACAAAAATTGAAATTTGTTCGCGAGTGGCGATTCGCGACGATCTCATCTGCCTTTCTTAGTAAGAGTATGCCGAACTCTTAAACGGTTTTGCCATGCTCATGCAAAATTTTAGTGTTTTCGTAAAGATTTTTGGGAAGGGTATGAAAGCGCTGATGTGCATAAGCATTACTTTTTCGCGATGAGCATGCACACACACATTTACTGCGTCTTGCTACATGTATGAGCAGTTATGTGACTGTGTGCGAAACTTTTGCTGTCTGTAGCAATTGCATGGACCAACATTTGCAGTTTGTTATTCTTGTGGACCTCGGCCTTAGAATTGTGGGAACGGTCTTAAATTTGTTCGGCCTTGTAGACTGTCAAATCTACTTGACCCATGCATATGGCATGTATGTTTATATGCATACATATGCATTTCTTTTTATACATGTTTAATAAATAATAATTATTATAACTTATTTAGTAACAAAGCCCCCAAAACTTTTTAGAACGGTTTATAAACGATTTAAGTGGATCTGGAAATTAATATGTATTGACAATGTCAGAACACACCATGTACTCATTATTGCCAAAATGACTGCTACAAGTCGTAGAGGCTCATTTGACAGTCACTCTACAATTCAAACCATACAAAATAGACAAACTACTGAATCACGCAGGTAGCAAGAATAACAAACTGCAAATGTTGGTCCCTGCAATTGCTACAGACAGCAAAAGTTTCGCACACAGTCACATAACTGCTCATACATGTAGCAAGACGCAGTAAATGTGTGTGTGCATGCTCATCGCGAAAAAGTAATGCTTATGCACATCAGCGCTTTCATACCCTTCCCAAAAATCTTTACGAAATGAATTCGTCGTTTCATATTTTGACTGCCCAGCCCTGAATTGCCCAAACCGAA
Source organism: Drosophila antonietae (assembly GCA_030914385.1). Classification (NCBI taxonomy): domain Eukaryota; kingdom Metazoa; phylum Arthropoda; class Insecta; order Diptera; family Drosophilidae; genus Drosophila; species Drosophila antonietae. Next base: position 279,848 of record JAUESO010000034.1, on the reverse strand, counting down.
CAAATACGAAGTTGAGCGGTCGCTTGGCTCATATTCTGGTCCGTGGAAAAAGTTTGTTCTAGTTGTCTAGTCTATGTGTTGTATGGTTAGTGATATTACCCAAAAATTTTAGTTTTTAGAGTATTTTGCAATATTTTTATAAAGTACGTAGTTTTAGTCTCTTCACACGTAGGTACGTAGATCTCTTTCAAAATACGGAGATCTACGTGAAAAGACGGAGGGTTGGCATCCCTGCTTTGGAGCGACTTGCTTCGCCAATAAAATGAGTTGTTTGCGGCTCACGAAGTCGTATGACGGATTCTCACATATCAGACGCGTTTTTTTTTTTTTTTTTTTTTTTTTTTTTTTTGTATTAAACTCTGAGTACTTATGACTGGTCATTATTATTATTATTATATTAAAATAGTTATTCTTATTATTCTTTCTTTTTTTTGTCGGATTGTAAAGTTATTGTAGGAAAAAGTTTTAAAAATATCGAAATATCGATAATTTTAAAGTTGAATATCAAATATCATTTTGATATTTTTTCAAAACTTTAAATATCATCGATACGATATTTTAAAAATATTCAACAACCCTATTAAATACCCTTGGAGATAGACTTTCGTAATTCAAATTTTACAAATGTAATAATGGCATTAATCTATGTATATGTTCCAATGGCTCTAATATATTAAATAGGTGTTTAAAAATTTGTGGAAAATGGGTTGGACTTTTGATCAGTATAAAAAAAAAAATAAATAAATAAAAATTAGTAGAAAATCTGTGAATATATTTTTAACCAATTTTAATCAGAACAAGTAAGAAAGCTGTAGTCGAGACTGCTCGACTACGAAATCCCCTGAGCCCTTCTTCGAACGAATCATATTCCAAGAATGCTTCGTTTCGGTTCTCCATGCGTAAGAAACTATACATGCAAAAACACGAGCACACACACGCTTGTAAGCATGTGTGTGTGTAAGCATTGCAGCGAGACAGGCTTTGCTGCTGCGTTGCATGGGTTTGAGAAAACTTTGATGATTAATAATTCTGTTTCTAGATGGAGAATCGTATTGATATCTTCAGATTATGATTATGATATTCATATCTATATGCTAAGCCAAACTGCATGTCTCTAGTATTTGAAATGCATTTTTTTCACATTTGGGGGTGGTGGGGCGAAGAAGACCGGAATCCTAAATCTGACAAAAACCGAAATTGTATTAAATTAGTATCTATATATATGCAGAAGACTTGGAGACTCTAATTCTAAAGATAAATTAGCTAGAATTTTATAACTGGTTCCCGATAAATTCGTTTATCGATAACTTTGCAAATATACAAGTTATCGGATTTCTGAAACAAACTCGTACTGCGCGTGCAATATACGAACCTAACACAAAAAGAATGAACTCTCTAGCTTTTGTATCTTCAGAAATCGACGCGTTCATACATACGGACGGACGACGGACAGACGGACATGGCTATATAAATTTTGCTTGTCACCCTGATCAAGAATATATATACTTCTGCCTGTTACATACTTTTAACAAAACCATTATACCCTGATTTCCCATTTTCAATGGACTCAGGGTATGAAAACATGTAATCGTTAGCTAAACCTAAATAAATTCACAGCTTATCAGCAGCTTGTGACAAAACAAAACAATACAATCGCAATTCTTGCAATATGTATACACACTTGGATGTGTATACACGTACAAACATCTGTGTACACATACATATATGTATATACAGTATGTCCATTAATTGTTTGCAAAACGAAAAAATTCATACAAATGCGACTTTGACATCATATTTTACTAGGAAAGACACTTTTATTCATAATTTTTTTTTACAGCGTTCTTCTTATATGTATTCTTAATGATACTAAATAAAAAAAAATAATGAGAAAAGCAACAGAAACATAAAAAATAATTCAAAACAAAAAAAAAAAACAGCAAATATTGACTGTCTATTAATTGTTTGCAAAATGCAAACATTAATATTGTGAGACCTGTATCATTTGAAGATTCATTTGGTATGCCCTCCATTAGCTTCCATTACACATCTGAGGCGTTGCGACATTGACATTATTAAGGCATTCATGTCGTAGTATTGGGGTATTTTGCGCCACTCCTCGTTTATGCAACGAATCAAGTCAACTTTTGAAGTTGGACTTCGTTTGGCCACTTTTTTCTTAAGTAATGCCCACAAATTCTCAATCGGATTGAGATCCGGGCTCTGGGGTGGGGTGTCAATTACATTGCTGCAATTATAAAGCAGCCAAGTGCGACACAGCAGCGATTTGTGCTTCGGATCATTGTCCTGATACAGCTTGTATCTGAGCTTATTGGTGTTTTCTGGATCAAGGAAGCCAAAATTTCTCGCACTTTCTGTCAATTCTTTCTTCAAAATGTCTAAATAATACTCTTTTGTCATGGTATCGTTGAAAATTCGCACCTGCCCTACACCTTTGGAAGAAATACAACCCCACACCATGACTGAAAGCTTACCAAACTTAACAGTAGGCACTATATTCTTGGCCTGGAGTGCTGTTTTTGGTTTCCGCCAAACTTTTCCAGGGTCATCATAATATAGCATGATCTTCGTTTTTTAATAGTTATAGCTATGTATATGAGATGAGTATCTGTGGAAATTAAGTACTTTTCTCACAGTCTCAGGGCACACAGACTTCTGAAGGTTTATTCTAATGTCACTAACTAATTCTCTGAGGTTTGTTTGTGGATTGTTTTCCACGGTCTTTAGAATCTTTGAACAATCCCGTCGATAGAGCTTTGCTGGTCTGCCTCTAGAGTTGTTTAATTCTAGTCTATTTTCTTTTTCTGCCCGACTAATAATATTATAAACAGTTCTAAGCTTAATATTAAACATTTCAGCTAACTCTTTGATGGTCTTTCCTTTGTTATAATTAAAATACACTAATTGTATCAAATTATCATCAGTGCGTTTACCAGGCATTGCAAAAATGTAATTTTTATCAGAACTAGTAGTGATTTCAAGAAACTTTTTAAGCGAATGAATTCACGGAAGACGAGCAAAAAAGACGCGACCAGCCGTTTTTGATTTTGATGTTCCGTTAGCTTTTTTCCCGTCTTCTTTCAACTAACGTTTGCATTTTGCAAACAATTAATAGACAGTCAATATTTGCTGTTTTTTTATACCCTGAACCCATTGAAAATGGGAATTCAGGGTATAATGGTTTTGTGAAAATGTATGTAACAGGCAGAAGGAGACGTCGCAGACCCCATAAAGTATATATATTCTTGATCAGCATAAAAAAATAAGTTGATCTAGCCCTGTCCGTCTGTCCGTCCGTCCGTATGAACGTCGAGATTTCGGAAACTACAAAAGCTAGAGAGCTGAAATTTCACATGAACACTCGTATGTTACCTACGCAATACGAGTTTATTTTGTTTTTTCGATAACTCGTCCCATTTCCAAATTATCGATCAAAAATCGAAAATTCGTTTACATTTTTAAGGTTTTTTGGGTATAACTTCTACACCGTTTTAGCTAGAGACTTCAACTTTATATATTTAGATAGATATTATGGATACGCAGATTTTGTAGTTTTCAGATTTTGGATGCCACGCCCTCTTCGCCCCCAATTTGGAAAAAACACATTTCAAATACTAGAGATTTGCAATTTGGCACATAGGTAGATTTAGATACTCTTAATTTATTTTAAAAATTTCATGAAGATCGTCCATCTAGAAATGGAGTTATTAGCGTCCAAAGTTCAGCCCAACCCACCCCCAAGCCACGGCAGCAACTGCGCAGTTAGCAGAGCGCGCGCTTATAAGTGCGTAAAGCAGAAGAGTATCACTTTTTGGCAGGGTTCAGGGGATCTCGTAGTCGAGCAGTCTCGACTAGAGCCTTCTTACTTGTTTTGTTTTGAATTATTTTTATACCCTGAACCCATTGAAAATGGGAATTCAGGGTATAATGGTTTTGTGAAAATGTATGTAACAGGGAGAAGGAGACGTCGCAGACCCCATAAAGTATATATATTCTTGATCAGCATAAAAAATAAGTTGATCTAGCCCTGTCCGTCTGTCTGTCCGTCCGTCCGTCCGTCCGTCCGTATGAACGTCGAGATTTCGGAAACTACAAAAGCTAGAGAGCTGAAATTTCACATGAACACTCGTATGTTAGTTACGCAGTACGAGTTTATTTTGTTTTTTCGATAACTCACCCCCCGTTTCAAAATTATCGATAAAATATACATATATGTATATACATATATGTATGTGTACACAGATGTTTGTACGTGTATACACATCCAAGTGTGTATACATATTGCAAGAATTGCGATTGTATTGTTTTGTTTTGTCACAAGCTGCTGATAAGCTGTGAATTTATTTAGGTTTAGCTAACGATTACATGTTTTCATACCCTGAGTCCATTGAAAATGGGAATTCAGGGTATAATGGTTTTGTGAACATGTATGTAACAGGCAGAAGGAGACGTCGCAGAACCCATAAAGTATATATATTCTTGATCAGCATAAAAAAATAAGTTGATCTAGCCCTGTCCGTCTGTCCGTCCGTCCGTCCGTCCGTCCGTATGAACGTCGAGATTTCGGAAACTACAAAAGCTAGAGAGCTGAAATTTCACATGAACACTCGTATGTTACCTACGCAATACGAGTTTATTTTGTTTTTTCGATAACTCGTCCCATTTCCAAATTATCGATCAAAAATCGAAAATTCGTTTACATTTTTAAGGTTTTTTGGGTATAACTTCTACACCGTTTTAGCTAGAGACTTCAACTTTATATATCCACAACCTTAATGCGATTTTTCTTGCAGGCAATGTGCAAGGGTGTAAATCCATTGAGCGCTCGCGAATTTGGATTAGCTCCATAGTCCAGCAATAATTTTGCAACTCGCACATGGCCACAGTGAGCCGCTACATGGAGAGCTGTCAAATAGTCAACAGTCACTTCGTCAACGGGTGCCTTGTAATTGAGTAGCAAACGGGCAGCCTCGTCATGTTCACCCTGCGCTGCCATATGAAGAGCAGATAATCCATTTTTTGTCTTTGACAATATTGGAGCGTGCTGAGACACTAAAAGCTGCATGACCTCAACATGTCCGGAACGCGAAGCACAATGCAGTGGTGTAAGTCCATCTCGAGTTGTGGCATCGATTCGGGCTTGTTGCGAAAGCAAAAGTTTGCATACTGACGCTTTGCCCCATTTACAGGCAACATGCAACGGCGTAATATTATGCTTTGCTGTGTAATTGACATCGGCGCCGCATTCGAGTAACAAGCTAGCAATGTCCACATTTCCATAATGGGCAGCAATGTGAAGTGGTGTAAAGCCTGACTTGGATACAATATCGGCGTTTTTATCATGTTGTAGTAGAAGCGTGGCCGCATTAATATCATTCTTTTTTGCTGCAATATGTAAGGCCGGCAGACGCACTTTGCCACGAACATCACTTTCGAGAAGCACTGCGACCACCTTATCGTGACCCTGTTGCATGGCCACAGCGAGAGGCGTGAAACCATCTTCAGTAGCGAGAGATGGATTTGCACCTTTACTTAGCAGTAGACGACAACAGTTATCATGATTCTCCTGTGCAGCCATATATAAAGGTGTAAATCCATTTAGCGACTGAACATTAACATCCGCATTATATTGGATTAGTTCTCTTATTACTTGTTGCTGGCCAGCCAAAGAAGCTATATGCAAGGCGGTGTTTCCTTTTTTTGTCGCACTGTCTACCACAATTCCGCGTTTCAAGAGCTCGCTGCATATATCAACAAATCCATCCTTAGCCGCAAGATGCAAAGCATTCAATCCGTTCTGGGTTTAAGATAATCGAAGAAACTCTATTTATATTACGTGTATGTTGTAGTTTTCTTTGGCATTAATTATACCCTGAGCCCATTGAAAATGGGAAATCAGGGTATAATGGTTTTGTTAAATGTATGTAACAGGCAGAAGGAGGTGTGGCAGACTCCATAAAGTATATATAACCTTGATCAGGGTGACGAGAAAAGTTGATATAGCCATGTCCGTCTGTCCGTCTGTCCGTCAGTCCGTATGTTTGAACGCGTCGATTACATTTTTAAGGTTTTTTGGGTATAACTTCTACACCGTTTTAGCTAGAGACTTCAACTTTATATATTTAGATAGATATTATGGATACGCAGATTTTGTAGTTTTCAGATTTTTGATGCCACGCCCTCTTCGCCCCCAATTTGGAAAAAACACATTTCAAATACTAGAGATTTGCAATTTGGCACATAGGTAGATTTAGATACTCTTAATCTATTCTAAAAATTTCATGAAGATCGTCCATCTAGAAATGGAGTTATTAGCGTCCAAAGTTCAGCCCAACCCACCCCCAAGCCACGGCAGCAACTGCGCAGTTAGCAGAGCGCGCGCTTATAAGTGCGTAAAGCAGAAGAGTATCACTTTTTGGCAGGGTTCAGGGGATCTCGTAGTCGAGCAGTCTCGACTAGAGCCTTCTTACTTGTTTTGTTTTGAATTATTTTTATACCCTGAACCCATTGAAAATGGGAATTCAGGGTATAATGGTTTTGTGAAAATGTATGTAACAGGGAGAAGGAGACGTCGCAGACCCCATAAAGTATATATATTCTTGATCAGCATAAAAAATAAGTTGATCTAGCCCTGTCCGTCTGTCTGTCCGTCCGTCCGTCCGTCCGTCCGTATGAACGTCGAGATTTCGGAAACTACAAAAGCTAGAGAGCTGAAATTTCACATGAACACTCGTATGTTAGTTACGCAGTACGAGTTTATTTTGTTTTTTCGATAACTCACCCCGTTTCAAAATTATCGATAAAATATACATATATGTATATACATATATGTATGTGTACACAGATGTTTGTACGTGTATACACATCCAAGTGTGTATACATATTGCAAGAATTGCGATTGTATTGTTTTGTTTTGTCACAAGCTGCTGATAAGCTGTGAATTTATTTAGGTTTAGCTAACGATTACATGTTTTCATACCCTGAGTCCATTGAAAATGGGAATTCAGGGTATAATGGTTTTGTGAAAATGTATGTAAGAGGCAGAAGGAGACGTCGCAGAACCCATAAAGTATATATATTCTTGATCAGCATAAAAAAATAAGTTGATCTAGCCCTGTCCGTCTGTCCGTCCGTATGAACGTCGAGATTTCGGAAACTACAAAAGCTAGAGAGCTGAAATTTCACATGAACACTCGTATGTTAGTTACGCAGTACGAGTTTATTTTGTTTTTTCGATAACTCACCCCGTTTCAAAATTATCGATAAAAAATCGAAAATTCGTTTCCGTTTTTTAGGTTTTTTTGGGTATAACTTCTACACCGTTTTAGCTAGAGACTTCAACTTTATAAATTTAGATAGATATTATGGATACGCAGATTTTGTAGTTTTCAGATTTTGGATGCCACGCCCCCTCCGCCCCCAATTTGAAAAAAACGCATTTCAAATACTAGAGACTTGCAATTTGGCAAATAGATAGATTTATATACTCTTAATCTATTCTAAAAATTTCATGAAGATCGTCCATCTAGAAATGGAGTTATTAGCGTCCAAAGTTCAGCCCAACCCACCCCCAAGCCACAGCAGCAACTGCGCAGTTAGCAGAGCGCGCGCTTATAAGTGCGTAAAGCAGAAGAGTATCACTTTTTTGCAGGGTTCAGGGGATCTCGTAGTCGAGCAGTCTCGACTAGAGCCTTCTTACTTGTTTATGTTTCTGTTGCTATTCTCATTATTTTTTTTATTTAGTATCATTAAGAATACATATAAGAAGAACGCTGTAAAAAAAAAATTATGAATAAAAGTGTCTTTCCTAGTAAAATATGATGTCAAAGTCGCATTTGTATGAATTTTTTCGTTTTGCAAACAATTAATGGACATACTGTATATGTATGCATAGAAAAACTGCTTGCCAAGCAACGTGTCAAATCGGAAAAGTTGTTTTAGGTTTTGCTTAATTGCACAATTCATATGCGTATGTTTATAAATTATTATCAATTGGCAGCAAGCATTTTATAATCAATATACAAATATAAAAAAAATTAAAAAATAATCATCTTGGTAAAAAGTTTTCTGCGGGATTCGAACCACGCACCCAAGGGCAGCTTGCGTAGCGCTTACCACCAGCGCCATTGTCTCAAACTGAGTCTTGTTAACTAAAACCAAATAAGGTATTGCTAGAGCACTTTTGACAAAACTAAAGTAACGATAAAAAAATTCACAATTCTTAGAATATTCTGGCATGCAAACTTTTGTATGCATACATAGAAAATTGTATGTATACTCGTATAATGTGTACATGTGTAAATTTGTATGTATGTACATATGTATAGGAAAAACGTTTGTTGCTTGCCATGTACGTTTTCTAATTGCCGAAATATTTCGTTAATTAAATGTTTATTAAATAAATAAGATGCACCTATGAGAACAAAGTATTTCGCAGTTAGTCGCGCCTAACTGCAATGTTCTTACTTGTTTTCCATTTTCAATGGGCTCAGGGTATAAAAATTAACGTGATAACAGCTATAGATTTTTGTAAACAAACTCTATCTAAGCGTACATTCATGTTCCTGCAAAAAAATTCAAGTCGCTAGCTTTTACTGATTCTGAGATTTATGCGTTCATACAGGACGGACGTATATACTAGCAGAGATCATGGCTAAATCGAATTGGTTCATCGTCCTTATCAGGAATTAATATATTTCACGGGGTCTTGATGAGCCTCTGTAATAAATGTCAAGTCACTAATTGTAATTGTGTATGTATATTAACTAATCAGGTGGTTTATTGTTGAAATGGTCTTACATTAATTGTAATTGCTTATATGTATATTTGAACTAATCGGGTGGTTTATTAATGAAATGGTACTTACATTTGTTAACGCATCGGGGTTAGCTTTGTGTCGAAGAAGTAGATTGATTACCATAGTATGACCTTGCTGTGCGGCCTGATGAAGGGGTGTATAGCCAGCATTTGTTGTCATTTCAATATTCGCATCGTTTTCAAGAAGAAATTTAATTTCATTTATTTGGTTATAGTGAGCAGCAATATGAAGAGGCGTATAGCCTGCCTTTGTGCGCTCCGAAATATTAGCTCCGTAATTAAGTAAAGTCTTCGAAGCTTCTACGTGTCCCTCCTGAGCAGCCAAGTGCAATGGGGTCAAACCATTTTTTGCTGAGATGTTGGCATTGGCACTCTGGTCCAGTAGCAATTGAACCATATCAACATGTCCCTCCTGCGCAGCCAAATGAACCGGTGAGAACCCCGACTTACTTATTGCATTCACATCGGCACCGTGCTGCAATAGTTCCTGCGCAATCTCTAGGTTATTCTTTTTAGCAGCGATATGAAGGGCACTATGGCCATTACGTGCAGTTATTTGTGCAGATGCGCCCTTCTCTAGCAGCAGTAAAACCACAGACTGGTGATCATAGTGTGTTGCCACGTGCAAAGGTGTTACTTCGTTTTTTCCTTGACAATTAATGGCGGCACCTTTTCGTATCAACAAATCGGCCACTTTTGCCTGGCCATATTTGCTAGCCAGATGTAGCGGAGTGAAACCTTTTTTGGTTTCAGAGTCCAGCCTTGCCCCATTTTCAATTAGTAACTCGCATACTTCCTCCTGGCCCTCCTTCACAGCAATATGTAAAGCCGTATACATATCCTTCGTGCTGGCATTTACCTGGGCACCATGCTGTAGCATTAGCATTATAATATCAACATTGCCTAAACGAGCACCAACATGAAGTGGCGTTTGACCTTCGCGAGCAATAGCATCAACTTGTGCTCCATTGCGAAGCAATATCCGAATAATGTCAGTCTAAAAATAGATTTAATATTTTGAATATATTTAATTACATTGACATACCTGATTTGCACGCGCAGCCAAATGAAGCGGAGTTTCCCCGCGTATGGTAGGCATGTCGGGGCTAGCATCGTGTTGCAGCAAGTATATAACAATATTCATGCAACCTAAGCAACTCATTTATATTATATATTACGTATTGGAATAGAAAATATGTCTAATTACCCATAAAGCTGGCTACATGTAAGGGCGTTAAGCCGGATTCAGTGGTGGCACGAATGTTGGCGCCATGTTTAAGCAGCAATTCCACAACCTTAATGCGATTTTTCTTGCAGGCAATGTGCAAGGGTGTAAATCCATTGAGCGCTCGCGAATTTGGATTAGCTCCATAGTCCAGCAATAATTTTGCAACTCGCACATGGCCACAGTGAGCCGCTACATGGAGAGCTGTCAAATAGTCAACAGTCACTTCGTCAACGGGTGCCTTGTAATTGAGTAGCAAACGGGCAGCCTCGTCATGTTCACCCTGCGCTGCCATATGAAGAGCAGATAATCCATTTTTTGTCTTTGACAATATTGGAGCGTGCTGAGACACTAAAAGCTGTATGACCTCAACATGTCCGGAACGCGAAGCACAATGCAGTGGTGTAAGTCCATCTCGAGTTGTGGCATCGATTCGGGCTTGTTGCGAAAGCAAAAGTTTGCATACTGACGCTTTGCCCCATTTACAGGCAACATGCAACGGCGTAATATTATGCTTTGCTGTGTAATTGACATCGGCGCCGCATTCGAGTAACAAGCTAGCAATGTCCACATTTCCATAATGGGCAGCAATGTGAAGTGGTGTAAAGCCTGACTTGGATACAATATCGGCGTTTTTATCATGTTGTAGTAGAAGCGTGGCCGCATTAATATCATTCTTTTTTGCTGCAATATGTAAGGCCGGCAGACGCACTTTGCCACGAACATCACTTTCGAGAAGCACTGCGACCACCTTATCGTGACCCTGTTGCATGGCCACAGCGAGAGGCGTGAAACCATCTTCAGTAGCGAGAGATGGATTTGCACCTTTACTTAGCAGTAGACGACAACAGTTATCATGATTCTCCTGTGCAGCCATATATAAAGGTGTAAATCCATTTAGCGACTGAACATTAACATCCGCATTATATTGGATTAGTTCTCTTATTACTTGTTGCTGGCCAGCCAAAGAAGCTATATGCAAGGCGGTGTTTCCTTTTTTTGTCGCACTGTCTACCACAATTCCGCGTTTCAAGAGCTCGCTGCATATATCAACAAATCCATCCTTAGCCGCAAGATGCAAAGCATTCAATCCGTTCTGGGTTTAAGATAATCGAAGAAACTCTATTTATATTACGTGTATGTTGTAGTTTTCTTTGGCATTAATTATACCCTGAGCCCATTGAAAATGGGAAATCAGGGTATAATGGTTTTGTTAAATGTATGTAACAGGCAGAAGGAGGTGTGGCAGACTCCATAAAGTATATATGTTCTTGATCAGCATAAAAAAATAAGTTGATCTAGCCCTGTCTGTCTGTCTGTCTGTCCGTCCGTCCGTCTGTCCGTCCATATGCACGTCGAGTTTTCGGAAACTACAAAAGCTAGAGAGAATTTTACATGAATACTCGTATGTTAGTTAGGCAGTACGAGTTTGTTTTGTTTTTTCGATAACTCATCCCATTTCCAAAAAAAACGCAAAAAACGCAATTTCAAATACTAGAGACTTGATTTGGCAAATAGATACATTTAGATGTTATTAATAGTTTCTAAGAGTTTCATGAAGATGGTCCATCTAGAAATTGAGTTATAAGCGTCAAAAGTATAGCCCAACCCACCCCCAAGCCACGACAGCATCTGCGCGGTTAGCAGAGCGCGCGCTTATACGTGCGTAAAGAAGAAGAGTATCACTTTTTGCAGGGTTCAGGGTATCTCGTAGTCGAGCCGTCTCGACTAGAGCATTCTTACTTGTTATACCCTGAACCCATTGAAAATGGGAAATCAGGGTATAATGGTTTTGTTAAAAGTATGTAACAGGCAGAAGGAGGCGTGGCAGACCCCATAAAGTATATATAACCTTGATCAGGGTGACGAGAAAAGTTGATATAGCCATGTCCGTCTGTCCGTCAGTCCGTATGTTTGAACGCGTCGATTTCCGAAGATACAAAAGCTAGAGAGTTCATTCTTTTTGTGTTAGGAGGTCCGTATATTGCACGCGCAGTACGAGTTTGTTTCAGAAATTCGATAACTTGTATATTTGCAAAGTTATCGATAACTGAAATTATCGGGAACCAGTTATAAAATTCTAGCTAATTTAATCTCCAAGTCTTCTGCATATATATAGATACCAATTTAATACAATTTCGGTTTTTGTCAGATTTTGGATTCCGGTCCCCAATTCCCCCACCACCCCCAAATGTGTAAAAAATGCATTTCAAATACTAGTGACATACAGTTTGGTTTGGCATATAGATATGAATATCATAATCTTAATCTGAACATATCAATACGATTGTCCATCTAGAAACAGAATTATTAGTCTATAAAGTTTTCTCATCAAAACCCATGTGGCGCAGCAAGCAAGGCAGCGACACAGCAAGACGCCTTGCGGGCGCACATATGTATGTTTGTTTATGTGTGTAAGCGTAGATCAGCGTGTGGCTGCAATCGTACATACATACATGTACATATTTGTGCATGTAAAGCTAATTGTAAAAGAGTTATGATTTCTAAAAAACGTAAAATGTTAAATAGAATATGCAGATCATATGCTGAAACTCTCATTACATTCCATTATATATTTTTAAATATTTTAAATAATTAAAATAACAATGGAAATGCAAGCAACGTTGAGCAATGCAAATCAATTTTCGTATGCGTGTGCACATATACACACAAAAAATCTTGGGCCGTTTTCTATGTTGCTATGCGTGTATATTCTAAGAATCACAATTGTTTTTGAATTGCGTTAGAATTGTCTTTGAATTGTATTTGTATTTTCAGCCACTGCTTTAGTGTTTCTTTCGTATATGGCGAATTTCATTCGTTTGCGTTACTGTGTCGTGGTGTAGATGGCTAAACGGATGCAACGAATGTTAGGGTGTCGCAGGTTCTAGTCTAGCCTAAGCCTTTCTTATTTTTAATTTTTTTTTTTTATTATTTCTTTCTTTTTTATTATTTATTCTTTTGTATTTGATACCTTTGAAAGGCAGTTGGTAGTTTAACTAATAGTGAATAAGTGCGTTTTTTTAAATTTCAAATATTTAATAGCATCATTTCTGAAAGTGTTTTTGTTTCAATTATATTTTATTCCGTTAAGTCAACAGAAAATAATGAACAGAAAGTTTGCCCAAATAACAAAAGCACGTGACATCTGCGGTAAGACTTTTCCTATATTTATGCACACATCTACATTCAAAACTAGCCTAGCATGGTCTAAGGATTTAAACTTCCTAGATGGCGCTTTAGCAGTGAACTTATTTACTATGGCTATTACAGCTTCGAGTGGCATTGATATATTTCTTTTACAATTATGAAGTGTCTGTGTTAATTAAGGTGATGCCTGTTAATCGAGAAACGTCTATTTGTTGGGTCTATTTTTAATGATATTTAATAATATAACATTTTTCGAATTTCAACTAATATAAGCGCCATCTATTATTATTTTTTTTGGCAATGCATACACACATATGTATATATACATGTACATATGTAAATTTTGAACGTTACACGCATACATTCTTATCTATGTATGCTTTCTGATTTACCCATATATTAAAGTATCATCACTATTGAAATGCATTTGTTCTGAGTAATTATTAAAATTGAGTTCAGGGTATTATCTAGTCGAGCACTCTCGACTAGAGTTTTCTTACTTGTTTTTATTAGGATTTTATATTATCTATATGCATTATACGGTATCTATTATTTATTTTAACTGTATTTCGTAGATCTTCTTTAACTGCTTGTTTTTATACCCTGAACCCATTGAAAATGGGAATTCAGGGTATAATGGTTTTGTGAAATGTATGTAACAGGCAGAAGGAGACGTCGCAGACCCTATAAAGTATATATATTCTTGATCAGCATAAAAAAATAAGTTGATTGAGCCCTATTCGTCTGTCCGTCCGTATGAACGTCGAGATTTCGGAAACTACAAAAGCTAGAGAGCTGAAATCACATGAATCACATGAACACTTGTATGTTAGCTACGTAGTACGAGTTTATTTTGTTTTTTCGATAACTCATCCCGTTTCCAAATTATCGATAAAATATCGAAAATTCGTTTACATATCTTAGGGTTTTTGAGCATAACTTCTACACCGTTTTAGCTAAAAACTTCAACTTTATATATTTAGATAGATATTATGAATACGGAGATTATGTAATTTTCAGATTTTGGATGCCACGCCCTCTTCGCCCCCAATTTGAGAAAAACGCATTTCAAATACTAGAGACTTGCAATTTGGCAAATAGGTACATTTATGCTCTTAATATATTCCGAAAGTTTCATGAAGATCGTCCTTCTAGAAATGGAGTTATTAGCGTCCAAAGTTCAGCCCAACCCATCCCCAAGCCATAGCAGCAACTGCGCAGTTAGCAGAGCGCGCGCTTATAAGTGCGTAAAGAAGAAGAGTATCACTTTTTTTTGTAGGGTTCAGGGTATCTCGTAGTCGAGCCGTCTCGACTAGAGCCTTCTTACTTGTTTGAGCATAACTTCTACACCGTTTGACCTAGAGACTCGAATTTATATATTTAGATAGATATTATGGATACGCTGATTATGTAATTTTTATACTTTGTTCCCGAAGGAGAAAAAGTATATTGGGTTTTTGCAATGTCCGTCTTGCTGTCCGTCCGTCTGTTCGTATGAACGCAATATTTTTCGGCGCTATTAGAGCTAGAGCATTGGGGGCGTGGCAAATCGGACCTGAATATATAGTGATTTTTCAAATTGTGCTATATTTTGAACACTATTTACACTAGAGACTTGAAATTTTGCATGTATACTCGGGTTGACAACCCAAGACTAATAAGCTATGGTAGATATATCTACGCCCACAGGGGGCGTGGCAAACAGCAAAAGTTTATATCTCCTACAGTTTTAGAGCTAGAAGCTTGAAAATTGGATGGTTGAGTTACTAATGTTCTCCTCTATCGATGCCCCAAAAATAATTTTTCAGCCTCTTTGGGGGCGTGGCATATCGAAAAATACCCTGTAATTTTCGCATTTTCGGAATGTAAGCAACCAAATCTTGCAGGCATGTTAGCCTCGGCCCTTTCTAAGAACTGGCAAAAAATTATGCGTCTACGCCCACTGGGGGCGTGGCAAATCGGCAAAGAAATTTGTTGTGGCCAACTGCATAATTCATGCATATAATAGCTTGGTAGCAATTGCTATGATGGCAGAAAGCATTTTAACATAAATATAATAATATTAATGAATTTAAAAAATAAAATTCATAAGTTTTTGATTAATAAATAAAAAGTTTCCAGCGGGATTCGAACCCAGGTCTCTTGAAAATCACGTGTAATCGTTAGCTAAACCTAAATAAATTCACAGCTGATCAGCTGATCAGCAGCTTGTGACAAAACAAAACAATACAATCGCACTTCTTGCAATATGTATACATACTTGGATGTGTATACACAAATACAAACATCTGTGTACATACATACATACATATATGCATGCATAGAAAAACTGCTTGCCAAGCAAGCAGCGTGGCTAATCGGAAAAGTTGTTTTAGTTTTAGCTTAAATGCACAATTCATATGCGTATGTTTATAAATTATTATCAATTGGCAGCAAGCATTTTATAATAAATATACAAATATAAAATAAATTAAAAAATAATAATTTTTGAAAAAAAAAAAAAAAAAAGAAAAGTTTTTTGCGGGATTCGAACCCATGCACCCAAGTATAGCCTGCATATCGCTTACCACCACCGCCACTGACCTAATATGATCTGTGTTAACTAAAACCAAATAAGGCATTGCTAGAGCGTCTCTGACAAAACTAAAGTAACGATCGAAAAATTCCCAATTCAGTCACAATTCTTAGAATATTGTGGCATGCAAACTTTTGTATGTATACATAGAAAATTGTGTATACTCGTATAGTGTGTACATGTGTAAATCTGTATGTATGTGTAGGGAAAACGTTTGTTGCTTGCCATGTACGTTTGCTAATTGCCGAAATATTTCGTTAATTAAATGTTTATTAAATAAATAAGATGCACCTATGGGAACAAAGTATATCGCTGTTAGTTGCGCCTAACTGCAACGTTCTTACTTGTTAGATTTTGGATGCCACGCCCCCTTCGCTCCCAATTTGAAAAAAAAACGCCATTCAAATACTAGAGACTTGCAATTTAATAAAGTCTCTAGCTAAAACGGTGTAGAAGTTATGTCCGAAAACCCTAAAAAATGTAAACTAATTTTCGATTTTTCGATAATTTGGAAATGGGATGAGTTATCGAAAAAAAAAAACAAAATAAACGTACTGCGTAACTAACATACGAGTGTTCATGTGAAATTTCAACTCTCTAGCTTTTGTAGTTTCCGAAATCTCGAGGTTCATACGGAGAGACAGATGGACAGGGCTATATTAACTTATTCATTTGTGCTGATCAAGAACTAATGGGGTCTGCGACGTGTCCTTCCTGTTACATACATTTTCAATAAACCATTATACCCTGAATTCACATTTTCAATGAGTTTAGGGTATATTTATTAAGAAGTTACAGTTAATATAAAATTAACTCTAACTTAAGGCTAAGCACTGGCAGCAGGGGCCTTCGGCTGGATATTAAAACTGTTTCTAGATGAACAATCGCAGTCAACTGTTCAGATTATGATCATGACATAAATATCTACATGTCAAACCAACTGTATGTCTCTGGTATTTGAAATACACTTTTTACACATTTGTATTAAACTAGTATCTATATATAAGTTATTGATAACTATAGATAAAAAATAAAGGGAAAACACCCTGTAGCTGAGACAGTTAGTGTTGCTTAGTGTTCTGTACAACGGCCGTATCATTCGATGCAGAAGCTTTAAGCAAAATGCAACGGCAGTATTCGGCGATTCTGCAGCTTTTTATCGGCAGTATCAAGCCACTCTTAAGCTTTGTCGCTGAAAGCGACAAACACAGCAGATAATAAAAATTAAACGTTTTGAGGTATATAAGTACTAGGATTTCAGTTCAGATTTTTGATTTCGTGAACTCTCTTACATGAACTTTAATAGCTCTGAAAAATATTGCATTCATCCAAACAAAAAAAACCCATACTGCGTATGTATCACACGAGTATTCATGTAAAATTTAAGCTCTCTAGTTTTGTGGTTTTAAAAAGGACAAACATACAGACTAAATTTTTTGCGGTGATTAAAAATATATATATATACTATATGGGGTCAGCGACGTCTCTTTCCTGAATTCCCATTTTTAATTTTTTGCGAATTATTTATATATATTTATTTATTTATATTTATATAAATTAATCAGCAAGCAAAGATATCCTTTCAAAATAATAAGTCTTACCGCATTGCACGTGTTGATGTTCGTTATAAGTCCACTATCTATAAATTCCAATACCTTGTCCAGATCTCCACTTCGTGCAGCTCGTAGAAATGATATTGTAGCATCGGTCTTGATAAAGAAAAAAAAATATATATGGGTCATTATGTTTTTCTCATGAGAAATTCTTTATGTATATTTGTTCTAAATGTAATTTTTAGACTTTTAAAACTACTACTATTTTCCGATCTGATAAAATACTAAATAAGAAACAAGTTATAAAGCTCTAGTAGAGACTATTTGATTACGAGATTTACTGAACCCCTGGAAGAACTGATGTTCCAAGAATTCAACGCTTAGTTTCTGCTTTCATAACAAACACACACTCAAAAACGCAATGCTGTCTCGTCTGCATTGCATAAGGGCTAACTTATGGGAACATATTTCATGAATAAATCTTTTTGTACACGGACTTCTTTAATCATACTTTCAGATTATTATCATGACATTCATAGGCATAAGCTTATGTCTCTAGCATTTGACGTATATTTATACCCTGATCTCATTAAAAATGGGAAATCTGGATATAATGGTTTTGCTAAAAGTATGTAACAGGCAGAAGGAGGCGTGGCAAAGCCCATAAAGTACATATATATATTTTTGAGCAGGGTGACGAGTTGAGACTATTTAGCCATGTCCGTCTGTATGGTTGAACGCGTCGATTTCCGAAGATATAAGAGCAAGAGACTTATGTATTTTTTTTTGTATTTGGTATATTGTCAGAGTTATCGATAAAACTATTTATGGAGAATAAGTTATAAAAAAAGTAAGAACGTTGCAGTTAGGCGAAACTAACTGCGAGATAAACAAAATATTTCGGCAATTAGCAAACGTACTCGGCAAACAACAATCGATTTTCTATGCTTACATGCAAAGGCTGCATGCTATAGTATTCTAAGAATTGCGATTGAATTGTGAGTTTGTAGCAGTGAACTTATTTAGGTTTAGCTAACGATTACATGTTATTTTAAAATGACCTGGGTTCAAATCCCGCTGGTAAAAACTTATATATCATATTTTTTAACTTATTAATATTTTTATATTTGTGTTAAAAAGCTTTCTGCTATCTCAGCAATTACTACTATGCATGAATTATGCAGTTGGCCACAACAAACTTCTTTGCCGATTTGCCACGTCCCCAGTGGGCATAGACGCATAATTTTTGGCCAGTTCTTAGAAAGAGGGGAGGATAACATAACATGACTCAAATTTTGGATGCTAACACTCATAAAATGCGAAAATTACAGGGTATTTTTCGAATGTCACGCCCCCAAAGAGGGTGAAAATTTATTTTTGGGTCATTAACTCACATAAAAAATTTCAGAATATAATAATAGCACTAAAATTAGTCTATCTCTAGTATTTGAATTAGGTTTTTTTTTTTCAAATTTGGGGGATGGGGCAATTTTGGGGCCGTGGGAGCGTGGGAAGTCCTAAGGGACCCTACAATTGCTACAGGCAGCAATAGTTTCTCACACAGTGACATAAATGCTCATACGTGTAAGAAGACACAGTATATGTGTCTGTGCATGTTTATGCGAAAAAGTAATTCTTATGCACATCAGCGCTTCCATACCCTTCCCAAAAATAATAAGGAAAACACAAAAATTTTGCATGAGCATGGCAAAGCCGTTTAAGAGTTTGGCATACTCTTACTAAGAAGGGCAGATGGGATCGTTGCGAGAGAGAGAAAGAGAGAGAGAGAGAGAGAGAGACAGAGAGAGAGAGAGAGAGAGTAATATTAAGTGCTTTACCTATTTGTATGACAAAAGTTATTTACAACAAGTAAGAAAACTCTAGTCGGGAGTGCTCGACTAGATAATACCCCGAACCCAATTTTAATAAAATAAAATAATAATCTGTACTGTGGTTTGGTTTTTTGTAATTATCTTGAAAATGCATCAATTTTAGTGCTGAAAATGGCAAAAAACTTCTTTATTTTGACAAATAGTTAAATATATTGCTCTTGATTAGTACTAAAATTAATCCGTTTTCAAGATAATTACAAAAAACCAGTGTCGAACGTGACAAAAAGTTGACTTTTCTGGAGAATCACCCATATGGATATATCAGAAAGTATACATAAGAATGTATGCGTGTAACGTTCAAAATGTACATATATATACATTGCATACATATACATTGCATTGCCAAAAAAAAAAAAATAATAGATGGCGCTTATATTAGTTGAAATTCGAAAAATGTTATATTATTAAATATCATTAAAAATAGACCCAACAAATAGACGTTCCTCGATTAACACGCATCACCTTAATTAACACAGGCACTTCATAATTGTAAAAGAAATATATCAATGCCACTCGAAGCTGTAACAGCCATAGTAAATAAATTCACTGCTAAAGCGCCATCTAGCAAGTTTAAAATCTTAGACCATGCTAGGCTAGTTTTGAATGTACATGTATGCATACATACAGGAAAAGTCTTACCGCAGATGTCACGTGCTTTTGTTATTTGGGCAAACTTTCTGTTCATTATTTTCTGTTGACTTAACGGAATAAAATATAATTGAAACAAAAACACTTTCAGAAATGATGCTATTAAATATTTGAAATTAAAAAAAACCCACTTATTCACAATTAGTTAAACTACCAACTGACTTTCAAAGATATCAAATACAATAATAATAAAAAAGAAAAAAATATACAAAAAAAAAATTAAAAATAAGAAATTATGAAGGGCTTAGGCGGGGCTAGAACCTGCGACATCCTAACATTCGTTAGATCTGCCTAGCCATCTACACCACGGCTCACTTAAACGGCAGAGTAGCGAAAACGAATGAAGTTCGCCATATACGAAAGAAACACTAAAGCAGTGGCTGAAATACAAATACAATTCAAAGACAATTCTAACGCAATTCAAAAACAATTGTGATTCTTAGAATATACACGCATAGCAACATAGAAAACGGCCCAAGATTTTTTGTGTGTATATGTGCACACGCATACGAAAATTGATTTGCATTGCTCAACGTTGCTTGCATTTCCATTGTTATTTTAATTATTTAAAATATTTAAAAATATAGAATGGAATGTAATGAGAGTTCAGCATATGATCTACATATTCTATTTAACATTTTAGATTTTTTTTAGAAATCATAACTCTTTTACAATTAGCTTCACATGCACAAATATGTACATACATGTACAGTGGGCAAAAAAAGTTTAAGTAGAGGCATGCCAAAAAAGTTTAAGTAAAGGTGTACTTAGAAGGTAAAGGTGTATCTGAAATTGACAGAAATTGACAGAGTGATTGTCCGACCACCCACTAGTGTTCAATCAACATTAAAATCGTATGGGGAAATAGCTAGCCTTGAGATTCAGCCCAGATCGGGTCGGTCTACAAAATTAAGTGTCAGAGATAAGCGACGAATTCTCAGCACAGTAAGGAGCGATCCAAAAAAGTCGGAACCCAAAATACAGGAGGGACTATTTCCCACCTCTGGAGTTAGCGTTCATCCATAATCCGTGCGAAATGTGCTGCACAAGGTATGGTACAACGCACGAACCCCTCGAAGGAAACCTTTTATTTCTGAGGTCAATAAGAAAAAGCGACTAGATTTCGCTCAAGAGTACCTAAACGAGCCGGATTCTTTTTGGGAGTCCAAATTTAACATTTTTTGGTCGGATGGAGCTCAAAGTGTGGCGAAAATCAAAGACTGCTTTCCACTATTTCGTTTTTTCTTTTTGAGGGTACTAATAGAAATAATACTAACTTATGCAGTTTACTTAAACTTTTTTTACCCACTGTATGTACGATTGCAGCCACACGCTGATCTACGCTTGCACACATATACATACATACATACATACATATGTATGTATGTATGTATGTATGTATGTGCGCCCGCAATGCGTCTTGCTGTGTCGCTGCCTTGCTTGCTGCGCCACATGGGTTTTGATGAGAAAACTTTATAGACTAATAATTCTGTTTCTAGATGGACAATCGTATTGATATGTTCAGATTAAGATTATGATATTCATATCTTTATGCCAAACCAAACTGTATGTCTCTAGTATTTGAAATGCATTTTGTACAGTTTTGGGGGTGTGGGGGAATCGGGGACCGGAATCGAAAATCTGACAAAAACCGAAATTGTATTAAATTAGTATCTATATATATGCAGAAGACTTGGAGACTCTAACTCTAAAGATGAATTAGCTCGAATTTTGTAACTGGTTCTCGATAAAGTTTTTTATCGATCACTTTGGAAATATACAAGTTATCGAATTTCTGAAACAAACTCGTACTGCGCGTGCAATATACGGACCTAACACAAAAAGAATGAACTAGCTTTTCTATCTTCGGAAATCGACGCGTTCATACATACGGACGGGCGGACGGACATGGTTATATCAACTTTTCTCGTCACCCTGATCAAGAATATATATACTTTATGGGGTCTGCCACGCCTCCTTCTGCCTGTTACATACATTTAACAAAACCATTATACCTTGATTTCCTATTTTCAATGGGTTCATGGTATAAAAAGAAACTCGTACTGCGTGTCTAACATACAAGTATTCATATAAAATTTCACCTCTAGCTTTTTCAGTTTCCGAAATCTCGACGTTAATACAGACGGACAGGGCTACTTTTTTTGTTGATCAAGAATATATATATGATTGAACACAATTAATTTTATATAAATAATATATAAAACCACTGTACCCTGAACTCCCATTTCAAAAGATTCAGGGTATAATAAAAATTTAATCGACTGATTGAATATAATTAAATTTAATTTGTATACACACATGTCTTTTATGGACTAAGTTCAACGTAGCAATTCGTAGCAATCGTGCAACAACGTGATCAATTGGAAAGTATCAGAGGGAAGGGGCAGCAGTTAGCATTCCTCCCACAATGTGATGTGTGTGTATGTGTGAGTGATCTCATCTGTCACTGATAGTAATTAGTAGAGAAGCCGAGATTCGATGGCTAATTAAGTTCGAGTGGTTTAACTATTTGTGTGCATATGACGAATATTTGAAACTTTTTCGAAATTTTATTATTGTTTTTATTTTTAATTATTCAATCACCTGCTTTTGATGCCTTGCAGAAATTTTGTTTTTATCCAAATCCCCATTTTCCATTGGGTTTACTCTACTCTGATTTGTTTGTACCTGTGCTCCTTTGTTTTCTGTTTCATTATCATGGGATTTCGTTTGTACATCGTATTGAGGCTCGCCTAGTGTCATTTCTAAAAAAAAGTGATTCTTGAAAAGAAAGCATTGATTTTTTAGTCGAAGTTAATCACAATTGGATAAGGGATTACCGAAAATAAGATTTTTACTATTTTCAAAGATACGCAAACACATACATATGTGTGTGTACATACAAACATGAAAAAAATGTATAGCGTATTTTTATACATAGCGCTATATGTATGTATTTCTGTTTAGTATATAATAATGCTTATGGATATATTTTTGTTACTTACAGTTGTATATTCAACGTTATTATTTAATTATTATATGTATATGACGTCATTTCTTCACCTACCTTAATTTTGTGCGAGTGAAATTCAATAATACGAAACTCTATCGGTTACTCGGTAGTTATCGATGTATTTTATTTCAGCCGATTAATTTATAGTCGATAAATATATTTTAATACAAAATGTCTACACTTTATCTATTGAGTGCTGTTCGCGTTAAATTTACTCTATTTACTAATTATTCAAATAATGGGACGCGTAAAGTACGGATATATGTACATTTATATTAAATATATAATTTCATATATTGTTTTCTATGTGGCTATGGTAATTGTATTTCTATTTATTAATCAAATTTTTATAATAATATCCGGACTAGCAATTATTAATTTCTTTAGATTTATACTGCGAAAAGGCCGATAGATTCAACGACAAATAAGTTTAGTTTCTTCTTTCAGTTTAAATACCTCATTTGAGTAATTACCAGTGACCATACAACATGGTTAGTGGTAATACTGGGTTATGCAAAGCGATCTAAATTTCGGCACTGTAACTATCTTAAAACCAGTATACTAAATTAAATCGAGTCAAGTGGCTAATTACAAATTCGATATGCTTTTTGAATCTGATAATATAAGGTTTTTTTTTTTTTTTTGTGATCTAACACGTTTTCCATATAGTTATTGCTGAATTAACCGCCAATATTTTTGTTTTATATAACTTTAACTTTGTTTTAAAATACTATTTTTTTTTTTTTGCAAAACTAACTAGTTTTAGCAAGTACTATTCAGTACCTTTTTTGATTTTGTAATAATTACACGCGTTTTTTTTTATACTTAACTGATATGACTTCCATGTGTACTGTATTTGAATAATCTTATATATTGGCATTTATATACAATAGTGATGACAAAAATTCAGGAAATCCATTATCTACTAGGTTTTTAAATTTTAAGTAAATAAAAATAATGATTCGTCCTTTTTATGGTTCTGACCAGGAGCATCTCGAGGAGGATCTCTGCATCAGAGCCCGCCAAGTATCCAATTTGATACACAGCACACCTAGTACCGTGTGACGTCACACTGCCTCTGTTAGTTAACATCAAAAATATCGGAACTGTTCTTTGCGTAACCTACATACAGTCTTTGAACAGTGGCTCATTTGAACTTATGCGGAACCATTCAATGAGACGTAAGTTGCTCGACGAGAGTAGCACGTGTTAACATTTATTTAGTTTTTTGCTTTTACTCACATACGCAAAAATGTCTTTCGGACGTTCTCGTGGAGGTGGTGGAAGAGGTAAGAAAATGTGCACCGTTTATGCTCAAAAATATATTATTTTATTTGATTTTATAAATGTTTGTTGGATAGGTTTTCGCGGGTCCGGTGGAAGTGGTGGCGGTGTTGGACGCGGTGGTGGATTCAACAGATTTGGCGGTGGAGGTAGGGGCGGATCTCGTGGGGCTCGTGGAGCCTTTGATCAGGGACCCCCCGAACGTGTTATTGCATTGGGAAAATTCAGTTATATATGCCAGAATGATTTAGTTTGTAAAGTAGATATAGATGATGTGCCATATTTCAATGCACCAATATTCCTTGAAAATAAGGAGCAAATCGGAAAAATTGATGAAATTTTTGGAACAGTTCGTGACTACTCTGTTTCCATAAAGCTGTCTGAAAATATTTATGCAAATAGTTTTATGCCAAATCAAGCGTTGTTCATTGACCCTGGAAAACTACTGCCGATTTCAAGATTTTTGCCAAAGCCACCACAGGCAAAGGGTAAAAAAAAAAGAAGCACTCCTAGTGGTGGTGTAAGAGGTGGACGTGGTGGTGCCATGGGTTCGTACACAGTAAACGCAAATGTTCATAATAACAGTATAATATTTTTATAATTTAGGTATCCGAGGAGGACGTGGCGGCGGTGGATTTAGAAGTGGTTCAAATCGCGGAGGCGGATTTAATAGGGGGCGCGGTGGTGGAGGAGGCGGAGTACGTGGGCGTTGGTAATTCCAAATTAAATGTATAATAAAATATCAATGAAATAAAGTAAAAGTTCAAATTTGGTTCATAAGTCGTAAATTGGTTAAATATATTTTTTAAATACTGACGATGACAATCAATATTTTGTTATATTATGGGTATATTATACATGTATATTTATGTACATTTTATAGTATTTTGTGCACTTTTTTTTTTGTGCTATTGCTGTTGAAATGAATGTATTATTTTAACAAGTCTGGAAGATTTATACGCCATTAAAATTAGTTTCATTCATATTTTCCGTGTTTTTACTATTGGTATTAAGTTGCAACGCTTTATCCATAATGCGAGAATAGTTTTTCTTTCGTGTCGAAGAATGAGGAATGGAGTCCTGCGGCTTGTGGCTTAATAGATGTAACTCGGACTGCAGATTCGATTGAATTTTGTTATATATTCGATCACTACTATAGTTTGAATTGTAACGAAATGAACGTGTGTAAAGTCCCTCCAGCCGTAGATCACCATCGGTTTGCATCCGTGCTTCCGATTCTGGATAGATGTTCTACCAAGAAAATATTATTAGCTAATTCCCGCATATATAGAAATATGTATATCTGTATTAGTTACCGATTTGGTATTTCCTTCAGTAATTTCCATCGTATTCTTGATTATGTCTTCCGAGTGATGGTGATAATAATATTGAGGTTTTTGTGTCTGGAAATATTTTCGGGTAGTGCTGCTTACCTCGCCATGGTTCTGACCTGTATTACTGTTTGTGGAACTAGTGTATTTTTTGTGATTATTGCTCCCGAATATATCATCCACAAAGCTGAACGTGCTAAATTCGCTGGGATAAACGTAGAAAGTTGTAACTAACGTCATATACAAAAACAAATGGAACAGTGTGCACGTCCAAATAAGATTTATCTGACAATATAAAATAGACAATAATCAATAAATTGCTCTTTTTAATCAAATGGTGGTAGGTATGTACCTTTTTCCTTCGTCCGTAGTTGGTGAAAGACGCAAATGGTACCAACGATATTGTTAGAAATGTACCACATGCAAATCCAGCCAAAAGTCCAGCAAAGTTAAGTTGATACGGCAGTGTACCGATACCGAAAAGAACTGTTGTCAATAGCAACATCTTAAATAATGACATATATGGCTTATGCACATGCTTCCAGTGCATCCATATGAGGAGTGCAACCAGTGAGGATACTACCCCACAGAGAGACGCTGCGGGTCCTACCTGCCAATGTATCGAATACGAATCAAATTGAAGATTGTGTAACATGTGTTTTTTAAATGGTTCTTATACCTTAATATGCTGAATATCAAAATTTATCCTTAACAGTGTAAAACTCTAAGAAATGTTCCTTAAATTACAATATATTTTTATATGATTGAATGTCATACTTTGAGCCTGCTTAGCGGTCAAAATACTAGTAACTATTTATATAATCAAATTAAAACCCTAATTTAAGCTGATTTAAGCATTATAAGAGGTTAACAGTAATTTAACTTTTCAGCTTCGATCTCTAAACTTAAATCTTGTAATCAGTATTTCAAAACATATTTGTATACAGGGGTTATCTACCTAAGTACATATTCCGTATATTGGAAGTCGTTTACTTCATGAAGAATAATACAAATTTATTAGGCTTTCGTAAGTGAATAAGTTTGCATCTCCTCATCCAATTCCTCCTAAAGAATTCCAATT
This sequence comes from Drosophila antonietae, assembly GCA_030914385.1. Classification (NCBI taxonomy): domain Eukaryota; kingdom Metazoa; phylum Arthropoda; class Insecta; order Diptera; family Drosophilidae; genus Drosophila; species Drosophila antonietae. The sequence goes on along the minus strand of JAUESO010000034.1, from coordinate 253,258 downwards.
ACTTCATCATTGAAATCATTTGTGGAAATATCAGTAGATATTGTTGATTTTTGTATAAACCACTTTTAGAACTTTGGTTGCAAAGAGACTGCTGAATTGCTGTGCATCTATCTAAATTGTCTTTAGTTGTGTTAACATATATATATGCATAAATTGGATAATACCTCAGGTCTGTGCGGTACTAGAACTGCGCTGGTTAGATTTCCTGCCAGGCCAGACATTACGTAAACTATAGCTGTCCGCAAAGTACCAATCAATCTCTCCAAGTCAGCGAGAAAAAAATACTGAAATATAAGTGTAATCGCCAAGTGCAATATTCCAGCATGCATGCATAGTGATGTCAGAAGTCTATATATCTGATCAGGTATTTCCACGGCAATAAATGGAAACATGCCGCAAACGTTATTTAAGCAGGAGATCTATAACAAATTTTACAAGATAATTTAGAAAAATGTATATATTTATAGAAAATTATTGTTACTTGTGAACAGAGGGAAGCTTCTTCATGAAAATATCCATTAACGAAGTCGCAATATTCTCGTGTGGTTATCCTACATTCTCCATAGATTCCAGTACAGCAGGGATGTCCGATTACTTCACAAACCATATGCTCGGCAGTATGATCCTTATAGCGATACCGTTGAGAAAAAGAATTAGTTTTTCGGCAAATTGGCCATTTAGTTATGTCATCCGGCCACTCGTATGGAGCAATCGATGCGGGTGCGTCGCAAAATTTCGGATCTAGCCCACATACCGAACCAGATATGCGTCCGCCGGGGCCCGCTTCGCCAGGTGACCATTTTTTCCAAGTCGATATAGATTTCTAGTAATACCAACAAGAACAAATTTATTAATGACAAAAATTGGTAATGATATTTGCTACTTACAGTTGGATAAAGACCCCGTATAGAGCAGTCTGCCTGTGAGCTCTGCACGCAGCCGGAATCATCATTTCGTATACAACAGGCTGTTTCGCGTTCCTGCCTTCGGGTCTTTGTTACTACTTCTATTACTTTGACATCTCTCCTCATACATGCCGCAAACTTGGCACCCATGTGTACCAGATCATTGTTGCGAGGACCTATCCAAAGATTTCTCTGCTCAATGTGCTGCACCGTCTGCAGGCTTAAGCTAGTCACTAGAACCTGTCCGGTCTTTTGTTCGGTACCAAAGCCAATCGGTGCGATGCCATAGCAAGCAATCGATAGAAATAACACAACGATTTGCACCGTATTTATCCAGTATGTGAAGAACGGTCTATGATCGCAACGATTGTCTAAATCATTAATCGAAAAGTATTTTATGTGTTGCCTCTGCGGACGACGTGAGTTCTCTAAAACACCATCAAGCAATTGGGGATTAATTCGATTTCCACGATTCGTTGCTGAAGCTGAAGTAAAATTTGATGCTAAATTGGCGCGCAACACAGATGGAACAGGATTGTTGCCATTGTTGCTGGCGCAGAGAGGCATATGATTCCCATGTGAATCGGGCATTAAATGAAGATCGTTCGCATTTCCATTGCTATTCAGAGCCGAGGTGCGCCAACCATTATGATGTCGTTCAGCTATATAAACACCAACACTACCCTCGACGCCAACACCAACAGCTCCATTCTGTTTATTAGCTTCTTCTGTGCTCTCCTCGTTAACTGGCGACTTTGAGTTCTCACATGGATAATCAAAGAAAACCTCGTCGTCGAGCAATGCAGCAAGGCTATCGGCAATATCATTGTTGCTATTTCCCACGGTATCCATATCCAAATCTCTGCCATGTACATGAATTGGGGCAAAGCTGCGTGACCATTGACGGTGGCGCCGCTGGTTTATGTTGAGGCCACCAACATTTCCAGATCGTATCTGGAACACGTTAATCAAATAGCTAATACCTGCCATTAACATATGTACCACCGAAGCTTTGCGCTCCACAAATTCATTAGAATTAAAATCGTTACTGACATAACATTTTCGCCATCTGGAAGCTCCAATAGATACATCCACGTGCTGGGGATCTTGTGCTGGCAATATATCGGGACGATCGGTTGTATAGTAGCTGTTAGTACTACTGCTATTTATGTTTGGTTCAATAATTGTACCATCTCGTCCATTGTCTCCATTACATTCGTGCTCGGCATTGCTCTTCAATGGACCAAAGCGTCTGATTGCCAGACGTCGGTGGCGTCCATACCAGATGGCAAAGTCAGTTGCTTCGGTACTCGCTTCTACTCCAAAGAAACGTGAAATTTCTCGTCTAAAATAAATAATTATGCGTTTCTTGCACGAATGCCGATGAATCAATTGTTGTAGTTGTTGTTGTTGTTGTTGTATTTGGATAGGTTGCTGCTGGACTTGCTGCAGCTGCTGCAAATGATGAGCGCTAGAAACCTGGGCAGCCTGATAGAGCTCTTGTGGATGTTGTGCTTGACGATGAAAGTTTTCGCTGATCCTTAATTGTTGTTGCGTTTGTGGCATTGCATATATTTCAGAAGAGTTTGCCTCTAACATCATGGTATTGGCCTGCGTTGCCAACAACATATCTTGTTCGGGCTGACTTAGCTGTCTCAGATCTGATGCCATTGGCAGCCCAACCGGTACTGGGCTTATTGGCCCAGTCGTCTGGGTTGTCTGATGAACACCCGTTGTGCGGCGCGCCGTATTGCAATGTAAACAGGTGCCGACAGTGTCTTGACCCTGAACCTGACTTTGACTTAAGCCTTGACGCTGTGATTCGCTCTGAGCCATAGTTGAATGTAAGGTTATAACGACCTCACTGTCATCCGAATTGCTGCGAATCGTGGACCGTGAGTCCGTTGCTGTAGATCTGAGCTTACTGCACGTTCCAACACTCTTTGTATTAGACGCCACATTCGGTGAACAAATGTTCGCTGTAGCTATTTGAGCTTGATACGATGGGGATGAGACTGGCGATGAGAATGGACATGGACAACTCGTCGATGATGATGATACTGATACCATATTGTTGGTCTGTGCACTTTTTGAGTAACTAACTTGAACCTGGCTAGATTCACTTTTCTGGTGTTCATTATGACAGCACTTGGCTCGATAGCTGTATGGCATATTCATGTACTTTGATTGCAGTGAAGGCAAGGGAGGAGTAGCTGGCAAGTCCGAAAATATATCACTAACAGGGGGTGGCGTTGGAACATAACGTTTTACTGGTGTATGCACTGTTGGCCCTAAATAGCCACCATATGAATCGCATTGCATTACTTGCTTGGGTGCTATAAAATAACGTCCTATTGATGAAGACGTACCTGAAGCAGAAACAGAAGTCGAAGCCGAAGTTGAAGTAGGAGTTTCAATTTGAGTTGATGCTACGGTTGCAACCGATGCTAAGTTTATTGATTCCATTAATTTCAATTTTTGTGACGAATCTCGATAGCGATATTTCGAAGTGGGTGACAGGTCATGTGTTGAAGTTGAATGCTGCTGAATAGCATATTTGTCAACATTCTTATAATGAATATTGTCCGAATTGTTGGGCTGCATGCTTATTCCCGAATTGTTTGTAGAGAGGGACGAAGTCGAGTTCGATGATGACAGTGGATGACACTGCGAGTGGCCACGATGTTGCAAATGATTTAGATTGAGCTGTTGCAATTGATTGACTGCATTACTGTTACAAATACCAATTTTGCTATGGAAATTCGATTGGTTTTGAGTTTGACTGTGATTATGACTTATCGGCAAGCAATCACTATGCGGAGCCGGTGATGGTGGCGGCAGACTTCCATTGATTAGCGTGTCATCAAATTTGGCCAATGGTATGGTCAGTTTAACAGACTGCGTCAAGTATACGTCATTTGGATGTGGACTGAATCGACCGGTTGAGGGCATTTTGGACTCATCTCCATTCGATTTTAGTGAAAGCTGCGTGTGATAGTTTAGCGACTTTCTACGTCCTACTGCGGCACAAGTATTCCCACCGGCCCCGTTTCCCAATCCAGCTCCAGCTCCTGATGTGGGCCCTAGTCCGTTGAAATCAGGACGTCGTTGATTGGGATGCATTTTTAATTATCTTTCTCTGTGTCACTCTTAAGTACTAATGTGAAAAATTATTGAGTACATATGTGTTCATTAATGCTTACCTGTTACTCATAAATATTATATATATATATATATATATATATATATAGATATTAAATCAAGCTATAACTGCATACATCACATTTAAATATTTGAATATGTTTATATATATTTTTTATACTGTAACATTTCTAATAAATAAACTGGTCTTATCGATTTTTCACGAATTAAATTAGTGCATACCTTTTGGCGCAACTTACAACAATGCACTGCATTCACATTTTCATATTTGCGTTGATATCATGTATGTTGCCGAGTTTTCAGTATTTTTTCTGGTTTAATTAACTTTTCATTTACGATTTATTGGTGTTCGGCATCAAAAAGTTCACCAAATAGCGAGAGAAATCTTTAAAATACATACATATGTATTTTCATGTATATGAAAATACGTGTACATACATGTATACGTTAAAATATAAATACATATACATATCTATACATACATGTTTACTTGTATCACTCGTCATTCACCTTCTAAGTCACGTTGCGATGTTTTCGCAATGTTCCTGCGCATGCCAACATTTGTGACGTAAGACAATGCCAGCCAAAAGAACTGAATTCAATTTCAATTTGTTATGAACAAAACTGATTCAAAAATCATGCAATGGAACAACATATAACCACTAACCATATGATTAGCGATATCACTGAATTTAATTGTTGATTTTGAAGAATTAGCGATATTGCGATATTTTCAATATTTTTTAAGAGGAAAAGACAGTAGCAATATATCGAAAACTTTTTTATATGAAAATTTTTTTCTTGAAAAAATCTATTTTGATAAAAACGTGGCAAATAACAGTTATCCGAGTCACTTCTCTCATTCTATTCAGAAAGCAACAGACAAAAGGCATTCACACACGCTCTTATTATATATAGTTACAGTTGTAGTTATAGTTAAAATTATAGCAGTAGAATTATTTGTATACCGTTTATGTCTTATTCTGAAAGTTTAGCTTTGAGGAATTCCCGTTATCTCTTTTTTAAGAAGTCATACAGATCAAACACAGACCATTGTTAGAAACTGTGTGGTTTTTCTCTTCAAAGGTGAGGTTGACTTACTTTATGACTTTGAGAAATCCTCAACTGTTTCGTGCGAGCTCTGATTTCAATTCATTTATTAGGTATGACTGCTTAATACAGTCGGGTCTCAATAATTTGAAATGACAAGGGAACAGATTTTTTTACGAATGACAGAGGTTTTCGATTTACCGGACTTTCCATTTAACGGTGTTTAAAAGATCAAAATACAAGTTGGTTTTTATACCCTGAACCCATTGTTGGTAGCTTCTTCTCGCCTGGATGCATTTGCGTCGAATGTCACCTATTTGTGCATTCCACTAATACATAGGCGTTTGTTGTCGCATGAACCTCTTGCGGCGTAGCATGCTACTACTGCAGGCACTCTGAATTTGGGCTACCATTTGGCATGCTCTGGCCTCAACATTGCCAGATGTGCCCAGCGATTGAGTGGCCTCTGAAAAGACCAAGGGATTGAAAGTATCCAGCTGATACGATTCTCTACAAAAGTTTGGCGCCCGTATAACTATCGCAATGACTCCATGATGCTTCCCGAAAAAGGGATGAAGTGACAAAAGTAATGTCAATTACTGATCCGTATCCAGCCCTACTGAAGGTGTACTCTTGGCCAGTATTGAGCAGTGCAACATCTAATGTCGCGAAGATCTCCAGAAGGATACGGCCCCTGGTATTAGTTGTGTGGCTACCCCATTCTAACGCCCATGAATTGAAGTCGCCTGCTATAATGGCCTTCCGACCCCTAGCATCCACGGCAAGCTCATCGATCGTCGCTGTGAAATCGCTGAGCTGCATGCTGGGGGCCAGGTAGCAACTGTATAGCCATAAGTTACCGTATCGGCCGCGTACGAATCCATTGAATGGCTTAACATCTGAAAGCACATTCGTTGAACCGCCACATGCCCATAGCGCTGCTTTGCCAGTACTGTCTGTTGCCCACGTTCTGGGACAGCTGGTCTTACAGTGATGAGGTTCACTGAGAAAGGCTACATCTATAAATTTTTCTCTTACAGTCTGCTCTAGTAGATCTTGCGCAGCTATACAATGATTTAAGTTAAGTTGAAGAAACCTTAACATTTCATTTTACGCGCAGCTTCACGGTAGGATGGGCACTTGAAGCTGCCTGCTGAATAATCCGTCTGCTTTTCGCCTTTACGGACGCAGAGGCTACATTTGGGCGGCTTGGTGCATGCTTTTGCACTATGACCCATCTCGCCACACCTGAAACAGGCACCCTTCAGATCACAGTCGCTAGCGCAGTTAGCGGCTATATGACCGTAATCGAGGCACTTGAAGCAGCGTTTAGGCTGGTCCACGGCTCGGATACGGCATACTACATATTATACATATCTATACATACATGTTTACTTGTATCACTCGTCATTCACCTTCTAAGTCACGTTGCGATGTTTTCGCAATGTTCCTGCGCATGCCAACATTTGTGACGTAAAGACAATGCCAGCCAAAAGAACTGAATTCAATTTCAATTTGTTATGAACAAAACTTATTCAAAAATCATGCAATGGAACAACATATAACCACTAACCATATGATTAGCGATATCACTGAATTTAATTGTTGATTTTGAAGAATTAGTGATATTGCGATATTTTCAATATTTTTTAAGAGGAAAAGACAGTAGCAATATATCGAAAACTTTTTTATATGAAAATTTTTTTCTTGAAAAAATCTATTTTGATAAAAACGTGGCAAATAACAGTTATCCGAGTCACTTCTCTCATTCTATTCAGAAAGCAACAGACAAAAGGCATTCACACACGCTATTATTATATATAGTTACAGTTGTAGTTATAGTTAAAATTATAGCAGTAGAATTATTTGTATCCCGTTTATGTCTTATTCTGAAAGTTTAGCTTTGAGGAATTCCCGTTATCTCTTTTTTAAGAAGTCATACAGATCAAACACCATTGTTAGAAACTGTGTGGTTTTTCTCTTCAAAGGTGAGGTTGACTTACTTTATGACTTTGAGAAATCCTCAACTGTTTCGTGCGAGCTCTGATTTCAATTCATTTATTAGGTATGACTGCTTAATACAGTCGGGTCTCAATAATTTGAAATGACAAGGGAACAGACTTTTTTACGAATGACAGAGGTTTTTGATTTACCGGACTTTCCATTTAACGGTGTTTAAAAGATCAAAATACAAGTTGGTTTTTATACCCTGAACCCATTGAAAATGGGAATTCAGGGTATAATGGTTTTGTGAAAATGTATGTAACAGGCAGAAGGAGACGTCGCAGACCCCATAAAGTATATATATTCTTGATCAGCATACAAAATAAGTTGATTGATCCCTGTCCGTCCCTCCGTATGAACGTCGAGATTTCGGAAACTACAAAAGCTAGAGAGCTGAAACACATGAACACTCGTATGTTAGTTACGCAGTACGAGTTTATTTTCGATAATTCATCCCATTTCCAAAATATCGATAAAAAATCGAAAATTCGTTTACATTTTAAAGGTTTTTTGGGCCTAACTTCTACACCGTTTTAGGCGAAGGGGGCGTGGCATCCAAAATCTGAAAATTACATTATCTGCGTATCCATAATATCTATCTAAATAAACAAAATCTTTAGCTAAAACGGTGTAGAAGCACTAACCATACAACACATAGACTGGACAACTGGAACAAGTTAATGTGCACACTTATTTTTTGACATTAGAACCCCCTCAACTTCGTATTTGTCGGGTTTTTACTTTTAGGGTCGGGGGCGAAAAATTGCTGATGGCAAAATCATTCCGCTTCGAGCGCTCGACGGTGACGGTCGATATTCCAAAAATGCCTGACATGTGCCGCTCTTTCCCTTGCTTTCTTTCTCTTTCTGCCTTATACTTTTTACTCTCTGCTCTCTTCTCACAAAAATATATGTATGCTGGCACAAACTCGCGATCCCATTGGTTCCCTTCTGAGCGAAGAGTATACCGAATTCTTAAACTGCTTTGCCATGCTCATGCAAAATGTTAGCGTTTTTAAGATTATTTGTGGAAAGGGTATGAAAGTGTTGATGTGCATAACGAATATTATTTCCCTATGACCATACACACACACATTTACACTTCCTCGCTATATGTGTAAGCAATTATGTGCTTGTGTGCGATTGATATTCTTGCTCCCTGTAGCACTATTAGAACCCCCAGCAGTTGATGTTCGTTCGGTTGGGTAGCGATGTGAGCTTGCATACACACACACATTTACACTTCCTCGCTATATGTGTAGGCATCCGCTCAACTCTGCGGAGCTCCGTCATGACCGTGGCTGCGAAGGTGCTTGTTAGATTCCAAGCTGCCTCCGATTCCAGCATGATGTTGACGATATTGTCCGCTCCAATGGAACGGCCAACTGTCTCTTCTAGGCAACGCCTCTCCTCCTGGAAGCGTCCACACTCAAACAGAACGTGTTTGGCATCTTCTACCAGATCTAGTCCGCACCATGGACATTCGTCAGTTTCGTCGTGGCCAAAGCGCTTCAGATAGCTCCGAAAGCATCCATGTCCCGTGAGAATTTGCGAAAGATAAAAATTAACCTCACCGTGTTTACGGTTTAGCCAAGGATCAAGCTCCGGGATGAGCGTGTGGGTCCATCGCCCTTTTGTTGAGCGGTTCCACCTTCTTTGCCATCGTGCAGTGCTGTTTGCCCTGATAACGTTGCGTCGTACGGGCTCATGTGTGTTCCGGTCCACGGCTTCGGCAACCAAGTCCTCCAGTGGTACCATGCCGGCAATGACGAGCGCTGCGTCATCGGAAACTGTCCTGAAAGCGCAGCTGACTCTGATTGCGCTCAATCTGTAGATGGCGCAAATGCCTCGGCTGTAGCTCGGCGTTGCCATCGCACTTGACCATATCGGTGCAGCATAGAGAATGACGGACCTAATGACGCTCATTAGGAGGAGACGTCGTTGTTGCCTTGGTCCCCGCGTGTTGAGCATAATTCTTGAGAGAGCTCCACAAGAATCAGCTGCTTTTTTATGCACATATTTTAAGTGCTCGCGGAAAGTTAATCTCGTGTCTATCATGACGCCAAGATACTTTATCGCCCTCTTAGATGCGATGGTAACGTTGCCGATCTTTATATTGGCAGTTTCCACTCTCTTGCGACTGCTGACTAGGACGACTTCCGTTTTGTGCGCCGCTAGCTCTAGTCCAGCTCCAGACAACCAGCTTCGTATGCGATTGATACTTGCGCTGCACATATCCTCAGTATCTTTAAGCTCATTTCCTATGGTGACGACTGCTACATCATCAGCAAAGCCAATGGTGTGCGCACCTGCTGGTAGTTCCAAGCGCAGTACGCCGTCGTACATCATATTTCATAGGAGAGGCCCCAGCACTGAACCTTGGGGGACTCCAGGTGACACTATATGAGTTTGGGGACCCTCACTCGTATTGTATATTAGTGTTCTTCCTCTGAAGTAGCTCCTCACTATCTCTTTTAGATATTTAGGGATATTATATTGTGACATCGCATCCAGTATCATATCTCAACTAGCTGTGTTGAAGGCATTCTTCACATCAAGAGTCGCAATGATGCAGTAGTGCTTCGTCCCGTGCTTCCATCTGGTGCCTTGGATGGCGGAAGCTGCCAGGCCGACAACTTTATCAAGCGCATCTGCTGTTGAACGGGCCTTCCGGAAACCAAATTGGTTAGGTGAAAGGCCTCCGACGCTACCAAAAAACTAAATATGTTTCATTCTTCTTCACAGCTTTCACTCATTTACCAAAATGTACGTGGCTTGAAATCTAAACTTAAAAGTCTATACTTGCATAGTTTTAGTGCTCAATATGACATTATTGCCTTCACTGAAACATGGTTAAATCATAACATTCTTAATAATGAGATTCTTTCAAGTAATTTCACTATTTATAGACTTGATCGTTCGATGCGTAAAGGTGGTGGGGTGTTAATTGCTGTTAAATCCAGTATCCACTCCGAATTATTTACCTTTTCCTATCTTCATGATGTGGAGATTATAGGGGTTAAATTAATGCTCCCATCGAGCTCTTTGTTTATTACATGTTCTTATATCCCTCCCTCTTCTGAAATGCAGGTTTATGCTCAACATATAACCTGTATTAAAGAAATTTATGAACATGTAACTGATAGAGACTTTCTTCTTGTGCTGGGTGATTTCAATATTCCTAACACTTCTTGGTCCTCAACTTGTAATGCAAATTACTTTATTCCGACAATTGATCACTATCTTTTTGATGAATTGTTTAATCTTTCTATGTTTCAGATGAATTCCATTTCTAACCATCTGAATCGCACGCTTGATCTTGTGTTCATTAATCATGACTCCATCATTAATGTCGTGAGATCAACTCCTTTCTGTTTACCAGAGGATTTGCATCACCCCACTTTTGAGGTTTTATTATCTATTGATAATCCTCCAACTTATTCATCTGTACCTTCTAATTTAAGCCGCTGTTATCGTAAATGCAATTTTGTTTTGCTTAATGAATTAATTAATTCAACTGACTGGACTCTTCTTTATGAGTCGGTTGATATTAATTTGGCAGCATCGATTTTTTATACTACCTTAAACTCTATTCTGGATGTGTGCGTCCCTCTCTGTCGCATATTGCCCAGTTCAAATAAACCGCCATGGTTTACAAAGACTCTTTCGAATTTAAGAAACATTAAAACTAAATGTTTTAAAAATTTTAAAAGGTCTGGTTCAAGTGTTGACTGGTCAAAATATTTCGTTGCCAAGTCAAACTTCAGTCTTTTAAATTCTCGGTGTTATGAGAATTACCTTGTGCGTTGCAAACGACAGTTTGCTCGAGATCCCAAACAATTTTACACATTTGTAAACTTGAAGCCTAAGTCTTCTGTTTTGCCGTCCTCATTTGTCCTTGGTGCTAAGAAAACTTGTACTGATCAGGATTCCTCTGATCTTTTTGCAGATTTTTTTCAATCTACTTACTCTTCTGTTGATCTATATAGTGATTCGTATCCATATTCACTTCCTGATTATGGTTCTATTTATGATCCTAATGTTACTGCTGACTCTCTAGCTACAGCCATTAAGACGCTGAAGTCATCTTTCTCCACTGGTGCTGACAATATCCCAAGTTGTATCATTAAACAGTGCAGTGTTTCAATCACCATTGCTAAAACTGTTTAATTTATCTTTGGCAACTTCTGTGTTCCCTTCAATATGGAAAGAGTCTTTCATCATTCCTCTATATAAACAAGTAAGAACGTTGCAGTTAGGCGCAACTAACAGCGATATACTTTGTTCCCATAGGTGCATCTTATTTTTTTAATAAACATTTAATTACCGAAATATTTCGGCAATTAGCAAACGTACATGGCAAGCAACAAACGTTTTCCCTACACATACATACAGATTTACACATGTACACACTATACGAGTATACACACAATTTTCTATGTATACATACAAAAGTTTGGATGCCAGAATATTCTAAGAATTGTGACTGAATTGAGAATTTTTCGATCGTTACTTAAGTTTTGTCAAAAGGCGCTCTGGCAATGCCTTATTTGGTTTTAGTTAACGAAACCAAAGTCAGGGCAGTGGCGCTGGTGGTAAGCGCTATGCAAGCTATACTTAGGTGCGTGGGTTCGAATCCCGCAGAAAACTTTTTTTCAAAAATTATTTATTTTTTATTTTTTTAATATTTGTATATTTATTATAAAATGCTTGCTGCCAATTGATAATCATTTATAAACATACGCATATGAATTGTGCATTTAAGTAAAAACTAAAACTGCTTTATGCTTTCCGATTTGCGACGCTGTGTGGCAGGCAGTTTTTCTATGCATGCATATATGTATGTATGCATGTGTACGTGTATACACATCCAAAAGTGTATACATATTGCAAGAATTGCGATTGTATTGTTTTGTGTCGTCACAAACTGCTGATCAGCTGGTCAGCTAACGATTACATGTTGTTTTCAAAAGACCCAGGTTCGAATCCCGCTGGAAACTTTTTATTTATTAATCAAAAACTTATGAATTTTATTTTTTAAATTCATTAATATTATTATATTTATGTTAAAATGCTTTTTGCCATCTTAGCAATTGCTACTAAGCTATTGTATGCATGAATTATGCAGTTGGCCACAACAAAATTCTTTGCCGATTTGCCACGCCCCCAATGGGCGTAGACGCATAATTTTTTGCCAGTTCTTAGAAAGGGCCGAGGCTAACATGCCTGCAAAATTTGGTTGCTTACATTCCAAAAATGCGAAAATTACAGGGTATTTTTCGATATGCCACGCCCCCAAAGAGGCTGAAAAATTATTTTTGGGGGATCGATAGAGGAGAACATTAGTAACTCAACCATCCAATTTTCAAGCTTCTAGCTCTAAAACTGTAGGAGATATAAACTTTTGCGGTTTGCTACGCCCCCTGTGGGCGTAGATATATCTACCATAGCTTATTAGTCTTGGGTTGTCAACCCGAGTATACATGCAAAATTTCAAGTCTCTAGTGTCAATAGTGTTCAAAATATAGCACAATTTGAAAAATCACTATATATTCAGGTCCGATTTGCCACGCCCCCAATGGGCGTAGACATAAAACTTTTTGATCGATCTTCTTAGAATCATAATATTAACTCACATGCAAAATTTCAGCGTTCTAGCTTTAACGGTGTAGAAGATACGTATTTCCCGATTTGCCACGCCCCCAATGGGCGTAGATATATCCGCCATAGCTTTTTGAACTTGGGTTGTCACCCCGAGTATACATTTCAAATTGCAACTCTCTAGCTCATCATCTAGTATGATAACTTAACTATGGGCGGAAGAGTTTTCCGATTTGCCACGCCCCTAGTGGGCGGATCGCGAAAATTTTTACACTTTATAATTCGGGAACATATATGAGTATATGTTTAAAATTTCAAGTCTCTAGTTCTAATAGCGCCGAAAAATATTGCGTTCATACGGACAGACGGACGGACAGCAAGACGGACATTGCACAAACCCAATATACTCCCCTTCGGGAACAAAGTATAAAAAGGTGGAAGATCTGATATTTCCAATTACAGAGGTATTGCGAAATTATCTGCTATTCCGAAGCTATTTGAAAAATTATAACATCAACCTTGCAATATTTCTGCAAATCGATTATTCAACCATCCCAAAATGGTTTTATTCAGAATCGATCAACATCCTCGAATTTACTCGAATTCACTTCACTTGTCAATGATAGTTTTTCTAAAAAAATGCAAATTGATGTTATTTATACTGATTTCAGTAAAGCATTTGACAGAGTTAATCATCAGATACTAACTCTGAAGCTTGAACGTTTAGGATTTTCTCCTAAGCTTGTGTCCTGGATTTCATCCTATTTGAATGGTAGAACCCAAAGAGTCTTGTTGAGAACAGCTACTTCTAAATGTATCTTTGTTTCGTCTGGTGTTCCTCAAGGTAGCCATTTAGGACCATTACTCTTTTCGCTTTTTATAAATGACCTTCCTAGTTGCATCTCATATTCTACCATATTTATGTATGCGGATGATGTAAAACTTTGCCTTCCATACTCCAGTGCAAATGGACATCTACAACTTCAAGATGACCTTAATGCATTTCAATCTTGGTGTGTGGTGAACCAGTTGCACCTAAATTGCTCAAAGTCTATGACTATGACTTTCAGTCGTTCTATTCCTCATATTGTTGACTATAAAATTAGTAACATTTCCTTACAACGCATCTTTACAGTCAAAGATCTTGGTGTTCTCTTTGACAGTAAACTTAATTTTAATCTTCATATTTCTACCATCATAAATGAAGCCAAAAGCGTGCTTGGCTTTATTAAACGTTGGTCTAAGGAATTTAAAGATCCTTTTATTACCAAACAATTATTTATTTCGCTTGTACGTCCTATCTTAGAGTATTGCTCAGTTGTTTGGTCTCCGCAACATAAACTGTATCAAGATCGTATTGAATCAGTCCAAAAACAGTTTCTTCTTTTTCCCTAAGGGATCTTAACTGGGACAGTAATTTACGATTACCGTCCTACCATAGTAGGCTTCAGCTCATTGATCTTCCATCGTTAATGAATCGCAGAACAATTTTAGGAATTGATTTTTTGCACAAAGTAATTAACGGTAATATTGATTCGTCCTTTTTGTTGATGCGTCTTAATTTCTCGGTTCCGTCCCGAACAACTAGACATTATCGTCCGCTTCATTTACCTATATGCACTACGGATTATTCTTTGCATAGTGCGTTTCATGTTCTGTGTGTTAATTTTAATAAATATTATCACGTATTTTCCTTAGAGCTCTCTCTTCCTAAAATTAAATCGTTGCTTTTAGCACACCTTAGGGAAATCACTCGCAATGCACAGGCATAAGCTACATTATGTTGCTATTGTTGCTTGCAGTGATTTCTCAATCCTATTAAATATTCTATATTATAGCTCTTCTTTTAATTTATCTTTCAAAATTGTTAATATCTTCCTTGTTTCTTTACCTATTTTTATTTTATTTATTTTAATTTTTAATTTTAATTTTTATTTTTGTTTTATTTTTAATTTTAAGAATTATTAAATTGTAATTATATTTAGTCTCTTATAATCTATATGTAATATTTTCATTTAACACTTTCTTTGCATAGTTTCAATAGTTATCACTGACCATATTTGGCTGTGAATTGGGGCATAGCTGGCCGGACTGGCAAATAAAACACCCCCATCGGGTTGGTGATTCTATTGTAATAATTGTATTTTTTGTAGGCTATTTTGACTCTCGTTTTGTCAATATTTTTTAAATAAATAAATAAATAAATAAATGGCACTCTCCAGCCTAGAGCAAATCAGTTTCTCAAACACCTTTCCCATGGTGTCTAAGAGACAGATTGGTCTATATGAAGATGGCTCATCCGGTGGGTTGCCAGCCTTAGGTAGCAATACCAAGTTCTGAATTTTCCATATTGCGGGGAACGTCTCATGAATTATACATTCTTTGTATAATTCCGCGAACGCGCTTGGGTGCAAGGCGAGGGCTAGCTTTAGAGCACGATTTGGGATCCCGTCTGGCCCAGGGGCTGAGTTAAGTCTAAGACCTCTGAGAGCTACTAATGTCTCCTCGTCCGTAACTAAGTCAATCTGAGTGCTCGTTGAGCCCTGTTCGGCAGACATGGTCTGAGGGGCATGAATGGAGCTTCGTCTTTCTGGAAAGAGTGTTTCCACAATCGATTTAAGCTCCAAACGATCCATAGGCTGCACCTGATTACCTGCGTATAGTCTTTTAACCACTATCTTATATGCCCTGCCCCAAGGGTCATATTCGGCTGAGTCGCACAATTCTAAGAAGCACTCTCTTTTGCTTGCCCGAATGGCCTTCTTCAACTGTCTTCTAGCCGCCTGATATGCTAGTTGCTTTTCTACATATGTGGGCGCGTTGGTAGCTTCTTCTCGCCTGGATGCATTTGCGTCGAATGTCACCTATTTGTGCATTCCACTAATACATAGGCGTTTGTTGTCGCATGAACCTCTTGCGGCGTAGCATGCTACTACTGCAGGCACTCTGAATTTGGGCTACCATTTGGCATGCTCTGGCCTCAACATTGCCAGATGTGCCCAGCGATTGAGTGGCCTCTGAAAAGACCAAGGGATTGAAAGTATCCAGCTGATACGATTCTCTACAAAAGTTTGGCGCCCTGGCAAGTGGCTCCCCTATTGTGAACAGAAATGCCGTATGATCGCTGCCCGTATAACTATCGCAATGACTCCATGATGCTTCCCGAAAAAGGGATGAAGTAACAAAAGTAATGTCAATTACTGATCCGTATCCAGCCCTACTGAAGGTGTACTCTTGGCCAGTATTGAGCAGTGCAACATCTAATGTCGCGAAGATCTCCAGAAGGATACGGCCTCTGGTATTAGTTGTGTGGCTACCCCATTCTAACGCCCATGAATTGAAGTCGCCTGCTATAATGGCCTTCCGACCCCTAGCATCCACGGCAAGCTCATCGATCGTCGCTGTGAAATCGCTGAGCTGCATGCTGGGGGCCAGGTAGCAACTGTATAGCCATAAGTTACCGTATCGGCCGCGTACGAATCCATTGAATGGCTTAACATCTGAAAGCACATTCGTTGAACCGCCACATGCCCATAGCGCTGCTTTGCCAGTACTGTCTGTTGCCCACGTTCTGGGACAGCTGGTCTTACAGTGATGAGGTTCACTGAGAAAGGCTACATCTATAAATTTTTCTCTTACAGTCTGCTCTAGTAGATCTTGCGCAGCTATACAATGATTTGAGTTAAGTTGAAGAAACCTTAACATTTCATTTTACGCGCAGCTTCACGGTAGGATGGGCACTTGAAGCTGCCTGCTGAATAATCCGTCTGCTTTTCGCCTTTACGGACGCAGAGGCTACATTTGGGCGGCTTGGTGCATGCTTTTGCACTATGACCCATCTCGCCACACCTGAAACAGGCACCCTTCAGATCACAGTCGCTAGCGCAGTTAACGGCTATATGGCCGTAATCGAGGCACTTGAAGCAGCGTTTAGGCTGGTCCACGGCTCGGATACGGCATACTACCCATCCTATCCTAATTTTGGACAACTCGAGCAGAGTTTTGGCTTTCCCAACTGGGAGAGCAACTGTAGCTCTTTGCTGTCCCTCGTAAGCTGACCGAAGCGATTTAATGACCGTAATGGGGAGTGAGCTATCTTTCAACTCCACCCTAATTGCCTCTAATATCTCTTCTTTGCTCGCTAGTTCGTCAAGATCACGAATCTCAATGTGTGCCGTAAGTGTTTAAACTACCGCTCTGTCGCCCAATGCCTTGCCTACAGCCTCGTGAAGAGCCTCTGCACTATGCTCCGGCTTCCTGCTTAGTTGCAACAGGAGGTCCCCCTTAGCTGTCTTCCTGATTCCTTGAACATCGCCGCTCAAATGTTTTGAATTTGGGTCGCTCTTAACTACGCGAAGCATGTCCGCATAGCTGCACCCGCCTACGCCAGAGATCGCAATTGCGTCAGTTCTGGGCCGCTTTTGAATGGGCTTGCGACCCTTGACGACCGTCCAGCTACTCTTGCTAGTCTGTGGATCTGCTTGATTTGCATTCCTAACTGCCGCACCTATTGCTAATGGTTCTACCGTTACGCTTCTGTTGGGCCTCGACTTTTTTGAAGGAGTTTTCCTCACTTCGGCGGCTACTTCCCTTGGCCTTTTGGGCGTATTGCTACTCTTTTGAGCACTAATGCTCGCTTTTTGGACTTTCTCCACTGCTTTCTTAGGCGGCGTGGTCTGCACCTCGCAGTTTTTAACTGTGCGGTCGCAGAACTTTTCGGCCGCCATGTAAAGATTGACTAGTTTGGTCACCTCCTCTCTCATTAGGGCATTTATATGCCGCTGACCACCAAATAAAGCAGACAAGCCCTCTAAGGTAACTCCTATTTGAGCTAACGCTTCCTTTAAGGACTTCGGTGCCTGGCAAACAGCCACTGGGGACTGAGTCGGTGCTACCGGCTGCGGCAACGCCCTCAATTGTTGCTGCGGTAACCGCTTGCAGCTCATCCTCCATCATGGCCTCCATACCTGCTCCGACTACAGCGGCGTGTAGCCTGTAGTGGGCAATGGCTACTAAAATTTGAATTTAGTGACCCCACTAATTTAAAACACAGCTTAGCTTCGAGACACTAGGAGCCCGGAAGTATGCACTACTTTAGACTGCGTCTAAAAGTATGCAGTACTTTAGCTACTGTAACTTCGCCTCAGAAGTTAGGTTGTGGTCTTTGCTAAGACCAAACTACTCAAAATGGTTAGGTTACTCAAAAAGGTTAGAATGTCCGCTGCGATTTCCAGCACTACTAACAGTTGTGCACCTGATTGTTATTATTTGTGCAGGTGTGACAATTGTGACACACAAGCACAAGTTCAACGCTTTCCCGCCCTGTGTCGAGGAAAAGAGATGGAAAGCCAAAGATGACGCTACTGCCCCCCCTCTCTTGCACCACACTCAGCGAAGCGGATACTTCGCGACGCCGCCACAAAGCGTTCAACACGTTTTAAGTGTTTTTCTCGCAGTCTTTGGAACAGCTGGGTAAGTATAATCCGCAGCATACACGTTGTCTTTAATTATTTCCACTTTTACAGCGAAAACAAAATATCGAATACTGGACCGCGAAAACACCGACCGTACTCCGCGACAACGCCAACTTCCAACACAACATATAGCGAGGAAGTGTAAATGTGTGTGTGTATGGTCATAGGGAAATAATATTCGTTATGCACATCAACACTTTCATACCCTTTACACAAATAATCATAAAAACGCTAACATTTTGCATGAGCATGGCAAAGCAGTTTAAGAATTCGATATACTCTTCGCTCAGAAGGGAACCAATTGGGATCGCGAGTCGAGAAGAAATTTCAATTTTTGTGAGCTGCTTGCTGTTTAAGCCAGCATACATATATTTTTGTGAGAAGAGAGCAGAGAGTAAAAAGCATAAGGCAGAAAGAGACAGAAAGCAAGGGAAAGAGCGGCACATGTCAGGCATTTTTGGAATATCGACCGTCACCGTCGAGCGCTCGAAGCGGAATGATTTTGCCATCAGCAATTTTTCTCTCCCGACCCTAAAAGTAAAAACCCGAGCAAATACGAAGTTGAGGGGGTTCTAATGTCAAAAAATAAGTGTGCACATTAACTTGTTCCAGTTGTCCAGTCTATGTGTTGTATGGTTAGTGGTAGAAGTTAGGCCCAAAAAACCTTAAAAATGTAAACGAATTTTCGATTTTTATCGATATTTTGGAAATGGGATGAGTTATCGAAAAAACAAAATAAACTCGTACTGCGTAACTAACATACGAGTGTTCATGGGTTTCATCTCCTTATTTTTGTAGTTTTCGAAATCTCGACGTTCATACGGACGGACGGACGGACAGACGAACAGGGCTCAATCAACTTATTATTTTGTGCTGATCAAGAATATATATACTTTATGGGGTCTGCAACGTCTCCTTCCCCCTGTTACATACATTTTCACAAAACCATTATACCCTGAATTGCCATTTTCAATGGGTTCAGGGTATAAAAATATTAATGAATTCAAACAAGTAAGAAAGCTGTAGTCGAGACTGCTCGACTACGAGATCCCCTGAGCCCTTCTTCGAACGAATAATATTCCAAGAATTATTCGATTCGTTTTTGCACGCATACGAAACTTTACATGCAAAACCACGCATACACATAGACGCTGATCTACGCTTGTAGGCATGTATGTGTGTATGCATGTGTGTAAGCATTGAAGCGTCTTGCTGTCTCGCTGCTTTGCTGCTGCGTCGCATGGGTTTTGATGAGAAAACTTTGATGATTAATAATTCTGTTTCTAGATGGACAATCGTATTGATATCTTCAGATTATGATTATGATATTCATATCTATATGCTAAACCAAACTGCATGTCTCTAGTATTTGAAATCGGGGAATGTTAGAGAGTCGAAATGAAAACACTCCACATTTACCGAATTCAAAAATTGAACTCTTCTCTTTGTGAGATCAAAAATTTAACTCTTCTCATTGTGAGATCAAAAATTGAACTGTTTATTTCTTAAAATCCTAGTGGCTTATATACCTTAAAATATACTTCCAGGCACTGGAAGGCTATAATTAATTCCATGCACACAAGTGCACAGATGTTTGTCAAGTGTCCCTTTTCGATCGCTAAGCCGTTCTCACGTCTCACGTTACATTTTTATTACTTGCTGCGTTGGTCGCTGCAGCTAAGGGATGACATGTTTATTACTTGGCTTCAGATAACGCGCAGGTTGTCGACTATTGCCTATTTTTTAATATGTTTATATAAGAGGCATGTTCATGCTTCAACAGGGACCGTAATCCAAAATCGGACAATAACCGAAATTGTAATAAAGTTTCCAGCGGGATTTAAGCCACTAACCATACAACACATAGACTGGACAACTAGAACAAACTTTTTTCATGCACCAGAATATGAGCGAAGCGACCACTCACCACCACTTGGTTCGGTTTGGGCATTCAGGCTCGGGCAGTCAAAATATGATACGACGAATTCATTGCGCTGCAAGCATGGTCATATTTCCATATGAGTACATTCTATGTGCTATTTTTTTTTTACTCTCCCTCTCTCTCTCTCTCACTCTATGCGACCACAAGCAGCCCACAAAAATTGAAATTTGTTCGCAAGTGGCGATTCGCGACGATCCCATTTGCCCTTCTTAGTAAGAGTATGCCGAACTCTTAAACGGCTTTGCTATGGTCATGTAAAAGTTTAGTGTTTTCGAAATAGTTTTTCGAAAGAGTATGGGTATGATTTATGTGACTGTGTGCGAAACTTTTCCTGCCTGTAGCAATTGTAGGGTCCAACATTTTCAGTTTGTTGTTCTTAGATTTGTTCGGCCTTGTAGACTGTCAAATCCACTTAACCAATACATGTGTATGTATGTGCCTGTGTGCGAAACTCTACTTTTACTGTGAAAAGTGAAAAATGTTTAGCGGGCAATTATTACTAAATTACTACTAACTATATTTATAACAAGTAAGAAAGCTGTAGTCGAGACTGCTCGACTACGAAATCCCCTGAGCCCTTCCTCGAAAGAATCATATTCCAAGAATGCTTCGTTTCGATTCTCTACGCGTAAGAAACTACACATGCAAAAACACGAGCAAACACACACGCTGATCTATGCTTGTAAGCATGTGTGTAAGCATTGCAGGCGTCTTGCTGTCTCGCTGCTTTGCTGCTACGTCGCATGGGTTTTGATGAGAAAACTTTGATGATTAATAATTCTGTTTCTAGATGGACAATCGTATTGATTTCTTCAGATTATGATTATGATATTCATATCTGCATGTCTCTAGTATTTGAAATGATTTTTTTTTTTACATTTGGGGGTGGTGGGGTGAAGTGGGGACCGGAATCCAAAATCTGACAAAAACCGAAATTGTATTAAATTAGTATCTATAGTATCTATATATAACAGCGGAGAATATTTCAACGTAACAGGGGATACCTTAACGTATCACCATATCGTCGTGGGATATTTTAACGTATCATCATATCGTCGTGGGATTTCAAATTAGCAACGAAGGATATTTGAACGAATAGTCACACCGTCGTGTGATATTTCGACGTACAAGCGGAGGATACTTCAACGTATCAACATATCATATATTGGGATTTCAAAGTAATAACAGAGGATATTTTAACGAATACTCATAGCATCGTGGGATACTAACGAAAGGCGGAATTAGAGGCAATTCTCAGTGAAATGGGCTTAGAACCACACGGCCTGGTGGACGTACTGCGGCGCCGACTAACGGCATACATCAATAGGGACGGCCTCAGCGAGGAAGCGCAGCAGCGCTTGGACCAGTGGGCCGAAGCTTATAGTAATCGGCCATTATCGGACTCGCGACCACCCAGTCCCAATCCGACCAAGGCACTGTGGACGGAAACCCCGATTTTTTGGCATAAATTACAATTTTGAAGATAGAGAGTTGACACTAATATTATACATAGTAAGCCTTTAAAATTTGAAATGGATCCGACCACGTCCACTCAGACTGCGCATATAAGTAATCTTGCGAAATATCTATTTTTCAATTTTAATTGTGTGCTTCTCTTAGTATACTACAAAATTTATTTAAAAAAGACATATTAATAATAAAAAACAAAAACAATAAATAAAATAACAATATTATTTAAATTTATTAATCTTTAGAAATCTTAAGCCAAATAAATAACTTTCTAAATAAATAACAATCGGCACGATATCTTTCCATGACTTTTTCGACTTTATGCCAAAAAATCGGGCTTTCCGTCCACAGTGCAAGGATAAGAAATTTGAGGATACAGAGCCAGCGCGACCTAGTAGATCCACCCACTTGCTAATTCCATAGGGACCATTAGTTCGGCAGGCAGTCCAGCTCAGGAAATGGGGCGTGCTCTTCAACGGTAAACCCATTAAGGTTTATCGAGCAATTGGAGGAACGGGGTGTGACATATTCGGTGGACGTCAGTCACTTGGGGCGGGCAATGTCTGAATTATTGACTGAGCGGGGCGAGGACTGGCTCCGGGGAAGCGGACTCCAAGGCGCGACGTGGGAGGCTTTTAAGCACGACTCCTTACAGCTCCGCCTCGTTACTTTAAGAGCTTAGGAGACGAGATCCCCGCACGGATACAGCGGCGAACCTTTCCAGGACTACCTTATCGCGTTGCGGGTAATGATGCAAAGGACAGGGCTGTCGGAAGGAGAGCAGTTGGACTTTTTTTTTTTTTTTTTTTTTTTTTTTATTTAGTAGGAAGCACCGGAGCAACTTTCTACTCCATTATCTCCCTTGGATCATACAATTAACATCACAGGTTTACAATTATTTATACAATTTAAACATATATACAGAGTAGAACTAAGTTACAGTGGGGACAGGCTTCCGACATGGTGTCTTCTTAACCTTCTGATGGGTCTGGAGGTTGGCAGGTTTTTTGCGAGCCGGTTGGCGTGGACCTTCAGGCGGTCATTATAGCGACTCGAGTGGAAGGAGATTTGTTCTTCCACAGTGTCCAGGTTGAGGTCTCTATGTAGTCCAGAGTTGCGGACGAACCAGGGGCAGCCAGTAATTTGACGCAGAGCCTTGTTTTGTATGACTTGGATCTTGTGCCTATTGGTCTTTGCGGCGACTCCCCATACTTGCACACCATACCTCCAGATTGGAGTGATGACGTGCGACAGTAGCTTGCTTCAACGGTAGCTTGCTTTTACTGTGAAGCATCCAGGACATTTGCTTAAGACGGGTGCGGCAGGTGCCTGCAATTGAAATGATATGGGGCTTGAAGGTTAGACGCTTGTCCAGAATAACCCCCAAGTATTTTATAGCCCTGGTTTTTTCAAGGGGGGTGTTGTTTATATGAACGGCAGTGGGCTCATCTCTTCTCAGCGTAAAACAAAGGTTTTTGCTTTTTGTGACACTGATTTTAATGTTCCATCTGCTAGCCCATTGTGCAAATGAATCCATAAACTCCTGCAGAATTTCTGCCGCTGCGTGGCTACACTTAGCAGTTGGACAAAGACAAAATGACAACATGTAGATGAAGCGCGACGAGTGTCGGACGATCTCGGAGCTGACCCGGTTAGCAGTCACTTACGAGGAGCTACGGGGTCGGGAGGACCAACGAGAGCAGCCGGGAGAACATGTAAACCCCTTCAGAAGCACTTCGAGCTCCACCCAACCACTGCCAGTGCACTGGCTGGAAATCAAGTAGTAAATCGATCGGTAACCAACGGGGGCGAGACACTGGTGGATGTGCGAAGGGCATGCCGGTTATGCGGAGAGGTAGGACATTTCCAACGGGCATGCCACCAGGCTCAAATGTTCTTTGGCTGGGATTGCGCCACCACAGTGAAGGAGCTGCGACAGTGCATTGGGCTAGCGTCGTGGTACCGGCGGTTTGTCCCGAACCTCGCAGACATCGTGCAACCGATGACCGCACTCCTGAAGAAGGGCCAGAAGTGGGAATGGACTGCCCCACAACAGCGAGCGTTTGAAGAATTAAAACGCAGGTTAACGGAAGCCCCAGTATTGGCTTGTCCGGATTTCAACAAGCGATTCACTCTACAGACGGATGCAAGGCACCATGGTCTAGGAGCAGTACTCGCACAGGAGGAAGATGGTATGGAACGAGTGGTGGCGTATGCCAGTTGACGATTGACTAAGGCAGAGATGAATTATACGACCACCGAAAAGGAATAGTGTGGGCAATGCGGAAGTTTCGATGTTACCTAGATGGTTACGAGGTCACAGTAGTGACTGACCACCTCGTGCTCAAGTGTCTAAATTCGATAGAGAATCCTTCGGGCAGCATAGCCAGATGGAAGCTCCAGCAGTATCGCTTCGAACTGCAATACCGCCGAGGGAAGCAAAACGTTGTGGCATACGCCTTATCCAGGCAGCCTAAAGCAGTCCTCAGCTCCGCCAAGGAGGTAATTCACAGTTACCAATGGTGACCAATGGCCAGTTGTACCGCCAGTCCACAGGACAACCCCCAAAGGAGGAACATAACCTACAAAGTTAGTCAACGACAAACGGCAGGCAAGACTCGCCAGGTCTTGGAGTCATTCCATATCGAATGGCTCACTGAATAAACTCTTCCACACGATATGCGCTGATTTCGTGGGAGCTCTACCACGGTCCAAGACAGGACATACGATGCTACTAGTGCTATTCGAACTGGTACTATTGAAAGGGAAAGGGAAAGGGCAAGGCAGCTGCAGGAGATATTCAAAATCGCCCAAACCAACGCCAGGAACGCAGCAGGGGAACAGAGTCGGCACTACAACCTGCGGAGGCAAGACTGGCGCCCCACCCTGGGTTCATTGGATATGGTACGCACTCATTTCTTAAGCAAGACCGCGGAAGGATTTGCCGCAAAGCTAGGTCCCCGCTATGACGGACCATTCAAGGTGGTAAAATTCCTGTCGGCGAACATTATGCGCCTGCAACGTCCGGGAAAGCGACAGCGACGCACGGCCGATTTGAAGGAGTACCACGAGTCATCCGTAGACGAAAAGAACCAGGACAAGGGCACAGGATTAGCTTAAGGGGTAGCTAAGGTACACTGTGTTAATCTAAGCTCAACACACGATGTATTAGTTTAATCTCACAAGGTCACTCGCACTAGGCAGGAAGACACAATGTATTAGTTTAAGTTCAAGGTACAAAGGTCACACTCGTTAGGTAAGGATCAGGGTGGTCATCCCCCAGGGGTATCATCTAGTACTATTAAAAATTTCATTTCCATAGCACGGCACGACAACTGGAGAGGGAACCCCCCACCTGAGCACCACCGCCCCGACGGACCCGCCGAGAAGACGGCAACCGTTGGGCAGAGTGGCTGGAGCGGGAGGAAGAGGACGCAGCCGCGGAGTCACGACGACTTGCGGAAGCTCGGAGGGATAGAAGGCGGCAGCGCTTAGCCGCTCACATCACGCAGCAACGGGTCGACTTCCACAACCGCCATTACTCGGTCGAGACAGCGGAGAGGCAACGAGCCCGTCTCGAAGCATAAAGGGTCCGAGCCGCCGTTTGCGCCCCTGGAACGGGCAACCGGTTAGCAGAGTAGGATCGGATGGACCACTTGCCGGGGTACAGACGACCCTCAGATATAGCACTCCTAGAGGAGATCTATGTGGCGGTGACCGCCGAGAAGACACAGCAGAGCGCACCCCCAACTGGCGCCCAAAACCCCAGTTCGGACGGAGGCAGTGGTGAACCCGAACTCAGGGAAGACCCAGGTCCCTCTCGCGTCAGGGTTTTTAGGGTGGCGGAGGCGGAGGCAGACCTCAGCCAGAGACCTCAGCAGCCCCGACGAAGGAACCCCCCGCACCCACAGAGCCCACCCAGACAGTTGAAGTTTCCAATATCAGCACTTCCAATTCCTGTACCCCACCCCCTTTCATTAGAGTCGCCCTGGTCTGGACCCTGTCCGATGACAGCGGCCTGGACGACGATAAAGGGGCAATCCTCCCGAAGAGCCCATCAGAGGAAGAAGGCGAGCCCGACGCAACACCACCATCCCTCCTACCCCAGACCATCCTGCAGGACGCGAGAAGCCGTTGGAGTGAAGGGTACTGCGGACGGATGCGACATCTGGCTCGGGCAGAGCCCGTTGCAAGCCCCGAACCACCAGCAGAGGAGCCAGACACGCAACCCCGCAGAACCCCTGGTAGGACCCCTCCGGTACCAGAAAGATGGGTCGCTGCGCCGGAAAGCTGGCTCACCAGCGAGGCCACGCTACCCCAGGACCTAGTGGCCCACGTTGCGCGCGAGATGGAAGCTCCGACCCCGAGGCGTATACGCCATATGCGCGACTTCAATGGGCACCGCTACCGCATCAATAGGAACCGCACGGGACCACCAATAATATCTTATTTTATTTAATTAAGATGACAAAAAGAGAGTCAAGCATAAGACAAATAAAATTTATAACTATATAAGACCTAAAAAAAAGTACAGAACATTTAAATTATCAATAGTATCACCAACCCCATGGGAGTGTTTTATTTGCCAGTCCGGCCAGCTATGCCCCAATTCACAGCCACGAATGGTCAGTGATACTATTGAACAAAATAGATGACAAAATAGAAAGTGTTAATTGAAAAACTTAAAAATGAATATAAAAGGTTCTTGAGATTGATTATGAGTGAACAATTTAAGAAAAATACTTAGAATAAAAATAAGAAGAAAGAAAATATTAAAAAATAGAATTTAGAGTGAGAGATGGAGAGAAAGAAATAAGATTTGATAGCAAAAAAAACAACAACAAGTAAGAAGGCTCTAGTCGAGACGGCTCGACTATGAGATACCCTGAACCCTGCGAAAAAACTAATATTCTTCTTCATTATGCACTTATGAGCGCGCGCTCTGCTAACTGCGCAGTTGCTGCCGTGGCTTGGGGGTGGGTTGGGCTGAACTTTGGACGCTAATAACTTAATTTCTAGATGGACGATCTTCATGAAATTTTTAGAGTAGATTAAGAGTATATAAATCTATCTATGTGCCAAATTGCAAGTCTCTAGTATTTGCGTTTTTTTCAAATTGGGGGCGAAGGGGGCGTGGCATCCAAAATCTGAGAACTACAAAATCTGCATATCAATCTTCATAATATCTATCTAAATATATAAAGTTGAAGTCTAGCTCAAACACAAACAGTGTAGAAGTTATACCCAAAAAACCTAAAAAATGGAAACGAATTTTCGATTTTTTATCGAAAATTTGGAAATGGGATGAGTTATCGAAATAAACTCGTACTGCGTAGCTAACATACGAGTGTTCATGTGATTCATGTGATTTCAGCTCTCTAGCTTTTGTAGTTTCCGAAATCTCGACGTTCATACGGACGGACGGACGGACAGACAGACGGACAGGGCTCAATCAACTTATTTTTGTATGCTGATCAAGAATATATATATATATATATATAGACCCCATAAAGGTCTGCGACGTCTCCTTCTGCCTGTTACATACATTTTCACAAAACCATTATACCCTGAATTCCCATTTTCAGGTTCAGGGTATAAAAAGCGTTGAAAAGCAAAGTTTTACATCATCTGCATTCATAAGTATCGTTGAATGAGAAATACAACTAGGAAGGTCATTTATGAAAAGGGAAAAGAGTAATGGCCCTAAATGACTACCCTATGAAACACCTGACGTAACAAAGATCAGTATTGAAATTGATGTTCTCAGCAAAACTCTCTGGGTTCTGCCCTTTAAGTTGGATGATATCCATGATAAAAGTTTAGGAGAAAATCCTAAACGATCCAGCTTTAGAATTAGCATATGATAGTGCACACCCATGTTGCGCTGGATGAATAATCGATTTACAAAAGTGTTGTAAGGATGAGGTTATTATTTTTTCAAATAACTTCGGAATTGTAGATAATTTCGCAATACCTCTATAATTGGAAATGTCAGATCTTCCGCCTTTTTTATGTAACGGAATAATAAAAGACTCTTTCCAACATAAAGGGAAAACCGAGGTATCCAAAGATAAATTAAATAATTTTAATAATGGTGACAGAAGAGCAGCGCTACACTCTTTAATCACACAACTCGGAATATTATCAGCACCAGGAGAGAACGATGATTTCAGTGTCCTAATGGCTGCAACCAAGCAATCTGCTGAAATCTTAGGAATATTAACTGAAAAAGATTCAGAAAAGGAATATGTGTTTGAATAATCAATTGTATCAATGGAAGAATAAGTTGATTGGAAAAATTTTGCAAAAAGATCAGAAGACTCTTGATCTTCACAAGATTTTTCCAAACCAAAGAAAAATGAAGTTGGCAAACCAGAAGATTTACGCTTAGAATTGACAAAAGTATAAAATTGCTTCGGATCACGAGAAAACTGGCGTTTGACACGTACAAGATAATTCTCATAGCAGCGAGAATTTAAGATATTAAAGTTAGACTTGGCTATAGAATATTTAGCCCAATCAACAGCCGAACCAGACTTTTAAAAATTTTTAAAATATTTTGATTTAATATTTCTTAAATTAGAAAGCGTCTTGGAAAACCAGGGCGGCTTATTCAGAACAGGCGAATTTCTCCTGAGGGGAACACATACATCAATAATAGAATCTAGAGTTGAGTAGAAAAGGGATGTTGCTAGATTAACATCAACCGACTCATATAAACTTGACCAGTCAGCTGAACTAATCAATTCGTTTAGCAAGACAAAATTGCATTTGCGAAAGCAACGTCTACGATTTGAAGGTGATTCTGATAAAGGTATTGGATTCCTAACAGATAAAGAAACCTCTAAAGTGGGATGATAAATATCCTCTGGTAAACAAAAAGGGTTATATATATAATTATGTATTTTACAACCGTCTTTATTAAAAAAATATAACTTTATTTAATTTTAACAGTTGGAGTTTATCTTATTAAAACGTTACAGCAATGTTAGAGCCGCGGCTTAAAACTCGATTAGAACTAAAAGATACATGAATGAATCTGATTGGTTATTGATAATATGCTGAATAGGCGATCTCATGCTTTTTGGCTGCTAAGGATAAAATTGCTGATCAGGCGTTCTCACACTTTTGGCTGTTTAGGATAGAATTGCTGATCAGGCGTTCTCACGCTTGGGGCTTGTATCTGTCGGTTACACGTGGATGTTTATGTAAGTGTTATGCTATTGGCGGATATAGGGTGAATGAACCCGTTTATATGAAATATGAGTTTATGGGAAAGGTGCGAGTGATTGTCGCTAAGTATGATGTTATGTGAGGAGGTCGATATATTACTCCCCCATCCTTAAGAAAATAGCCTGTCCTCAGGCGGATACTTTTGGGTATAGTGAAGGGCTTTGCTCGACCACTTGATTTGGGATTTCAATTTCTGGCTTTTTAATGTTATTAACATTAATAATTAGTTTTTGTGGTACAATTTTAAGCTTATAAATTAAGTACAATATTATGCTTATAATAGTAATGACAAAAGTAATTATAGTGATAGTTTGGAATACACTGTTGTATTTTGTATGTTGGTTAATAATTTCTTTAGTTTGTAAGTAAGATATGGGTTCTAGTTTTGTAATATTGTTTGTTACATAGATGCTTTGTGAATAGTCAAAGTATGAATTTTTAATAGATATTTCATTTAACTGTAATGAACAATCGTAAATTTTTATTATATTATTTCCTTCTATTGTTAATTCGTTGTTTACGCAATCTTGATTTAATTTGGTCTTTGGCAAATTCCAAGTTACAATAATATTGGGTTCTATGTAGGTGATTTGATAATTTTTAAAGGTTTTTGTGTATTTACATGAGGTTGTTACTTGATTTAAAATGCCTATTATACATTCATTTGTTTCTAATTGTTTGGTGTTTTATTGTATAAATTTTCGTTTTCAAAGTAGTATTTATTATGTGAGTTCTCGGTTAAGATGTTCTTTTCTAAGTCTGGGTACGGAAGTATCTCAAAGATTGGGGTTTTGATAATTTCTCTTGGGATATTGGATATTATTAAAATTTCATTTGTATCTGTTTTAAGCCAAGTAGAGGTTTTAGTGTTCAATAATTTTTCCGAATCTACATGTTTCAAGTAGTTGTGTTTGAGTAATTTTGGATTGAATATACCTAATCTGGTGAGTTGCATGCCCATTTCTATATCTTCGATATATTCTGTGAAATGTTCGAGATTAAAAATTAATAGTTCTAGTTTGATAGATTTTTCTTTTTCAGAAACGATGGAATTTACTGCTTCTAATCCTTTATTAATGGCGTCTATTACGTAATTAAGTTCGTTTGCTTGAATGCTGTTTTCTGCTAAGTTTTTTATTTTGTCTTGTAACTCTTCTTTGTCGTCGTTATCTAGTGTTCCGAAAAGGTATTTGTAAACTGTTCCTATTGCATTTACTAGACCTCGTTTGCTGCGTTTTACAATTTGAATTCCACTTATTTCTCTACTTAATTTTTCTGCTAAATATTGGATATGAACAACGTCATTAAATTCTTGAGCTTGTTTTAATAGATTATTATATGTTATGTCGATTTTTGTCAAATTTACTTTAAGATAATGATACTCGAAGTTAGTGGGTAGATCCATTGTGCCTGTTTTGAATATTAGGTAGCCATTGGGTGCTTTTACTGGGTTTATCTCGATGCTTTGGCTGAATGTTGGGTTGATATTAAACGTTATAATGATGAACATGAGAGTCATCTTTATTAGTTGATCTGTAATTAGTTATCGTATTTACTTTTGTTAATTTTCTTTTTCTTTTTGAATTTGGATTTATAGTGAATGACTTTACGTCCTCTGTTTATTTCTTCATAGTGTTTGTCATCAAGTTGATTTATTATACCTGTCTTTTTAAAGGGATTTGTTGTTTTTGTTTTAACTAACGGTGCTTGTCTATATCTAGTATTTACTTCGTACTCATGTCTGTTTTTATTAAGATCTGTTATCTGGCTGATTTTATTTAATTGGGTATTATATTCAGGTGTTCCTGCGTATATGAAAATATCTGCTGGTGTTCTATTAGTTGTTTTATGTTTAATTTTACGATTGTATGTGTAAAGTATTTTTTCGAATTTAGTTAATTTATCTTCAATGTTATTTTCGCTGTTAATGATTCTAAGTTTTTCATTTACTGTTCTGTGGAATCTTTCTACGTCTGCAATTCCATTTTTACTCGTTGTTATATCAATTTTAACGTTTTCTTCTTTTAACCAGTTCTGTAATGCTGCGCATATAAATGCTGAATCTTTATCTGCTTTGATTTCTATTGGTTTGCCTAACTCGTTAAATATTCTCATTATAGCTCTTTTTGCTTCTAACCAATCTCTAGATTTTACTTCGATTAATGTTGCAAATTTGGAATATAGGTCTATGCATGAAAGGAATTGTAGATTATCGATTATATAAAAGTCCATTATGTATTTCTCTCTAATGTTATATACTTCTGGAGTGATTTCAAATGTTAATTTAGTATTTCTATTTTCCGTTTTAGCTAAGTTACAAATTAAACATTCATTTATTA
Organism: Drosophila antonietae; assembly: GCA_030914385.1. Classification (NCBI taxonomy): domain Eukaryota; kingdom Metazoa; phylum Arthropoda; class Insecta; order Diptera; family Drosophilidae; genus Drosophila; species Drosophila antonietae. Next base: position 222,079 of record JAUESO010000034.1, on the reverse strand, counting down.
TGTTCTGTATTAGTTTTTGATAGTCAGGGAAATAGAATTTTTCTTTGAACCAATTAATTGTTTTCTCTATTCCTGGGTTGTAGAAGTTCTTTATGATTTTTTAAAATTATCTCTTTAAATTCTGCATACGTTAATAAATTTGATAATATAATATTGCTTTTCATAGTTTTGGTGATATTATTGGGATGTATTATTTCGATATATGCTTGTTGAAAAATAGGGAAATCCTGTTCGTTATGAAAGTAAATTACGTTATTTTTACTACAAAGATATTGTTTTATTATTTCTTTGGCATATGCGTTCGACATTTCTTTATAAGTGATTTTTATATTTGTTTTGTGAAAATACTTTATTGTGTCTACTTTGTTTTCTATTCCTTTTATAAATTCTAATTGTCTATTATAATAGTTTAATGGCCTTTCTGTTATGGATATGTAATTCTCATTATCTTCCTGTGCACTGTGTATTGTTGCTGCGGTATTGCTATTTGTTTCTCCTAAGAAGTTTTCGTTTAATTTTACTCTTGAAAGTGCATCTGCTATGTGATTTTCTTTACCAGGTAAATATTTTATTTTATAGTCAAATTCGTTGAGTTTTATTTTCCATCTTTGGAGTTTCATGTTAGGTTCTTTTATATTATTTAGCCATACTAAAGGTTTATGATCGCTTAAGATTTCAAATTTTCTACCGAAAAGGTATGACCGGAAATATTTAGTTGCCCAGACGATGGCTAGTAATTCTTTTTCAATCGTGGAGTAATTAATTTCATGTTCATTAAGTGTTCTACTTGCGTAGCAAATTGGTTTATGTTCTTGTGATAGAACTGCTCCTATAGCTATGTTACTTGCGTCTGTTGTAAGGGAGAATTGTTTATTAAAATTCGGGTAGATCAATATAGGATCTGATGTAATTAAGAGTTTAAGTTTTTCAAAAGCTGAAATGTAATTTTGATCGTTAATATTAATTGTTGCACCTTTTTTTAGGTTGAGTGTCATTGGTTTGACAATTTGGGCAAAGTTTGGTATGAACTTTCTGTAAAATCCACACAAACCTAAAAATGATTTTATTTCTTTTTGCGATTTTGGAATTGGAAATTGAATTATGGCTTTTACTTATTCGGGTTAGGTTTAATACCTTCTGTTGTTATTATATGTCCGAGAAACTCTGTCTCTTTTTTCATGAACTCGCACTTGTCGAGTTGTAGTTTTAAATTAGCTTCTCTTAACTTAGTGAATACTTTTTTGAGTGATATCATATGTTCATCCAATGAAGTGGAATAAACTATGATGTCGTCAAGGTATACTAAGCAATCTTTGTATATCAAATCTTCTAGTAGATTATTCATACATCTTTGGAATGTTGCTGGTGCGTTTTTCAAACCGAATGGCATACGTGTATACTCGTAATGGCCATGTTTTGTTGAAAAGGCTGTTTTCGGTATTGATTCGGGATCCATCTGAATTTGATGGAATCCTTTCGCTAAATCAATTGTTGTGAAGTACTGACATTTTAATAATTTGTCTAGTATTTCATCTATTAAAGGGATGGGAAATTTATCGTCGATTGTGATCTCATTTAGATCCCGGTAGTCAATAACTAAACGATATTTTTGTTTCTTGGAGGCGTCCGATTTTTTCGGTACGATCCAGATTGGAGAACAATAGGGCGATTTCGATTTTCGAATAATGCCTTGTTCAATCATTTCTTGGATTTGTTTGTTGACCTCTTGGTCAAAGGTTTGAGGGTATTTATAAGGTTTTTTATAAATAACGCCTTCGTGTTTTGTATGGATCGAGTGTTTTATCGTACTAGTAAAGGTCAAATTTTCGCCTTCACGGTATTGGATATCACTGAACTCATATAACACCTTTTTTAAGTTTTCGGTTTCTTCGGGGTTTAAATGATCTAATCTATACTCATTTTTTTCACTAATTTCATTATTGATTGCGAAATTAATATCTGGGTCGTTAGTTATTATTGGGTCAAACTGTCTTTGTTCAATTCCTCTTTCAATATCTGTTTCATCTTCATATTTAAAATAAAAGGTGTAACTTCCTAAAGTTACGCAATCTTCGGAATAGCTAATCTGAGCGTTACAGGCTTGTAAATATTTTCTTCCAATTAGCATATCGTAATTGTTTGAAAAGTTGTGAATATAAAATTTTTGATGTTTCGGACAAATTTTGCTAGGTGCAAAGAAAACTGTTTCTTTCAACTCAATACTACCGTTGATAGTATGAACTTGTAAATTCTCTGAGTGAGTTTTGAAATTAAAGAAATTTTTTGATAAAATGTTTATTGATGATCCCGTATCAATAATACATTTGAGGGGTTTGTTATTAAAGATTAGTCTAATGAATGGACTTCTGTCTCCTCCTCTGACTCTTCCTGTTCCGAGGCTTCTTGATGAAAATTTTCGGATGTGTCCATCCTGCTTATTCCACTGTTACTTTCTCTTTGTCTTTTTACTGGCTGATTAGGAGGTTTCTCCTGAGAATATTTGTGGGTTTGATAATTCAAGGAGTTCTGAACTCTTCCTTGATTTAATTTCTGTTGGAATTCTTTGAATGATGGTGGATTATTGTCTGGTTTTGACTGTTGACCAGTTTGATTAATTTGGGAGGTGTTTGGTGTTGAACCTATAAATTGGGGAAAATATTTTCCACTTTTTCCACTTTGTTGGCTTTGATTTGATTTCTTTACTTCTGTACTATTTTCGTATAAACCCTCTCTTTGAGCTACTTGTTTGAGGTTTGTGACAGTTGTTATGTCAAATCTAGCTAGTGTCATAAAAAGCCTATCGGGTAATTTTCTTGTTATTACTTCTTTGATTGTGTTTTTCATTGCGTTTGTGTATAATATTGTGTTGGCTGTGTTATTCTCTAAACTTAATTTATTTGTTATGGTGTATGACTTATTCTCTAATTCTTCGATGAACTTACGAAGATTTCCGTTGTAGCTGGTGTTGTATAATCGTCTAAGCAATTCCTCACACGGTGTCTGCGTCTTCAGTTCGTTGATTAGAGCTGTCTTCAGTTCCGACCAGTTGTTGGATTGGGAGAGCTGCGAGATCCTTTGCGCGTCTCCTGATAGTTGCATCTCAATGGCTCCGAAAAGGATGCTGTGTTGTCGGGCATCTCTAGTTGGGTACAAGTTGAGAATGTAGTCGACCCTCCTGATGAAGGAACTCAAATTTTCAGTTGCTCCATCGTAGGATGGCAGCTGTCGTAGCGACGACAGTGCTTGTTTTAAATGGGTTTCTGACAACTCCAGTGTCATGGTTAGTCTGGCTGGGCTGATGATAGGTGCAATTTTGGCGGTTTAAGATTAGTTATGAATGTCTTTTACACGCACTTTACACTGTTTGCAGTTTTCTCAATGCTTACGGCTTACAGGGATCAATTTAATGATGTGTAAGGCCCAGACGTAAGGATTGGTATGTAACGATTTGCGTTCGCTACCCAAGATTTCCAATAGTCCAAAGGATCTATTATGTAACGGAATTCTTGTATGACCACGGCCACGTAGATGCTTTTTGGCGGATCAGAATTGAATTAAATGTTGAATTCACTTAGTTCTCTGTTCTTTTAGAACAAGGATAGAATTATAGTTCACTTTTTCACTGGTCCTACCGGCTGCGCCAATTATGTATTTTACAACCGTCTTTATTAAAAAAATATAACTTTATTTAATTTTAACAGTTGGAGTTTATCTTATTAAAACGTTACAGCAATGTTAGAGCCGCGGCTTAAAACTCGATTAGAACTAAAAGATACAATTGTGTGTTGGCTTATTATATGCGGTATTGGAAAGCTTTCAGTGGTGAGCTTTTGATCGGACGATATGTTTGAATGAATCTGATTGGTTATTGATAATATGCTGAATAGGCGATCTCACGCTTTTTGGCTGCTAAGGATAAAATTGCTGATCAGGCGTTCTCACACTTTTGGCTGTTTAGGATAGAATTGCTGATCAGGCGTTCTCACGCTTGGGGCTTGTATCTGTCGGTTACACGTGGATGTTTATGTAAGTGTTATGCTATTGGCGGATATAGGGTGAATGAACCCGTTTATATGAAATATGAGTTTATGGGAAAGGTGCGAGTGATTGTCGCTAAGTATGATGTTATGTGAGGAGGTCGATATATTACTATATATATGTATATAGATACTAATTTATTACAATTTCGGTTATTGTCAGATTTTGGATTACGATCCCCGATTTCAAATACTAGAGATATGCAGTTTGGTTTAGCATATAGATATGAATATCATAATCATAATCTGAAACCCATGCGACGCAGCAGCAAAGCAGCGAGAAAGCAAGACGCTTGCAATGCTTACACACATGCCTACAAGCGTAGATCAGCGTCTATGTGTGCGCGTGGTTTTGCATGTACAGTTTCTTAAACGAATCGAATAATTCTTGGAATATTATTCGTTCGAAGAAGGGTCAGGGGATTTCGTAGTCGAGCAGTCTCGACTACAGCTGTCTTACTTGTTTTTTTTTTTTTCAAATAACTTCAGAATAGCAGAAAGTTTCGCAATGCCTATATAATTGGAAATGTCAGATTTTCCGCCTCTTTTATGTAGCGGAATGATAAAAGACTATTTCAAACTTGATGGAAAACCCGAAGTTTGCAAAGATAAATTAAACAATTTCAGTGGTGACAGAAGAGAATCACTGCACTCTTTAATCACACAGCTTGGAATCATATCAGCACCTGGAGAAAAGGATGATTTCAATGTCCTAATGTCTGCTGCCAATGAATTTGGAGATACCTTTAGAACATCAATAGAATAAGATTCAGAAAAGGAAATTGAGTTATAGCATTCAACGGAAGAATAAGTTGATTGGAAGAATTTTGCAAATAGATCAGAAGAGCCCTGATCTTCACAAGATTTTTTCATACCAAAGAAATAGGGGGTTGGCAAACCAGAAGATTTACGCTTCAAATTTACAAGAGAGTAAAATTGTTTCGGATCACTAGTAAACTGTTGCGTAACACGAATTAGATAATTCTCATAACAACGAAAATTTAAGAGATTAAAATTTGACTTGGCTGTAGAATATTTAGCCCAGTCAACAGCCGAACCAGACTTTTTAAATTTTTATACCCTAAGCCCATTGAAAATGGGAATTCAGGGTATAATGGTTTTGTGAAAATGTATGTAACAGGCAGAAGGAGACGTCGCAGACCCCATAAAGTATATATATTCTTGATCAGCATAAAAATATAAGTTGATCTAGCCCTGTCCGTCTGTCTGTCCGTCCATCCGTATGAACGTCGAGATTTCGGAAACTACAAACGCTAGAGAGCTGAAATCACATGAAGACTCGTATGTTATTTACGCAGTAAGAGTTTATTTTGTTTTTTTCGATAACTCATCCCATTTCCAAATTATCGATAAAAATCGAAAATTCTTTTCCAATTTTTACATTTTTATATAATCAAAATATTTTAAACAAATAAGAAGGCTCTAGTCGAGACGGCTCGACTACGAGATACCCTGAACCCTGCAAAAAAGTGATCAATCTTCTTCTTTACGCACGTATAAGCGCGCGCTCTGCCAACCGCGCAGTTGCTGCTGTGGCTTGGGGGTGGGTTGGGCTGAACTTTGGACGCTTATAACTCCATTTCTAAATGGACGATCTTCATGCAATTTTCAGAGTAGATTTAAAGTATCTAAATCTATCTATTTGCCAAATTGCAAGTCTATAGTATTTGAAATGCGTTTTTTTCAAATTGGGGGCGGAGGGGGCGTGGCATCCAAAATCTGAAACCTACAAAATCTGCGTATCCATAATATCTATCTAAATTTATAAAGTTAAAGTCTCTAGCTATAACGGTGTAGAAGTTATATAAAAAACCTAAAAAATGGAAACGAATTTTCGATTTTTTATCGATAATTTCGAAATGGGATGAGCTATCAAAAAAAAACAAAATAAACTCGTACTGCGTAGCTAACATACGAGTGTTCATGTGAATTTTTCAGCTCTCTAGCTTTTGTAGTTTCCGAAATCTCGACGTTCATACAGACGGACGGACGGACGGACAGACGGACGGACGGACGGACAGACGGACAGGGCTAGATCAACTTATTTTTCGATGCTGATCAAGAATATATATACTTTATGGGGTCTGCGACGTCTCCTTCTGCCTGTTACATACATTTTCACAAAACCATTATATCCTGAATTCCCATTTTCAATGGGTTCAGGGTATAAAAATCAGGAAACTCCTAAAACAACAACTGTTTTTCCTCGGGCACGGCAACTGAAGCGCCTCGCGTAGCCGCTACCGTGCCCGTGGGATGGATCCACTGTACGCAAGCAGCGTGTACATCATAAGTAGAAGCAGAGAGACAGTAAGGAGCAACAACAACAGTGCCAACAGCACAGATATTACGTTGAGCTGCCGCAGGCACGAAAAGTGTGTGAATAAATATAATCGGCAATATCAAATACGTTCGATGATCTGCCGCAGGCACAGTGCACAGGTGTTGTGCGCTGGTATGTAATGCTCACGTGTGCGACTTTGACTGCTGAGTTCCATAACAGCACCTCAGAATATGCTAATCTGACAGAGGGTATGGTTATTAAAAACGCAAACAACAGCATCGAGAGCAGCCATAACAGGACGCACCAACGCTACAGGGAGCGGTAAAGGTGTGTCCAAACGATGGACCACGCCCACTCACATAGCTGAGTATTGGGCGCAGCAGCAGCGAATAACAATCAAGATATAACGATGTCAACTGAAGAACACCGGAGGACCGACAACGCTACATAGGGCGTATTAAGGAAATAAACATCCAACTTCGCCAAAGAGCGAAGTAACGCAAGCGGGGTGCAGAAATGCACATGCCTTGGTTGCCACTAGCATAAGTCCTAATAGCGAGTTGAAGCACGAAAGTGCAACTTGTGCAATACTAACTTGTGATAGGCTTTCTATACTAACAAATGTGTTTGGAGATTATTTTTTTTAACAATTTTTTTTTTTTAACAAAAATGAAATGTAAACCTGAATTGTGAGCCAACCACATTAAATAACAACTAACTTTTCCTATGTCTCTGGCACTCAGTGCAAAACTGAGTAGCATACAATTTTTTGACCTTGATGGAGAGTCTTAGTCTTTGACAAAAAAAAAAAGAATGCATATAAAATCTTATATTAAAAACCAATAGTATACAAAAAAAAAAAACAAGTAAGAAAGCTGTAGTCGAGACTGCTCGACTACGAAATCCCCTGAGCCCTTCTTCGAACGAATAAGATTCCAAGAATGCTCCGTTTCGATTCTCCACGCGTAAGAAACAATACATGCAAAAACACGAGCACACACACGCTTGTAAGCCTGTATGTGTGTGAGCATTGCAAGCGTCTTGCTGTCTCGCTGCTTTGCTGCTGCGTCGCATAGCTTTGATGATTAATAATTCTGTTTCTAGATGGACAATCGTATTGATATCTTCAGATTATGATTATGATATTCATATCTATATGCTAAACCAAACTGCATGTCTCTAGTATTTGAAATGCAATTTTATTCACATTTGGGGGTGGTGGGGCGAAGTGGGGACCGGAATCCAAAATCTGACAAAAACCGCAATTGTATTAAATTAGTATCTATATTGTAACGAACCTTCGGTTATGCCCGAGTCTAAGCCGGGCCAGTTTCAGCCGACTGTGAGTTCGTTTCAACAAATTTATTTGTTGAAGCCCTTGCGATATTGAATAATAATAATAATAAGACTTTGTGAATTTGCTTTGTACTTGGTATATTCTCGTTATAATACTTATTATTATTTTGACGATACAACACACTCGTATAGTCGTCGTGCGTTATGTGTGTTCACGCACTCCGGCTGGGCAGACAATTATGGCTCAGTAGCACCAGGATTCGCCCAAGCGCTCCAGCTCACGCCAGGATTTGCACTGTCTACTCCGGCGGTTCGCTTGGCTGTACAGGCTACTCCTACTACTGGACTCGCTCTTGGCACACCTAGGTTCTTATGCGCACAATTTCTACCTATTCGCACGGCTGCGTGAACCTACACAAGTTTTGTGACGAGACTTCTGGGTCCTTCTAGGTGTCTGCAGTATCCTCCCAGGATACTTTGGATGCTCCCACGATGTCCTGTCTGCTTCGAGTCCTGGATATCGGTGTCCTGCGTCGATATCGTAGTCCTTCGATGTCTTCACTCGCGTTGACTTGCACTTCACTTGAATCTCACTCTTGATCTTCACTCTCGATCTCACTCTTGATTCTTCACTCTTGATTCTTGCGTACTTTTTATACTTTGTTCCCGAAGGGGAAAAAGTATATTGGGTTTGTGCAATGTCCGTCTTGCTGTCCGTCCGTCTGTCCGTCTGTCCGTCTGTCCGTCCGTCCGTCTGTCCGTCTGTCCGTCTGTCCGTATGAACGCAATATTTTTCGGCGCTATTAGAGCTAGAGACTTGAAATTTTAAACATATACTCATATATGTTCCCGAATTATAAAGTGTAAAAATTTTCCCGATCCGCCCACTAGGGGCGTGGCAAATCGGAAAACTCTTCCGCCCATAGTTAACTTATCATACTAGATGATGAGCTAGAGAGTTGCAATTTGAAATGTATACTCGGGGTGACAACCCAAGTTCAAAAAGCTATGGCGGATATATCTACGCCCATTGGGGGCGTGGCAAATCGGGAAATACGTATCTTCTACACCGTTAAAGCTAGAACGCTGAAATTTTGCATGCGAGTTAATGTTATGATTCTAAGAAGATCGATCAAAAAGTTTTATGTCTACGCCCATTGGGGGCGAGGCAAATCGGACCTGAATATATAGTGATTTTTCAAATTGTGCTATATTTTGAACACTATTGACACTAGAGACTTGAAATTTTGCATGTATACTCGGGTGGACAACCCAAGACTAATAAGCTATGGTAGATATATCTACGCCCACAGGGGGCGTGGCAAACCGCAAAAGTTTATATCTCCTACAGTTTTAGAGCCAGAAGCTTGAAAATTGGATGGTTGAGTTACTAATGTTCTCCTCTATCGATCCCCCAAAAATAATTTTTCAGCCTCTTTGGGGGCGTGGCATATCGAAAAATACCCTGTAATTTTCGCATTTTTGGAATGTAAGCAACCAAATTTTGCAGGCATGTTAGCCTCGGCCCTTTCTAAGAACTGGCAAAAAATTATGCGTCTACGCCCCCTGGGGGCGTGGCAAATCGTCAAAGAAGTTTGTTGTGGCCAACTGCATAATTCATGCATACAATAGCTTAGTAGCAATTGCTAAGATGGCAAAAAGCATTTTAACATAAATATAATAATATTAATGAATTTTAAAAATAAAATTCATAAGTTTTTGATTAATAAATAAAAAGTTTCCAGCGGGATTCGAACCTGGGTCATTTGAAAACAACATGTAATCGTTAGCTAAACCTAAATAAATTCACAGCTGATCAGCTGACCAGCTGATCAGCAGCTTGTGACGTCACAAAACAATACAATGGCAATTCTTGCAATATGTATACACTTTTGGATGTGTATACACGTACACATGCATACATACATATATGCATGCATAGAAAAACTGCCTGCCACACAGCGTCGCAAATCGGAAAGCATAGAGCAGTTTTAGTTTTTACTTAAATGCACAATTCATATGTTTATAAATGATTATCAATTGGCAGCAAGCATTTTATAATAAATATACAATATTAAAAAAATAAAAAATAAATAATTTTTGAAAAAAGTTTCTTGCGGGATTCGAACCCACGCACCCAAGTATAGCTTGTATAGTGCTTACCACCAGCGCCACTGCCCTGACTTGAGTTTCGTTAACTAAAACCAAATAAGGCATTTGCTAGAGCGCCTTTTGACAAAACTAAAGTAACGATCGAAAAATTCTCAATTCAGTCACAATTCTTAGAATATTCTGGCATCCAAACTTTTGTATGTATACATAGAAAATTGTGTATACTCGTATAGTGTGTACATGTGTAAATCTGTATGTATGTGTAGGGAAAACGTTTGTTGCTTGCCATGTACGTTTGCTAATTGCCGAAATATTTCGTTAATTAAATGTTTATTAAATAAATAAGATGCACCTATGGGAACAAAGTATATCGCTGTTAGTTGCGCCTAACTGCAACGTTCTTACTTGTTTTTTGATCGCCTCTATGACACCGCCGGTGCCCTTTTATAGGGCCGCCGCAGGCCCTGTTCGGCTCTGGAGCGGGGCCTGCCTGCCGCTCGTGCCCATCTAACGGCACAATGGCGTGATCTGGGTGACGCCGGCAGGCCGCCAAATGTCGCGGCAGCTTCGCATTGGCCGAAGTACCGCTGTTGCTATGCAAAAAGACAGCGCCCGTCACTTGGAGCGGTACCTCGGTTAACGGTGCCCTATGACCTGCGGTCGAGCGACGCGAGCCAATTGCTGACACTATAGGAGCGAGAGAGACAGACTATAGTCCGCTCTCTGACCCTTCCAGTCGCGAGGGTTGCTCCTATAGTGTTCGCGTCGCTGTGTGGAGCAATATATGCATGCACGTATGTGCATATAAACACACAGCAAATACATGTGTTTATATACACTGCATACGTGCATACCTATATTGCTCCTCACACTCCCCTCTTCCTTCGGAAAACACGACCTTCGTGTGTTTTAAATTCCGCGCCTCTTTTCTCGTTGCTGCTCCACCTTGCGTTGATCGATGACACGCTGCTCTACAGCGCGTCGATCATCGCTGTTAACGCGCTGTTAACAGCGCCACGCTGCTCATCAGCTGGTTTCCGCTCGCTGCTGGCAACTCCGTGCGTTGCTGGTAAGTAAACTTGACGTTTTTAAATTTTCTCCACTGTATTTTCATTGTGAATTCCATTCCTCTAGCCCGAGTCGGTGCCTCCATGATGCCCCTGGACCCGATGGGCCTGCCGCCGCCTCTGCCCACGCCGGGCGCCGCTGCAAACACTCCTCTTCGTGATTGCAGCCCCCGGTGGCTGCGGCGCAGGTGCGCAGGTCAGATGGCCAATTCTCCCAATTGGCACACGCCGTCCCTTGGCACTGGAAGCGTTGTTTCCACCTGTTGATGGGCTCTTGGTGTCCTCCAGGACTCTCGGATGGAGCCACGACTTCAGTTTCTCGTGGTGCTGTTGGACTTCGGGTTGTATCGGCGTCGTTCGCAAACCGGGCGACGGTGGCTTTGCGGTGAGAAATGGCAGCTGCGGCACTCTCCTCATCCGCGCATAGCTCCAGCGAAGTCGCTGGCCAATGCGCAAGGATTCGTCCGAGCCATTCCTTACACCTTTCATGCACACTCGCCGCGCCCGGCCGCGTGGCAGGCGCCCCTACTCCCCGTTGTTCAACAACAACCAATCTCCAGTTTGTGAAATATATATGTTTTCTCTTAACTTTATTTATTGTTTCTCTTTTCTTGCATACCATTTCTTTAGCGCTGGGTGAAGACGCGACATCCTAAGCGTGTCCGTCGGATGCGGTGTTTCACACCTCCCACCCAGATGATGCGCGCGGTCCGACTGTTGCCATTTGTCCCTAGCTGCGTCGCCAATTGGGTCACCTCGTCCGGCCACTCGTCTTGCGTCACCTCACGCCACGCTGGCCCCTCCTCTGGCCACGATGCCTGGCGCTTCAGCGTAGGCCGCGCTGGTCGTGCAGGTGCCGACTCCGACGCCCGGCGTTCTGTTAGGCGGATCGGCCGCCATTCTGCCCCTTCCCCCAGTGGTGGTGACGGTGGTGGTGCCGCTGGTGAATTTGGTGGCCACGCTGGTGGCGACGGCGGCGGTGAGCCCGATGGCGATGAGGGCGGCGCGGGTGGCCATGCCGGCGATGACGGTGCCGATGGTGATGTCGCTGGTGGCCATGATGGTGGTGCCGATGGTGATGTCGCTGGTGGCCATGATGGTGTTGCCGATGGCGGTGGCCCTGGTGGCTGCTCCTCCACTTCGCTCAGCGTGAAGCCGGCTGGCTACGCCGCGAGTGGTTCGCTCCAGGCCACCGTGTACTGCACTTTCCGCTCCACTCGCCCTTGCCGCACCTTCTCCTCAAAGTGAGCCGTGATGGTGGGCTCCGGTCGCTCCTCCTCCGCCTCCGAGTCCGAAATCACAATGACTTCCGGCTCTGGCTCCTCGATATCGGCCTCCGGCTCCGACTCCGAGTCGGAGATGACCACCACGTCCATGCCGCTCTCCTCTTTGTATGGCGTGGGGGGTCGTGGTGGCCGCCACAGTGGACGTGTGGGCGAGTATCGCCCGTTGCGGACATAGTCTGAGACACGCGACGTGTCCCACCTCTCCTCGTCCGTCTCCTCCAGAGATGTCCTCCGCTCTGTGCCGCTGGAGCTGGCCGGTGCCAACGATTCCTCGCTGGAAGACGGCTCCAGCTCCAGATACGGCTGATGCCGCCTCCGGTTAGGGCGAATGCGCCGTCGTGGGTGGAAAGGGAGCCTTACCGGTGGCAGGCGCACTCGGCTCCGTCGTGCTCGCGCCCTGGTTGGGTACACCGGGCGTGCTCCGGATGCCGCTCCAGCGGAGTCGCGGGCCAGCAGTCGCGGATCGGCCGGGTGTGCCCTTCCAGGACGTTGTTGAGCTTGAGCTACTAATTGGTTCGTCATTTTTCAGTATAGTAGCCCGTCTCGCAGCTTGCTCGCCCTATTTATACCCCATGTCGCCACGATGCCGACGTCGCGGGCATCAGCATCTAACGGGATGCATTTCGGCCTGCTCTAGCATACCCTTCCTGGTTGCTGAATTCCAGGCAGGCCGAGCGCTACGGTATCGCCCAGATACCGCTGCAATGCATCCCCTTGCCCCCGCGTCCTTGTCTGCCCTCCTAAGGCACGCGCAGTCTATGCCCTTGCAAGCTCTCTCTTGCCTTGCATAGTTGTTGCCTGCGTTAAATGCACTATGCAAATTGTTCACTGGGTTACGCGCCTACGCATGTTGTTGTTGCCCGTTTTGCATGCTGCGTGCCTTTTGTTGTTGGCTGTTTTGCATGTCGTATGCATTTCGCTCTCGCTCGCCTCAAAATTGTTCGCTGGGTTACGCGCCCTACGAATGTTGTTGTTGCCCGTTCTGTACGCTGCGTGCCTTTTGCATGTCGTATGCACTTCGCTCTCGCCCGTCTCTCCCGAGCTAACGGCGTTTGCTGAGCGTTCGCTCGCCTCTCGCGAGGCAGCGGCTGATCGTTGGGCTCGCTCGTCTCTCACGAGGCCATTGACCTTTTCTCGTGTTCTTGCGCACGCTTGTCCTTAATCAGCTGCGTGTGTTATTGTTGTGCGCTAGCTCGAAGCATAAATTGTTGTCGTTTATGTTTATGCGTGCGCGTCTAACTCTTGTCAGCTGAGCGTGTTGTTGTTTCGTACGCTTGATTGTTGTGTGTGTTGTTGCTGCGTACGTACCAGTGCGCGCGCAATTTCAAATTTTGTTGTTGCGCGCACTTAGCTAACAGTTTTAACTGTTCGCTTCCACTGCAGTGCGCGCTTTATTTAAAAATTTGTTGTTGCGCGTCACTGTTAACAGTTTTAAATTTCAATTTTTTTCTTTGTTTTAGGTGTTTTCAGGCGTTTTTAGGAGCAATACACATCGCGATGTGTATTCACTCCCTTTTTTTTTTTTTTTTTTTTTGAAATTTTTACTTTACGCAGCTTGCTCTGCCACGCTATGCGACTCACCCGTCTCGCCTCTCCACGGCTTCAGGTCAGCCACATGCGCGGTCCGGGTCCGTTTTTCGGCGTCTGAGTTGATGCTGCAGATGACCGGCGACACAAATTTGACTACCGTATACGGCCCTCCGTATCGCGGTGCCAGCTTCGCTGCGAATCCGTCCGCGGCATTGGACAACTGGCGCTCTTTCGCCCACACCTTGTCCCCAATAGCCGGCTTCCATTGCCGCCGCCGCAGATTGTAATGCCGCGCCTGGTCCTGAGCAGCTCTCTCCAGGTTTCGACGCACAATCTCCAAGACTTCTCGCATCTTGGCTGCCCTCTCCATGGGACTCTGTGCCTCCTGGCCTGTCCCAAGAGTTTGTGCGTCAAACATAGTTTTGGGCAGTCTCGGCTCTCGCCCTTGCGTGATGAACGCTGGCGTATACCCGGTAGATGCCGACACGTTGCTGTTGACTGCCAGCGTCAACTCTGGCAGAGCCTCATCCCAACACCTTTGATCGCTGCCAGTAAATTGCGCGATCATCGTCTTCACTGTCCTGTTGGCCCTCTCGGTTGGATTTTCTTGAGGTGTGTATGGCGCCGTCAACTGGTGCCGCACTCCCAGCTCATTCAAAAAGCTCTTGAAGGCTCGACTGGTGAATTGGGTGCCATTGTCCGTTATGAGCACCTTTGGTGCGCCGAATCTTGCCAAGATTCTCTCGCGGAACGCCTTTTGCAGCGCCACCGTGTTCGCGCTCCTCAAAGGCACCATCTCCGTCCATTTCGAGAATCGATCGATGAATACAAGTAGCATCGTATTCCCATGCTTCGACCTCGGTAACGGACCCACGAAATCAGCGCATACAGTTGACCATGGCTCCTCGGGCACCTGTGTCAGCATTTGACCAGCTGCCTGCAGCTGACTGGGCTTGTAGCGCTGGCACACCTCGCACCGCTGCACGTAGTTGCGCACGTCTCGGTACATGCCTGGCCATTAATACCTCGCTGCCACCCGAGCAATGGTTTTTCTGCTCCCAAGGTGGCCAGCGGTGACAGCGTCGTGGTTCTCCTCCAACACCTGTTTGCGCCTCTCTGTTGGTACACACAGCTTCCATGCAGCCACATCCTCGTGACCGGCTTGGTGCGGAATGTGCCGGTATATGTTCCCAGCCTCTTCTCTATAGTCTGCGAACTTCTGCGGAGTTTTCCGCATATCCTGGCGCAGCCTTTGTAGCCAGCGACATGCTGTCCCATCTGGCGTCTCTATGCTCTTGGCCAAGCAGCATGCATCCTCCTCCAGCGGCTGCCGTGATAGCGCATCAGCTACGACATTCTGTTTGCCTTTCCGGTAGCGAACCTCGAAGTCGTATTGCTGAAGCTCCAGCGCCCATCTGGCAATTCTTCCTGAAGGGCTCTCGATGGAGTTGAGCCACTTCAGCGCCATATGGTCCGTGATCACTACGAAGTGATAGCCTTCCAGATACGGCCTGAGTTTGCGTATGCCCCAGATTATGGCCAGACACTCCTTTTCAGTGGCTGAGTAGTTTCTCTCAGCACTGTTAAGTGTCCGACTGGCATACGAAATGACGCGCTCCCCTTCTTCAGATGTTTGCGTCAGAATTGCTCCCAGTCCGTAATTACTTGCATCCGTTTGCAAGCAAAATGGCTTCGAGAAGACAGGGCATGCCAAGACAGGTGATTCCGTCAACTTGGCCTTCACCGTTTCGAACGCCCCTTGATGCTCCTCTGTCCACTCCCATTTGACGCCCTTCTTGAGTAGTGCATTGAGTGGATGCACTGTGGAAGCGAAGTCTGGGACAAAGCGACGATACCATGAAGCCACTTCCACATATTGCCTCAACTCTTTGACATTAGTGGGTGGCTTCAGCTGGGCAATCGCGGCTACTTTCTCTGGGTCAGTGCGGATGCCATTCTCCGTGACTTTATGACCCAGGTATTTCAGCTCCTTTTTGAAGAAATCGCACTTGTCGATGTTGATCCTCAAATTGGCTGCCCGTAGTCGCCGGAACACCTCTCGCAGGTTATCCATGTGCTCCTGACGTGTCCTGCCTATGACGATGATATCGTCCAGGTACGCAAAAGCGTGTGGCATCATGTCAGGGCCGATGACCTGATCCAAGGCTCGCTGGAATGTTGCAGGTGCCGAGTGGAGGCCAAACGGCATCACCTTCCACTGGAATAAGCCTTTCCCTGGGACTGTGAATGCTGTCAATGGTCGACTGGATTTCTCCATGGGTATTTGCCAATACCCATCCTTTAGATCCAGACTCGTGATATAGCGCGCCTCTCGCAGCTGATCCAAAATGTGATGCACTCGAGGCAGAGGGTATGCATCCTTGATGGATCTGCTGTTCAGCTGCCTAAAGTCCACACACAGCCGCCATTTGCCATTTTTCTTCCTGACCATTACTATAGGCGCGCTGTGTGGGCTCTTAGAAGGCTCTATACAGCCTTTTACGAGCAGCTCATCCACCTGTTTGTTGATCTCCGCCTGCATTTTCGGATTTTTCGGGAAGTAGCGCTGTTTAATTGGCCGCTTGTCCTGCATGGTGATCCGATGCTCCGTGATTTTGGTGGTGCCTTTCACGTGTTGGAATTTCTCCAATTCGTGCCTCAGAAAGGCATCCACTTCCGGATCTGCATGGATCACCTTCTGGTCCACCTGAGTCGCCTCCAGTGGCGTTTCGTGGCCTATTTCTCTACTGGCAATCGCCACTGACAACTTTTCCTCCCGTTGTCCACTCCTCTGTGGATTTCTTGGCTCGATCTTCAGCGCCAAGCCGCCACATTCCAAGGTGGTTCCCATGCCGGCCAAGAAATCCCAGCCCAGCACCAGATCGTCGATTACGCCTGGCAGCACCAGCAATGGAATTTCCATTTGCCGACTGCCCAGGCCAATCTTTAGGTCCAGTTGTGAGTCCACCTCGCTGCAGCTGCCGTTCGCCAGGCGTATGCGCCGCCTTGTGGCGCGCACCACGCCCACTCCTTGGAGCCTTTTGGCGAGCCTTTCGCTAATAAAGCTGCTCGAGGCTCCCGTATCGATCGTGGCTTTCTGCTGCTCGTCTCCAATGGCCACAATCGCCGTCATTTCCCGTCGTTTCCCGACTGGCAACAGGTCACGATGCGCACGCCGATCCGTCCACATTGCCAGCAAAAATCCAGTGCCTTGTTGCGGCACATAACAGCCCGGTGTCCTTCTTGGCCACATGTCCGGCATGCTCTGGATGGGTTCGGGATGTGTGTCCTTTCTCCTGTGACACCAGTCCTTGGTGCAGGACGAGGACTCTCCTCCAGAACACCTCTCCGCAGCATCTCTTCTTCGTGGCCATCATCCTCCTCCATGGCCATTAGACGCGTTCTTGCTGGCCGCTGCAGTCGACGCAACCTCTCTCGGTCTCGTTCCAGTTCCTCGAACTCGTCGGCCAGCCTCATCAGCTCCATCAGACTCTGGAACTGATACGGCCGCGCGTAGGCGCGCAGATCAGGGATGCTGTTGTTGTAAATCAACTTCATCTCATGATCTGGGCCATAACGCAGCGGCCGCATGAGAGTCTGCATCTCCACCATATAGATCTTAAATGGCTCGTCCACCATCTGCTTCCGACGCTTGACCTCGTCCTTGAGGTCCTCCAGGTAGTCCCTCGGCAGGAAGAACTCCTGGAAGCTTCTCACGAAGGTTCCCCACGCCTTCCAGTGTCTATTGTTGGCCACGTACCACTTTAGAGCCATGCCTTTCAGCAGCTCTGGCATCGCTCTTGGGATCAGATCCAGATCCAGGCCATAGGTGTCTGCTGACCACTCCACCTGCTCCAGGAACTCCAGAGGCTTTGAGGTGCCATCGAAGCGGAAGTTCCACTCCCTCACCTGTTTGGCCACCTTTGGGTACTCCTGCTCTGAGCTGCTTGGCCCTCGCGTCCTTATTTCAGGCTGCGGTGTAGACGTGGCTCTCCATGCTCCTTGCTCTGTCTGCTGCAGCCGCGCAGCAGCACTGGTGGATGGCAGAGATAGCCGTGCCGCATTTGGATCTTCTTCGTATTGCTCGTTTCCCACGATGACCGTAGGCACGTCCTCGCTGTTCGAAGGGCGGCGTCCATGCAGACGCGCCAGCTCGGCGAGCCTGAGCGAATATGGTATCCTTCCCTCATTCGTCTCCATCCACTCACCGAACTGTCTCCGCATCACGTCCAACGTGCCCGACAGCGTGACTCCGAATTCGTCGCCGTATCGGAGCACATCGTCCTTTTTGAGATTATATACCCAAGCTCGCACCATTGTTCACAAGTATTTTTTTATTCTCTTATCGCAGGGCCCCACGTTGGGCGCCAGTTGTAACGAACCTTCGGTTATACCCGAGTCTAAGCCGGGCCAGTTTCAGCCGACTGTGCGTTCGTTTCAACAAATTTATTTGTTGAAGCCCTTGCGATATTGAATAATAACACTTTGTGAATTTGATTTGTACTGGGTATATTCTCGTTATAATACTTATTATTATTTGGCGATACAACACACTTGTATAGTCGTCGTGCGTTATGTTTGTTCACGCACTCCGGCTGGGCAGACAATTATGGCTCAGTAGCACCAGGATTCGCCCAAGCGCTCCAGCTCACGCCAGGATTTGCACTGTCTACTCCGGCGGTTCGCTTGGCTGTACAGGCTACTCCTACTACTGGACTCGCTCTTGGCACACCTAGGTTCTTATGCGCACAATTTCTACCTATTCGGACGGCTGCGTGAACCTACACAAGTTTTGTGACGAGACTTCTGGGTCCTTCTAGGTGTCTGCAGTATCCTCCCAGGATACTTTGGATGCTCCCACGATGTCCTGTCTGCTTCGAGTCCTGGATATCGGTGTCCTGCGTCGATATCGTAGTCCTTCGATGTCTTCACTCGCGTTGACTTGCACTTCACTTGAATCTCACTCTTGATCTTCACTCTCGATCTCACTCTTGATTCTTCACTCTTGATTCTTGCGTACTTTTTTTTTGATCGCCTCTATGACACCGCCGGTGCCCTTTTATTGGGCCGCCGCAGGCCCTGTTCGGCTCTGGAGCGGGGCCTGCCTGCCGCTCGTGCCCATCTAACGGCACAATGGCGTGATCTGGGTGACGCCGGCAGGCCGCCAAATGTCGCGGCAGCTTCGCATTGGCCGAAGTACCGCTTTTGCTATGCAAAAAGACAGCGCCCGTCACTTGGAGCGGTACCTCGGCTAACGGTGCCCTATGACCTGCGGTCGAGCGACGCGAGCCAATTGCTGACACTATAGGAGCGAGAGAGACAGACTATAGTCCGCTCTCTGACCCTTCCAGTCGCGAGGGTTGCTCCTATAGTGTTCGCGTCGCTGTGTGGAGCAATATATGCATGCACGTATGTGCATATAAACACACAGCAAATACATGTGTTTATATACACTGCATACGTGCATACCTATATTGCTCCTCACAATATATATGCAGAAGACTTGGAGACTCTAACTGCAAAGATGAATTAGCTAGAATTTTATAACTGGTTCCCGGTAAATTCGTTTATCGATAACTTTGCAAATATACATTTTATCGAATTTCTGAAACAAACTCGTACTGCGCGTGCAATATACGCACCTAACACAAAAAGAATGAACTCTCTAGCTTTTGTATTTTCGGAAATCGACGCGTTCATACATACGGACGGACGGACGGACGGACGGACGGACAGACGGACATGGCTATATCGAACTTTTGTCGTCACCCTAATCAAGAATATATATACTTTATGGGGTCTGGCACGCCTCCTTCTGCCTGTTACATACTTTTAACAAAACCATTATACCCTGATTTCCCATTTTCAATAAATATATATATGTCGCATTATGAACGAATTTTGACCACTATATATGTCTGTCACATTATCCGTTCTTAGAATTTGACTACAGCGTAGAATTTGGCATAGCATACAGCATAGAATATGTCTGGCGCCAAAGTACCGTACGTGTGAGGCGACGGCGTTGTTGCGCTGCCGCTGAGTGTAGTCCGGCCTGCGTATTTAAAGAAAGCGCAGATCAGCGCAGATTTTTTTTTTTTTTTTAAATAAATATAATGGAAGAGACTCAGAAGAGTAACGACGCTGCGACATCAGAAGTGGGATCCGCCATGCCTACTAACGAAATCACCAATTCTTATTTGACTGCGTTGCAAATCCAAAACCGAAATCTAATGGATATAATAAAAAATATGCAAGCACCGAGAGCCCAGGAAAACGATGGAAGGGCAACACACATATCGCTGCCCAAGTTTAACCCCAATAACCCCTCAGCTTGGTTCACAACGGCAGACCTTATTTTCGCGGACAACGAGCTCAAAGGCAGCGGCCTAGTTATCGTGTTGAGCAAGGCGCTGGAAGGCAGCGCATCACAATGGCTGCCACAAATATGTTTCGCCGATATTACGTGGCCACAATTTAAGGAGTTATTTATCCAACGGTTTGTGGGCGTCGAGACATCAGCAGCCACTCTTCTAAATGTCTTAAACGGTCGACCAAAATCTGGAGAAGGCATCGCTGAATATGGCAGCCGCATCGTTACGCTGCTAATGTCAAAGTGGAAAGCCAAAGATATAGAAGAAATTGCTGTATCTATAACTTTAGCCCATTTGGCGCAAATCTACAATAAATTGTCACGATGGATTTTCACGGATAACGTAAAAACTCGTAGTGAGCTGTAACAGCAGCTGCAAGCGCACTCATTTAAGAAGCGCAATTCGGACGACGATGGACATTCAACTGGTGTGGAACGTAAGAAGCACAAGTTTTCGTCATTGCTGAAGTGCAACTACTGTGGAAAGGCGGGACATAAGTATGCAGAATGCCGTGCTCGTCTGGAGATGAGTCAACAAAAAGAGAGGAATCATAATGGAAAATTGAAGGAAAACTCTAAAATCCAAGTCTTCAAGTGTTCAGGAGTTGGACATTTCGCATCTGCCTGTCCAAGCGGAAACGTCAGAGTCACTGAGAAGCGTGTCGAGGTCTCCACTGTGGCTGCTCCATCAGGAACAATAAGCATAGCCGGTGAGTCCGTTCCATTTTGCTTCGACTCTGGAGCAGAATGCTCTCTAGTAAAGGGAAGTGTTGCTGACAAATTTATTGGAAAGATAATTAATAATATTGTTAAGTTAAATGGTATAAGTAATGATTCTATTTATAGTACCCAGCAAGTATTATGTAATATAAATATTGAGGAATATTGTTTTCAGATTTTGTTACACGTGGTTATGGATAAGTTTCTGAAGCACGATGTGTTGATTGGTCGTGAAATTCTTAGCCTTGGCTTCACGGTAGCAATGGATACTGACAAATTCCAAATTTACAAAACAAATACGGTTGCCTGCATAACTTTGATTGATCACGAAAATGCTATACAATTTGATGCCGACCTTAATGAATCGGATAAGTCAGCCTTAACAAATATATTGAAACGTTACTCTGATCACTTTATTGACGGAATTCCAAGGACTAGAGTCAGTACGGCACAACTGGAAATTAGACTAATAGACCCACAAAAGACAGTACAGCGTCGACCTTATAGACTTAGTGTAGAAGAAAAAGAACACGTGCGGGGAAAAATTGATGAATTGTTAAAATCAAATATTATCCGTCCAAGTAATTCGCCTTTCGACAGCCCTATGCTGTTAGTTAAAAAGAAAAATGGCACTGATCGTCTTTGTGTAGATTATTGCATGTTGAACGATAATACGGTTGCTGACAGGTATCCGTTGCCCCTCATCTCAGATCAGATAGCTCGGCTTCGCGGAGCAAAATATTTCTCCTGTTTAGATATGGCAAGTGGATTTTACCAAATTCCAGTACATAAAGACTCAATTGAACGAACCGCTTTTGTAACTCCCGAAGGGCAATATGAGTTTTTGACAATGCCGTTTGGCTTGAAAAATGCACCTTCCGTGTTTCAACGGTCGATTATGAAAGCGTTGGGAGCACTAGCATATACGTTTGTAATAGTTTATATTGATGATGTATTGATTGTTGCCGAAACTAAAGAGGAAGCGCTAGACCGGTTAAACACTGTGTTAGAAACTTTAAGTAAGGCTGGATTTTAATTTAACGTGACCAAATGTTCTTTCCTCAAAACTAGTATAGAGTATTTGGGATTTGAAATAAGAAACGGAGAAATCAGACCAAATGCACGTAAAATACGGGCTTTGGTGTCCCTGCCACCCCCACAAACAGTGTCTCAATTAAGACAATTTATAGGTTTAGCCTCCTATTTCCGCCAATTTGTTCCGAAATTTTCTGAGACGCTCAAACCTTTGTATAACCTTACTTCAAAGAAAAATTCAGAATGTATTTGGCATCCAGAACATGAGCAAATACGATTAAAAATAATAACCATATTAACACAGGCACCGTTGTTGATCATATTTGATCCGCAGTTCCCAATAGAGTTACACACGGATGCTAGTTCATGTGGTTATGGAGCGGTTCTGTTGCAAAAAATTGAAAACAAACCCCATGTGGTAGAGTATTACAGCAAATGTACATCTCCGGCCGAATCCAAGTACCACTCATATGAACTCGAGACGCTGGCAGTTGTTAATAGTATCAAACATTTCAGGCATTATCTTCAAGGACGGAAATTTGTCGTATTTACAGACTGCAATTCTCTAAAGGCTAGCCGTACTAAATTAGATTTAACTCCAAGAGTGCACAGGTGGTGGGCGTTTCTACAGTCTTACGATTTCGATATAGAGTATAGAAAAGGAGAGCGAATGGCGCACGTAGACTTTCTTTCTCGGAATCCACTACCTGAGAAAAATTTGTGTCTGAATAAAACAATCGAAATGAGAATTAATTTGACTGAGATAACCGATAATTGGTTGATTTCGGAACAACAGCGGGATTCCGAAATATTAGATGTATTCATGAAACTAAAGAATAATGATTTGCCAGAAAGTCAGAAAGTAACTGGCAAACTGAGTGGCAAAAATGACTTGAAGGAATATGTCATTGTTATAATAGATGCATTTACGAAGTTTGTTTATTTTTATCACACGATAAACTTAAATACAGAAAGTTGTATCAAGGCCCTAAAGTCTGTCTTTTATTTATTTGGCTTGCCCACCAGAATAATTGCGGACCAAGGTCGATGTTTTGCAAGCGCAGGTTTTCGTGAATTTTGTTCTCATCAGAAAATTAATCTACATTTGATTGCTACAGGCGCGAATAGGGCAAACGGTCAGGTTGAACGAGTGATGAGTACGCTTAAAAACATGTTGACCGCAGTAGAATCTAGTCGGAGATCATGGCAGGACGCGTTACCTGAGGTACAATTAGCAATGAATTGTACAGTCCATAGAGTGACTAAGTTTAGTCCATTAGAACTACTAATTGGGAAGGAAGCTAGACCTTTTGGTCTACTGCCGATCATTGAAAATGAAGCTGTGCTGGACAGGAAACATATCAGGGAACAAGCCAATCGAAATATGGAAGAGAATGCACGAAAAGACAAATTAGGTTTGATAGTAACAAAGCAAAAATCGTAAAATATAGTGTAGGTGACCACGTGTTGCTAAGGAATGAAGAACGTCACCAAACTAAGCTTGATCCTAAATTTAAAGGCCCGTTCGTAGTAATTGAAATTCTAGATGGAGATAGATATGTATTGAAATCATTAACAAGTAAACGTAAATATAAATATTCACATGATTTCTTAAGAGCATTACCAAACAACGAACTAATTGAAAATTCGAGAGTGTTGTGGCGGGGTCAACAGAGGACCGCACTATAACGAGAGTGTTGTGGCGGGGGTCAAGAGAAGACCGCACTATAACGAGAGTGTTATGGCGGGGGTCAAGATGGCACTGTTGAACGAAATTATACGTTGTAAAGAAAGGTATGCTGTAAAAGAGATAAATGTATGAAGTTCCCTTTACGGAATGTAAATAATGTAATGAAAGAGGAAATGGAAAGAAAACAGAGAAGAAACAATGTAAATTGCCTAAGACAAAATATTGTTATTATATTAAGTTCAGTCGTCGACTAGACCTCGTACCGAACGGTTGTGTTATCGTAGAGTTCAGTTCACAGCTTATCAATTTTTCAAGCGCCTACTTCTTTTTGTACACTCATTCTTCACCTTTCAATATACACAGAAGCATAAAAGCATAAAGTATTTTTTCCAACTCCTAATTTACCTAACCCAAAATTAATTATTATGTCAGCCACCGACACTAAAAACCCAATCTCCACATTCTCCTGTTTTGCCGTAGAGCGTGCAATTAAACTCATCAGTAAAAACATATTAAAAATTAACGAAATGCGTGACGGAAATCTTCTACTTTTCGTAGAGAACGCAACAATAGCAGAAAAATTCATCGCTTCCAAAGAACTCCATGGCATTTGCCAAATATCTTGTGAATACCACAAGAATCTTAATTACTGCAAAGGCACAGTATATGCCCCATTCCTTAACAACGTCCCAAATGAAGAAATACTTAAAGAACTTAAGTCTCAAGGAGTGGTCGATGTATATAAATACACTAAGCTCATTGATGGCAAAACCATTCCGTCTGGCGTAGTGCAGCTCACCTTCAATTTATATAATCTTCCCCAAAAAATGCAAATATCATGGCACGTCGTAAAGGTTAAACAATATATACCTAACCCCATGCGATGCAAAAATTGTCAAATTATAGGCCACACAGCAAAGTATTGCAAAGCAACAACAGTTTGCGACCCATGTGGACTACCAGATCACAAACCAACTCAGTGCACTCGCACTTTCTGCGTGAACTGTGAGGGAGAGCATGCAGCTAGCAGCAAAAACTGTCCGAAATTTAAGGAAGCGCAAGAAATAATTAAAATAAAAACCAATGATAAGTGCACTATGTACGAAGCTAAAACGAAGTATTACAAACAATACACACAGACACCGACAAATATGAAAAAAACATTTTCAGAAATAGCTGCTAAATTAACACCGCAAAAAGAAAACGAGACAAAAATCTTACCATCCAACGCCAATATAGAAAATAATTCTAAAGACAAAATAAAAACTAAAAGCACAACCGAAAAACCTTTTGACTTTACAAACACAAAATATGCAAAAGTAACGCCGGTACATAGCATAAAAACACCAAATAAACAAACACTCAACACAACGAAACGCTCAAATCACAAAGACAAGATTAACTCAAGCGACTCAGAAACAGACATAGACATCACTTACGAAAGAAGAAAATCTAAGACGAACAACCAAAACTACTCAACTCTCTCTGATACGGATAGTATCATAGAGGACGTTGAGTTGTAATAAAATCTCTCAAAGCTCTCAAAGCTCGCTCTCTTTCTCGTTCGTAATGATCTATTGCATTAAAGCGCAACTTCGCTAAACCGAAAAAGAGAGCGAGCAAGAGAGAGATTATAATACTAACACAAAAATCAAAACAAAACGAATTAACACTACCCACTCACTTACATAATGACTCTACAAATTTTACAATGGAATATAAATGGATATAAGCACAAATACCATAATCTCTCTCTCTTAATAAAAAACCAAAACCCACATATAATAGCTCTACAAGAAACCCATATAACCGGTCCCAACTCAAAAATTCCCATACCAAACCAATTCTCGTTTTATCTGAAGAATGATACTAATTCATCAGCCCCTAAAGCCAACAGAGGAGTAGCTCTTCTAATATCAAAAAATATACAACATAGAATAGTAAATCACCGGTCAAACATATTAGCAATATGTGTCGAAATACAAGCTAAATCACCGTTTGTAATTATTAACATTTACCTTTCTCCACCTTTCTCCACCTGGGCTATAGATGAAGATCTATATGGAAGCGACCACTACCCAATACGTATACAAATCTTTCCCACAGCAAATACAAAAACATTTTATAAAACACATAGATATAAACTTCACTCTGCGAACTGGGAACTGTTCCAGGAAAATATAGATGCACTAACACAAAGACTAACTATAACACACAATACTAATCAAGCAGCCGCCAAATTCCTCAAAATAGTCAAGGCATCTGCTAACAAATCAATACCTACATCCAATCCCAACAGAAAGAAAAATAATCACATATACTGGTGGAACCCTGAACTTGAAAAATTAAAAAAAGAAAAAATAAAATGTTTAAACAATTGAAGAAAACACCTAAGCACAGAAAACATGCTAATCTACAAAAAAGCGAACGCAAAGTTTAAATATACAGCAAAAATAGCCCAAAGAATAAGCTTTGCTAAATTTACAGAAGATATAAGTCCTAGCACAACAACTAAAACACTCTGGGACAAAGTTCATAGGCTCTCAGGAATACATAAAATCACACACATCCACTCAATACAAACAGAATCAGGTAACACACTTTTAGAGCTCTATAATATAATACTTGACACCAGCAATATCCCCAACAATGGAAAATCGCAACAATAATACCAATAAACAAACCTAACAAACCTAAGCACTTACTCAACCAATATCACTGCTCCCTTGTATCTCCAAAATCCTAGAAAAAATTATATCAAAAAGAATTATGTGGGTGCTTAACCAAGAGAACCTCCTATCTCCTAACCAATATGCATACAAGCAAAACAGGTCGACCATGGACCCCTTACTTATAATTGACAACTTTATTTGTAACAGCTTAGCCACAAAAAACCACATATCGGTCCTTTCAATCGACATGGAAAAAGCCGTTGACAGGGGAGCACATTGTATCATACAGCAACTGTATGATTGGAAATTTGGTCAAAAAATCATCAACTACATTCGAAGCTACCTTAACAACCGTAGAATACGCGTAAAAGCCAATAACACCTTATCCAATGAAATGGGCTTAAAAAACGGCATCCCACAAGGTTCCCCACTTTCAGTCACGCTTTTTCTCATTGCTTTTAATAAATTAAATTACTTGATAAACCAAAATTCATTCTTCAAACACACTATGTACGCACACGACCTTTGCCTCTTTTTCAATCCAACCCCCGGCTATAACACCAAAATAACTAATCTATTTTCTAAAATTCACCACTGGTGCAATATTACAGGAACAAAAATATCAGCGGAAAAATCCACACACCTTCATATATGTAGAAAACATAACTGCACTAACATAAATATTAAAATAAATAATGTAAACATACAAAAAACACAACACCTCAAAATTCTAGGTTTAACATTCGACAATAAATACAACTGGAATGAGCATATCAAAGCTCTGACAAACTTGTTGAGGATTTTTCTCTTTTGATATAAAAATCAAAACGCAGTTTGTGTAAATGTAGGTGCACAAAAGTTTATTCAATAAAAAAATCAAAATTATACATAAGTAGCAAGTACACAACGCGACGTTTTCAACTTAACTGAGCCGACACAATCATAACTGATCTTGCACAACAAAAATGATACAATGATACAAAGCTCGATGTGCAGCATGCTTTTATACATCCTTCTCTTACATATCGAATGTTCTAGATGTCTTCTTCCTATGCTACTACTCTTACATATAGAATGTTCTGGATGTCTCTTTTCGTATGCTTGCTTTTCTGTATGTATGTATGTACACAATCCAGAACATTCGTTTGCCTATTCTAGTGAAAATGCTCGAACAGCCAACGACTGATTTTACAGTTACATCAAATGCTTATTTCTACAAAGATAATGATGATGAGTTTTGTTCGAGATCATTCTTCAACAAAACTCACTAAATAATAGATTAAATTTAAATGTTTAAGTAGCAATAAGTTAAAAAGCAATACCTCATCTTTAATTAATATAACTAAGTCAATAATACTTGAAATGATCATCAAAGAGGCTGCAGCTCTCAACATACTCTTGTCATCAGAACGCAAGTACAAAGAAAAATTCCCACCTTGGACAAGAAACAGTCACGCTATACTGTTAGAGCTCTCGGAATTTAAAAAGGACAATACACCAGACGTAGTCTACAGAAAAACTTTCGACAAAATCAGAAATGAATACAAGGCATGGACTTTTCTCTACACAGACGCTTCTAAACTGAACCACATAACTGCTTTCAGTGTTGTCACAGAAGACAATAAAATATTAAAATCAGCAGTCACACCTTGGCACTCTTCAATTTATACAGCCGAAGCGGAAGCGATCTTCTGTGCGGTGGAATTCGCTCAAAAGGACAAAAAAATCAAATTTGTTATCTGCACAGACTCCCTGTCCACCTTACTAGCTGTCAAAAACCCCAACACTTATCAACCCACAATTGCAAAAATTCGGGACAAACTCAACTCAAATCAAAAAAGGATCAAACTACTCTGGACACCTGGACACGTTAAGATAAAAGGAAATGAGCTAGCAGACACACCAGCCAAAATGGCCACACTTTCACCATTACACCTACACAACATCAACAACAAAAAATATATCAATAAATTAATTAACATAACAACCAAAGAAACACTTAAAACAATCTGGAACGACTACACACACTTCTACAAAACGATCAACCCTGCAAGAGAATCTACACATTTTCCAACTCAAACAGATAGGAAACACGTAATAAAATACACAAGATTCAGACTAGGACACACAAAATCAACTCACGAATTCATTTTCAATAAAACACCTGCTCCTATTTGCCCATTCTGCAATAGCGACACCTTGACAACAAAACACCTACAACTACAATGCCAACATGTAATGAATATCTGCAAATCCCTCAATTCCCCCACACTCAACATCCTTATCTTAAAACCCAATAAAGCAAATATAGAAAACTTTATAAAAATAATCAACAAACTAAATATAGAACTATAATGTATATAATGTAAATAATATATGTAATGTAAATAATGTATACGATATTTGCCTGAAGGCCTCTGTCGCTCTGGCTTAAAATTAAATTGTTATTTAGAATTAATTCTTAGTAACAATAAAATAAATAAATAAATATTATATTAAGTTGACTATAAATTTGTGAATTATAGGATATTTGAAAAGAAAATAAATGAATAACAAAATATATTTGAATGAACAATCACCACACGAGGACGTGTGATTTGTCAGTATGGCCGTGTCGCATTATGAACGAATTTTGACCACTGTATATGTCTGTCACATTATAAGCACAGTTCGCCCACTGTGCTTGCAAGACGCAACTGCGTAATGAGTTTGGTATATTGTAAAACCGTTCTTATAATTTGACTACAGCGTAGAATTTGGCATAGCATACAGCATAGAATATGTCTGGCGCCAAAGTACCGTACGTGTGAGGCGACGGCGTTGTTGCGCTGCCGCTGAGTGTAGTCCGGCCTGCGTATTTAAAGGAAGCGCAGATCAGCGCAGATTTTTTTTTTTATACCCTGAACCCATTGAAAATGGGAATTCAGGGCATACGCATACGCAGATTTTGTAGTTTTCAGATTTTGGATGCCACGCCTCATTCGTCCCCAATTTGGAAAAAACGCATTTCAAATACTAAAGATTTGCAATTTGGCACATAGGTAGATACTCTTGATCTACTCTGAAAATTTCATGAAGATCGTCCATTTAGAAATGGAGTTATAAGCGTCCAAAGTTCAGCCCAACCCACCCCCAAGCCACGGCAGCAACTGCGCAGTTAGCAGAGCGCGCGCTTATAAGTGCGTAAAGAAGAAAAGTATCACTTTTTTGCAGGGTTCAGGGGATTTCGTAGTCGAGCAGTCTCGACTAGAGCCTTCTTACTTGTTTTTTAAATAAATATAATGGAAGAGACTCAGAAGAGTAACGACGCTGCGACATATATATATATATTTTTTTTTTTGTTATCTTAAAAAAAACTGTTTCATGAATCAAATTAAACTTTAAATTTTATATATAAGAATAAATTAATAGAGAACAAATTTTTTTCATTCACTTTAAAATTTCTATTTGAGAAAACATTTTAATTCCTAATCAAAAATATAACGTCTCTTCAACAAGCAATGGCTCATATCACTTCACGCGATTACTTTTTGCTACCGTTTATGCATGAAGTGACATTCCTACGTCACTAAAGCACAGATACAGTAATATTACCAAATGAAAAAAAATTTTAACGTCATAAAGAATTATCCAGTCCCTACGGACGCAGACAGTGCTAGACGATTCTTTGAATTTTGCAATTTTTATAGACGCTTTAAAGAAAATTTCGCCGAATATTCCCGGCACATAAAATGATTATGTAAAAACAAGTACGAAAACTCTAGTCGAGAGTGCTCGACTAGATAATACCCTGAACCCAATTTTAATAAAATAAAATAATAATCTGTACTGTGGTTTGGTTTTCTGTAAATTTCTTAAAAATGCATAAATTGTATTGCTGAAAATGGCAAAAAACTTCTTTATTTGACAAATAGTTCAATATATTGCTCTTGATTAGTATTAAAATGAATCCGTTTTCAAGATAATTACAAAAAACCAAAGTGTCGAACGTGACAAAAAGTTGACTTTTCTGGAGAATTACCCATATGGATAAATCAGAAAGTATAGATAAGAATGTATGCGTGTAACGTTCAAAATGTACATATGTACATGTATATATACATATGTGTGTATGCATTGCCAAAAAAAAAATAATAATAGATGGCGCAACGCGCTTATATTAGTTGAAATTCGAAAAATTTTATATTATTAAATATCATTAAAAATAGACCAAACAAATAAACGTTCGTCGATTAACAGGCATCACCTTAATTAACACAGACACTCATAATTGTAAAAGAAATATATCAGTGCCACTCAAAGCTGTAATAGCCATAGTAAATAAATTCACTGCTAAAGCGCCATCTAGCAAGTTTAAATTCTTAGACCATGCTAGGCTAGTTTTGAATGTATATGTGTGCATAAATATAGGAAACCTCTTACCGCAGATGTCACGTGCTTTTGTTATTTGGGCAAACTTTCTGTTCATTATTTTCTGTTGACTTAACGGAATAAAATATAATTGAAGCAAAAACACTTTCAGAAATGATGCTATATAATATTTGAAATTAAAAAAAACGCACTTATTCACAATTAGTTAAAAAATTAGTTAAAATACAAAAGAATAAATAATAAGAAAGAAAGAAATAAAAAAAAAAAAATAATAAAAATAAGAAATTATGAAGGGCTTAAACCAGACTAGAACCTGCGACACCTCAACATTCGTTGCATCTGCCTAGCCACCTACAACACGGCTCACTTAAACGGCAGAGTAGCGAAAACGAATGAAATTCGCCATATACGAAAAAAAAACTAAAGCAGTGGCTGAAAATACAAATACAATTCAAAGACAATGTTAACACAATTAAAAAACAATTGTGATTCTTAGAATATACACGCATAGCAACATAGAAACCGGCCCAAGATTTTTTGTGTGTATATGTGCACACGCATACGAAAATTGATTTGCATTGCTCAACGTTGCTTGCATTTCCATTGTTATTTTAATTGATTTAAAATTTAAAAAAATATATAATGGAATGTAATGAGAGTTTCAGCATATGATCTACATATTCAATTTAACATTTTAGGTTTTTTTTAGAAATCATACCTCTTTTACAATTAGCTTTACATGCACAAATAAATATGTATGTATGTATGTACGATTGCAGCCACACGCTGATCTACGCTTACACACATAAACATACATACATACATACATACATACATACATACATACATATTGTGAGGAGCAATATAGGTATGCACGTGTACATGCACATGTATTTGCTGTGTGTTTATATGCACATACGTGCATGCATATATTGCTCCACACAGCGACGCGAACACTATAGGAGCAACCCTCGCGACTGGAAGGGTCAGAGAGCGGACTATAGTCCGTCTCTCTCGCTCCTATAGTGTCAGCAATTGGCTCGCGTCGCTCGACCGCAGTTCATAGGGCACCGTTAGCCGAGGTACCGCTCCAAGTGATGGACGCTGTCTCTTTGCATAGCAACAGCGGTACTTCGGCCAACGCGAAGCTGCCGCGACATTTGGCGGCCTGCTGGCGTCACCCAGATCACGCGATTGCACCGTTATGTGGGCACGAGCGGCAGGCAGGCCCCGCTCCAGAGCCGAACAGGGCCTGCGGCGGCCCTGAATAAATAAAAATATAGGGTAAATAAAAAATAAGAAATCATGAAGGGCTTAGGGGAGACTAGAAACTGCGACACCCTCACATTCGTTGCATCCGTTGAGCCATCTGCACCACGGCTCACTTGAACGGCAGAGTAGCGAAAACGAATGAAATTCGCCATATACGAAAGAAACACTAAAGCAGTGGCTGAAAATACAAATACAATTCAAAGACAATTCTAACGCAATTCAAAAACAATTGTGATTCTTAGAATTTGCACGCATAGCAACATAGAAAACGGCCCAAGATTTTTTGTGTGTATATGTGCACACGCATACGAAAATTGATTTGCATTGCTCAACGTTGCTTGCATTTCCATTGTTATTTTAATTATTTAAAATATTTAAAAATATATAATGGAATGTAATGAGAGTTTCAGCATATGATCTACATATTGTCTTTAACATTTTACGTTTTTTTTAGAAATCATAACTCTTTTACAATTAGCTTTACATGCACAAATATGTACGATTGCAGCCACACGCTGATCTACGCTTGTACACATATATGTATGTCGTGTCTTCTTCGTCCGATGATATCTGTGTTGGTTCCTCAACTACTGTTTCTGTTTCCTTCCGCATGACGCTGGAGGTCAGTGCATTCCGTGCACGTGTGTTAATTTTTCTATTTCTTTTCCAATCAGAATCAATCAATTCTTTTTAGAACTTTTCGTAGTTCTGGCAACCTCACTCATTTCCATTTTCCAACACTACGAACACGGACCACACTCAGCAATTAGGGTAACCCTAACTGCCAACCACAGCATGCAACTATCGATATTGTCAATCGATACCTTTATTTACATAATTCTCTGACACGGCCATACTGACAACAACACGTCCTCGTGGCTTCTCTCTTACTTTATGTGTCACCCAACACAACACCTTTCTACAACTTAGTGGTTCAACTTTCTGGGATTCACATCTCTGATGCCTCAGCAACAACATTTCATGGCAGTCACATCTCTGATGCCTCAGCAAACAACATATTTTGTCAGTCACATCTCTGATGCCTCAGCAAACAAAATTCATCGGCAACTACATCTCTGGTGCCACAGCAACAAAAGTTATCGGTGTTTCTTTCAACATCGTTCATCTTTTATGGTTTACTTAAACATTTTTTTTTTTTTTTTTATTCTATAGCGCCTATATCTATGCCTTCACTATCATCCTCTGCAGGATCCTGTTGTGTTGGCATAGGTAACAGACTGCCATGCGCGTATTTATAAGTTCTATTGCCGGTTAACGATTTAAGTGTGTATCTGTCTCCATCTAATACGTCAACAATCAAAAATGGACCTTTATACTTGGGGTCTAACTTGGCTTGATGTCTCTCTTGAGCCTTAAGTAGGACATGATCTCCTATATTAAACTTCACGATTTTGGCCTGATTCTTGTCGTACCTAGTCTTGTCGTATTGAGTTGTATTTCATATTGTCCTTAGCTTGTGCTCTGGCTTGATTTAAGTCTACGTGATATTCATCATCGTCAACAGGCAACAGACCAAGCGGCCGAGACACCTTTCCAATCATTAACTCTAGTGGACTATAGTTAGTCGCACGATTGATTGTACTATTTATAGCTAATTGTATCTCTCCTAAAGCGTCCTGCCAAGAACGCTGACTAGTCTCAACTACTGAGAGCATATTCTTCAGCATACTCATGATGCGCTCTACTTGTCCATTGGCCTGACTACCGCCTGCCGCTATCAAATGCAAATTTATTTTCTGGGCATTACAAAAATTGCGAAAGTCTGAGCTTGTGAAGCATCGGCCCTGATCTGCTATCAAGCGACCCGGCACTCCAAACATCGATACTGCAAATATCATGGCCTTTATACAGTTTTCTGAGTTAATCTGCGTGGTGTGATACAATATAACATATTTAGTGAACGAATCAATTAGGACAATTACATATTCCTTAATCTCACTTTTCCCACTTAACTTTCCTGTTATATCGATATGCAGAGTATGCCACGGGATATCAATTTTGGGTATCGAATACAATTCTGATTGGACTTTGCCAGACTTTGATTTGGTTAATTTGCAGGTAATGCAATTTTCAACAAATTTTCGGACGTATTTTGACATGTTGATAAACCAATAATGGCAGTAGGTTTTCTCTAACGTCTTTTGCGATCCTAAATGCATTATTGCTTCATGCACGTGGTTGATGACCGACCACCTGAATGCTCTGGGTATTATTGGTAAACATAGATTTTTGCCGTTCCTTTGAATTTTTCTATACAAGACACCCGCTCTGATTTCATATGTGTTTTCTCCCTGGCCCATATCTCCCTCGCGTAGTTTTGCTACAATAGCAGACAACTCTTGATCCCGCTGTTGTTCCGCAAGGAGCCAGTGCTCAGAGATCTCAGCCAAATTAATGCGTTTTTCTGTAATTTTCTCAACTGGCTGAAAGCTGTCTGGAATCAAATTTCGAGAAAAGAAATCTACGTGAGACATTCGTTCTCCTTTTCGATATTCAATTCCGAACTGAAAAGCCTGCAGATATATCCCCCACCTATGGACTCTTGGAGTTAGATTAACTTTAATTGAAACTCGCCTTTAACGAATTGCAGTCCGTGAATAGGACGAAGTCATTGCCAAGTAAGTAATGGCGGAAATGCTTTACTGCATTAAACACTGCCAATGTCTCCAACTCGTAAGAGTGATACTTCGACTCAGCTTGGGAAGTTCTTTTGCTAAAATACTCGACTACGTGCCGTTTGTTATCGATATTGTGCAGTAGAATTGCACCATATCCGTCACTACTTGCATCTGTATGCAGTTCAATAGGATATTGAGGATCGAATATAGTTAATACAGGCTTGCTCGTTAAAAAATTGAAATAACTTTTGCCTAATTTCCTCGTGTTTTTCATTCCATAAAAATGCATTATTTTTAGAGACAAGTTGATATAGGGGCTTCATTATTTCGGAAAATGTTAATATAAATTGACGAAAATAGGAGGCTAGTCCTATGAACTGTCTCACTTGGGTAACTGATTGTGGTGGAGGTAGCCCCACGAGAGCTGCTATCTTTCGTTCATTGGGCCTAATCTGTCCATTCAAAATCTCATAGCCTAGGTATGCAATACTAGTTCTCAGAAACGAACACTTAGTGATATTGAAAGAAAATCCAGTTATCGACAAAATATCTATAACCGTT
Organism: Drosophila antonietae; assembly: GCA_030914385.1. Taxonomy (NCBI): domain Eukaryota; kingdom Metazoa; phylum Arthropoda; class Insecta; order Diptera; family Drosophilidae; genus Drosophila; species Drosophila antonietae. The sequence goes on along the minus strand of JAUESO010000034.1, from coordinate 187,113 downwards.
TGCAACCTTTCATATGCTTCTTCTTTTTTGTCTGTGAAGTAATCAGAATATCATCAATATAGACAATAACGTATGAATAAGACAGGTCACCTAGTGCCTTGATAACAGCGCGTTGAAACACTGACGGAGCATTTTTCAATCCAAATGGCATCACCAAAAACTCGTATTGCCCTTCCGGTGTTACGAATGCTGTTCGCTCTATTGAGTCTGGATGTACGGGAATTTGATAAAATCCGCTTGCCATATCTAAGCAAGAAAAGTAAACTGAGCCCTTTAATCTAGAAATCTGGTCAGCAATCAGTGGAAGCGAATACTTATCGGAAACAATATTCGAGTTTAATTCTCGATAATCGACACACAAACGGTCAGTGCCGTTTTTCTTTCGCACAAGCAACATTGGACTGGCAAATGGAGAGCAACTTGGACGTATTATGTTATTTTGTAACAGTTCATTGACCTTAGAACGCACCACTACCTTCTCTTCCGGGCCAAGTCTATATGGCCGCCTTTGTACTACTTTATTCGCGTCAATCAAGCGAATCTCCAATTGGCCCGATGTTGCTTGTTCTTTGGTATCCCATCTATAAAACAGTCAGAGTACTGTCGCAATATTTTTAATAGGCTATCCTTATCAGCATTACTCAAAACAGTATCGTTGCTTATATATGACTCATAATTACTATGGTTAGATAGGCTATTAATCGTCTTAACTTTATATATTTTGAGCTCATTTGGTTGGATTGCTATTCTAAATCCCTGGCTTAATATTTCTCGGCCTAGCATTATGTCGTGTTTTAGATAAGCGTCATCAACTATGTGAAATAGTATTTCTATTGAGTATTCTTCAATCTTGGCAATAGATAAAATCTGGGTTGTACTACATATAGAACTGTTTCCAATGCCTTTCAAGACTACCGTGTTGCTAAATCTTTTTCCTGAAAATTTCTTGCCAACAGAATCTTTTACTAAGGTGCACTCGGCACCAGAATCGAAGCAAAATGGCACTGTCCCTTCCAGATGATGCGCCGCTTGTCTTTAATAGGTTTCCCTCCTTACTTTTCCTCAAACGGCAATCTGCAACTTTATGGCCGATTTTGCCACAATGATGGCATAGAACCTGCGTGCCTGGTTTGATCCTCTTTACTGGAGCTGACGAGCCTGAGTCATCCGCACGATCTTTGCGTTTTCCAAATGCAAACGCTGTCAGTTGTTGTTGAAGTTCGTTCCTGGTTTTGATTTCCTTGGTGAATAGCAGCTTGCTTATATTTTTGTCGATCTGCGCAAGATGAGTCAGCACAACAGAAACTGCGATCTCTTCAACATCCGTAGACTTCCATTTGGTTAGTAGCATAGTGACAAGGCGAATGCCATAAACCGATAAGTTTTCGCCTTCCTTTGGAGCGCCATTGAAGAGATTCGCCAGTGTTGCTGCTGTTGTCTCCAGTCCCTCGAAGCGCAAAATGAACAATTCCTGGAACTGCTCCCAAGTCATGCCAGCGAAGCTAATTTGTGCCAACCACTGCGAAGCACTGCCTTCTAGAGCTCTACTAAGCGAAATGACAAGATCGCTGCCCTGGAGTGGATTATCTTCAATTATTAAGGCGACAGTCGTGGGCCAGGAGAAGGCAACCGCATTTTGAATGTCGGGATTAAATTTTGCCAGACAAACTTGGTTTACGTTTAGTTGTGGCCTCAATGGAGTACTTAGCTTTGATACAGTTTCTTTGAGTTCCCTGATTTGCCTCTCCAAGTCGGCACAGCGTGTTTCGGAATTTGTATGAGGCTGGACCGATCCCACTTCTGATGTCGTGTCTTCTTCGTCCGATGATATCTGTGTTGGTTCCACAACTACTGTTTCTGTTTCCTTCCGCATGACGCTGGAGGTCAGTGCATTCCGTGCACGTGTGTTCATTTTTCTATTTCTTTTCTGATTGATTCTTTTTAGAACTTTTCGTAGTTCTGGCAACCTCACTCATTTCCATTTTCCAACACTACGAACACGGACCACACTCAGCAATTAGGGTAACCCTAACTGCCAACCACAGCATGCAACTATCGATATTGCCAATCTACCTTTATTAGATACCTTTATTTACATAATTCTCCGACATGTATATACATACATATGTATGTATGTACGCCTGCAATGCGTCTTGCTGTCTCGCTGCCTGGCTAGCTGCACCACATGGATTTTGATGAGAAAACTTTATAGACTAATAATTCTGTTTCTAGATGGACAATCGTATTGATATGTTCAGATTAAGATTATGATATTCATATCTATATGCCAAACCAAACTGTATGTCTCTAGTATTTGAAATGTATTTTTTACACATTTGGGGGTGTGGGGGCGAATTGGGGACCGGAATCCCAAATCTGACAAAAACCGAAATTGTATTAAATTAGTATCTATATATATGCAGAAGACTCTAACTCTAAAGATGAATTAGCTAGAATTTTATAACTGGTTCCCGATAAATTCGTTTATCGATAACTTTGCAAATATACGAGTTATCGAATTTCTGAAACAAACTCGTACTGCGCGCGCAATATACGGAAATCGACGCGTTCAAACATACGGACAGACAGACAGACGGACAGACGGACATGGCTATATCAACTTTTCTCGTCACCCTGATCAAGAATATAAATTAGAAAGTCTTTAATTTTTTTAATTAAAAAAAACCATCATTTATTTCTGAGAGATGGATTAGAACTAACTTAAGAGCGATTTATAATGTTTTAATGAAACCTATGAAACCTGACGTCGCTGCGCTTGTTGCTACCGCTGATGTCGTGCCTTGCTGTTATTGGTTGGTGATCGCCATTGGTCAATGCTGCCGCCGTGGAGTTGCACTTGTGCAATTCACAGGGGTGTCGTCTTGCATCCGTTGGTCCCACGGTTAATGGCCTAAAGAGTGCGCGATCAGCGCATGCGGCTTTTGCCTCGTTCCCTCTGTAGTCTGCACCGAATGGGTGGTGCATTTTTGGGTGTCCAGTTACTGTCGCCGGTCACACGGTGGGCTGCTGATAATGTTGGGTCAGCCTGCTTTGGCTCTTGCGCAACTTATGTTGTTTTGGCTAAGTTGCTTATGTGTTGCTGCATATGTTGTTGTTGTTTTATTTGGGTTTGACATACAGGGTGTTAACTTTTCCCCTTTTAAATGCGACCGTCCTCGGTTGCTACGTAAACTCCTGCTGGTGTGCTGTCGGTAACCATTTGTTTGTTGTCTAGAGTCTTTCTTTTGATTCTTTTAACGAGTTCGATGGATACTCCCATTATAATTAATAATAGGATGCTGAGTGACGTGTAGCCGGTAGTAGCCTGCACAGTCCCTTCGTCTCCTAGTTTCTCCAGAATTTTGGTGTTGTTGGTATTTAGCTCTTTTACCATTTGTAGTGATAACACTTCGTCCAGCTTGGTTTTATCTGCTGTTAGTTGGAACACTGGGGGTTCTGGTTCCGCGGCTCGTGCCTCTTCCGTTTTGTAGGTCGTTTCGCCGATCCTTACTGTAGAGTTGGGGTATTGTATAAGGAATGTGCCTTGGAGTTTATATGTTTTGTCATCCAGTGTGACTGATCCGTTGAATCCGTTCAGCAAAAGGGTACCCGGAAGTATTTCTTCGAAGTCCGGAACGTGTTGATTGTTTATAATGGTGCATTCAGGTTTTTTAAGATTAAGTACGGCATATAGACAGGTATCATTACTTAGATTTAATAGTTTATCTCTATTACATATTGTTCTTTCATTGTGATTTTCACAAGGTTCTTTTATTGCAAATGTTTCATTATTATTACATTATATTAAATTCTCGAATTTTATGTAATTTATGATTTTGCCATTTTTTACTGCTTTAACTTTAAGAGTTTTACATTTGTCTGTACTAATCATGGGAATACTTACAATGTAAATTACATTTTTTCCATTTGTGGCTAGTTTTACTTCAGCAAACTCTAAGAGTTCTTCTATGTTAAAAAACAGATTATTTTCCTTTGTAAAAATTTCTTCGATTACTTTAGTTTCTACTGCTGAAAAAATGAATGAGTTAATAATAATAATAATAGTATTTGTTTTTGCCCATGTTATTGCTAGTAGGATATTAGTTATTTCTTCTTTTACTAGTTGAATTTTGTATTTTAGGACATTTGTTTTTTAGCTAATAACCTCTTCTGAATTTTGCGTTAATTTTATGATTTTATTAGTAATATTACCTAATTCATTAATTTTTTCGTTTATTAAAAGATTAATAATAACTTGCTTATTATTATTTTCCAATTGTTCGTTTATCTTATTTATTAGAATTTGATGATCATGTTGATCTGGGTTTCCTGCCAACCATTTCCATGCTGTTCCTATGGCTTCAATAGCTCTTTTAAATTTGAGTTGAGGTCTAAGTCTTCTCAAGTCGATTTTGATTTGGGATAATTCGTACGAAATGAATGGGTGAAGGGAATGATCCGTAGGAAGTGAGTGTAGTGATTCGTTCAATGATGAGTAAATTTCGCTGTATTTGTCTAGATCAAATATATGGATGATTTTGAAAGTGCTGTCTTGTTTAGCTGCCAATCCTGTGACTATTGAGATGATTTGCGAGTTGGAATAGTCGAGGACAGTGGTTATCCCCAAGCATGTTGGTAAAATGATCCTGTAAGTTAAGTTCGAATATTATTTTTGTGAACTATTTTGCTTGAAACTGCTTTAATAGTTTAATTCATGTTTTCTTTTTTGTATCTGGGTGTGAGTTTTGAGCCTAAACGTTTATTGATTTTAACATGGATTATATCTCCTGGTTCGTAGTTTCTCATTTCATTCTTGTTTTTATTATGGTATTCTAAGTCGGCTTTTTGTTTGGCTAGGATTTTGTCAGAAATTATATTTCTATTTTCTGCTATTTTCTCTGGAACTGCTGTGCCAAGAAACGTATCAATGGGTTTTTTTCCGGTTACTGAATGATAAGAAGTATTGTACTCTTGTACTGCCTTAAGAAGTGTGTCTGTAAAGCTCATATCTGTGTTGTCTTTTTTTAAGCATGTCATTATTTCTGACAAAATGGAGTAAAATCTTTCTATTTGGCCATTACTTGTTGAATTATAGGGTGGTGTTGTGTGTATTTGGATACCAAGTTGATCTTGTAGCAAGAATTTTATTGAGGCTGAATTTAAAGCTTTTTCGTTATCAATTATGATAACTTTCGGGATGCCGAGTGCTATTAGTATTTCTCTAAGTGGAATTTTTATATCTTCTGCAGCTCTAGATTTTAGGAGTTTGACTTGAACGTATTTAGAGAATTTATCAATACTAGTTAATATGGTGTTTTTTTTTCTGTTATGTAGATATCAATGTGAACGATTTCGCCTGGAAATTTTGGAATTGGTGTTGCTTGAATTTCAGAATTTGGAGGGTGTCTGTCGTATTTTGACTCTGCATGTCAAACATGATTTAACGATGATGAAAAATGATTTTTCTAAAATTTGTGTTTTATTTTCAAAAGCGTTCCTATGAGCTCGTGTGTGTACCTGAGTAATTATTTCGTTCTGTATATTTATGTCGGTGACCTCCTCTACTTTTCTCTGAGTATATCTAATTTTTTAAGAGGAGAAATGGGTTGGGTAGAATTCCTGTATTTTTGCCATAATATGTTCGGGAGTTTACAGCCCGTTAACAATTCTCGGGTCAAGTCGTTCTTTGAAGATGTCGATTAGCTCTTGTTCTGTATAGTGTGGTCGAGTTACTACGTGTCTGTGATATGTGGGGAATGGTATTTGAAATTGGTAATCAGATTTTTCGCCAATTAATATAAAAATTTGATTTTTAAACGCATTGATGGGAACTTCCATTGAAAGGATTAAGTTGTGCTATGAGCTTTCTTCGCTCATGATTGTACCTTCGATACTGTGGTTTTCAGTTACTCGATTCCTTGACAAAGCGTCTTCTACTACGTTAATTATATATAATTGGCAATAACACCCCTATCGGAGCACAGCCTGATGCACAATTTGCCTCCATGCTTCTCTGCCCTGTGCGCGACTTCTCCAGTTGGTAACACCATTCAGGATTGCCTCCATCTGGTCCTTCCAACGGGTTCGAGGTCTACCCCTTCTTCGTTGTCCTCTAACTACCGCATCAAAAACCGAACGAGCTGGAGTGTTTTCCTCCATACGAGCAATGTGACCCAACCAACGAAGACGCTGAATGTCAATTCGCTTGCCAATGTCAACATCGCCGTATAGCTCGTACAGCTCGTCGTTCCACCTGATACGATAGGTTTCGCCAACGCAAATTGGTCCAAAGATCTTGCGAAGTATCTTTCTCTCGAAGACACCAAGAGCAGCTGCATCTGACTGCGTCACGGTCCAGGCTTCCGCTCCATAAAGCAGCACTGGAATGATGAGTGTCTTGTAAAGGGTTACCTTTGTCTTTCGAGAGAGGGCTCTACTGTTCATTTGCCTACTGAGCCCAAAGTAACATTTGTTGGCAAGTGTAATTCTCCGCTTGATCTCCAGGCTGACATCATTTTTGTTGGTCACTGCAGTTCCCAAATAGACAAAGTCCTTGACAGACTCAAAGTTATAGTCTCCAGCAGTAAGGTAAGAGTCAAGACGCCGCGACTCTCTAGTACTGCACACCATAAACTTTGTTTTGCTTATGTTTACTGCAAGACCAACTTTAGCTGATTCCCTTTCGATAGCTCCAAAAGCCGCAGTTACATCACCCTTGGTACGACCAATGATATCAATATCATCAGCGTAACCAAGGAGCTGGACACATTTGTATCCCAGTATTGTGCCCATCCGATGCACTCCAGCTTTCCTTATTATACTCTCCATAAGTAAATTGAAGAGCACACAAGACAGCGAGTCGCCTTGTCTGAGACCCCGCTTGGTATTGAAGGTTTCGGATGGGTCATTTCCTACCTTGACAGAGCTGATGGTGTTGCTCAATGTCATGCTACAAAGCCGTATTAGCTTTGCAGGAATACCAAGCTCAGACATGGTAGCGTACAGGCAGTCTCGCCGTGGGCTATCAAAAGCAGCTTTAAAATCGACGAACAGGTGGTATGTGTCGAATTGGTTCTCGTGTGTTTTCTCCAGGATTTGGCGCAATGTGAAGATCTGGTCAACTGTAGACTTGCCAGGACGGAAACCGCATTGATACGGACCTATCAATGCTTCAGCATATGGTTTCAGTCTCTCACACATTACGCTCGTGAGAACCTTGTATGCGACGGGAAGAAGGCTGATGCCACGGTAGTTGGTGCGTTGTGTTGCATCACCCTTCTTCAGGATTGGGCAGATCATACTGAGGTTCCAATCATCGGGCATACTTTCCGTTAGCCATACGCTGCTGATAAGTTGGTGCATGCACCCTACCAACTCATCGCCTCCAGCCTTAAACAATTCAGCCGGTAAGCCTTCTGCCCCCGCGGCTTTATTGTTTTTGAGACGCTTTATAGCTGTCTCGACTTCCGTATGGCTAGGGATGGGAACTTCAACACCATCATCTCTGATTTGGGTTAGTGGACCAACTTCGTCAAGCTCATTCTCACTGTTTCCAGCCAAAAGACTCTCAAAGTGATCCCGCCATAACCTCAGTACAATCTCCGCATCAGTAACCAGGTTTCCATCGTCACTCCTGCAGGCAAGCGATCCAGACTTATACCCTTGGGTCATGCGCTTGACCCTCCGGTAAAAGTCACGGGCATCGTTCTTGCTTCTGCTACTCTCCATCTTCTCACACTCAAGCCTTTCCATCTCCCGCTTCTTCCTCCTGAAAAGGCGCTTCTCGTCTCGTCTCCGCGACCTATAAATATCCACCACCGCTCGAGTAGCTCCTGCTTGCAGCGTTCTTCTGTAGGCGGCGTCTTTTGCTGCAGTCGCTTCCCGACACTCCTGGTCGTACCATTGATTCCGGTTGGGAGGGCGTTGGAACCCAAGTACTTCCACAGCAGAGGCGTTTATGGCATTGGACATGTACGCCCACATATCCGTTGTATTTATAGGCGTTGGAGGGAGTTGGCCGAGTCGGCCCGAGAGTCGAGTGGAGAAGGCATCCTTATGTCGTTGTGATTGCAGCTTTTCGATGTCCAGCTTTCTTGGCATACCTTGACGTGAGACTTTCGCGACACACAGCCGTGCGCGTACCTTGGCTGCAACAAGGTAATGGTCAGAGTCGATGTTAGGACCCCGACAAGATCTCACATCAAGTATGCTAGATGCATGCCTTGCATCGATCACAACATGATCAATCTGATTTCGCGTCAGACGATCAGGCGACAGCCAGGATGCCTTGTGGATGTTGAGGTGACGAAAACCTGTACTACATACAATCATATTGTGTGCGGCCGCAAATCCTATTAGTCTAAGTCCATTGCTCGATGTGGACTCGTGCAGGCTAAACGGGCCAACGGTTGCTCCAAAGATGCCCCCCCGCCCTATTTTGGCGTTAAAATCTCCTAGAAGGATTTTAACGTCATGTGACGGGCAACGGCCATATGCTCGGTCGAGCTCTGCATAGAAAGCATCCTTGGTAGCATCGTCTTTCTCTTCCGTCGGGGCATGCGCACAGATTAGGCTGATGTTGAAGAATTTGGCAGCTATTCGGATCGTCGCAATCCTCTCGCTAACTGGTGTGAAGTGCGAGGCTCGGTGCCGCAACTTTGGCCCTACGACGAAACCACAACCAAATTCATGCCTATCATTAAGACAACTGTAATAGATGTCACAGTTGCTTTTTCTTATGCGCCCCTGCCCTTTCCATCGCATTTCCTGGATGGCTGTGATGTCAGCCTTCAACTCATTGAGGGTATCCGCTAGTTGTTGAGCAGCACCGGGTCTGTACAATGTCCGTACGTTCCAGGTGCATACTCTCAAGTCATTTTCCTTTTTCCGTTTGCCGTGGTCTTCAACGTTTTCCGGGTTCCTTTCCGAGGCTCCTCTTGCTTCATTCACTGTTGAGTCTTTTTTCTATGGGTGGATATCAAGTCCTACGCCAAAACCTAATTTAAGGATTAGGATCCCGCCGCGCACTTTGGTTTATAACTCAACAGGGGCTGAGTCATAATCCAGGAGGAACCACGTGGAGGTAGTGTGTCGACTTGAGAAGAGCAAGAACAAGGATCGCACTGGCACTCACCAAGTTGAGCACAATCAGAAACTTTGCCTTGCCTGCTCTCCCCCATCCCTACTACGTTAATTGTCAAAGTCAATTTTTGGTCTGGTTCTGCAAATAATGTTTTGAATTCCTGAGCTAATTGGTCTATTGTCTTTTTTTGACTGTCGGACATGTGTTCGGTTCGAACTTTTATGTTGTTAATCGCTTGCGCGGGTAATTGTCTAATTCGAATTTTAGTGTGAGTGTTTACTATCAGAATATCATTTCGCACATCTATAACAACGTTAAGTTGTTTCATTGTATCGTTGCCTAAGATACCATGAAAAGTTTTTAGTGTAGGCAGTACGAAAAATTTTATTGGGGTGTCGTTGAGATTAAACAAGTTAAGAAAAATATGATGTGTGATAGCTATCTGTCCGGCAATTGTGTTGGCAAAGAATGCGTCTTGATTTTTTTTTTTTATGTGTTGCAAAAGATGGTTGGATATAGTTCTGATCAGAACCTGTGTCAATGAGGAAATTCAATAGTTTGCCGTCCCTCGTTTTACACTGAAAGTATGGCAACGAGGAACAATTTAGACTAAAAATTTATGTCCGAGGTATCTGTTACTTGATTACCATCATTTGGAAAGGTTTCACCTTCATATGGTAGATCAGTAATACCATGCTCTTCTATTTTGCGATCTATATCTGTGTTAAGTATTTCACGACCTTTTTCTGACTAAATTTTCCTAACATATCTTTCTAGAGTGTTTTCCATACACCTTTGAGTTTCGTTTTGGTTTGTCGTTGATTTCGAACTGGTCGATGGAGAATTGTCGTCTGGGGTGGCATGTTGGGTTGAGAAAATGCTCGTGTAAGGTTATCAATCGTTTGGGATAGGTTAGGTGGGACAGGTTTTATCGAAAGTGAAAATTTTGTTTTAGTTTATGAGGAATCTTATCCCCTAATTTTTCTTATAATGCAGATAGGGAAAGTAGGGGTGCTATGGCTTGGAAATTTTCTTAATTTACTTTTGCGTTTGTTTGGTGTGTTTGATTTAGTTTTCTTGAACTATTAGTTTTTAAATTGTTTGTTCTTTTGTATTAAAGTTTTCTTGACTGCTTTTTAAGTTGTTTACTGTGTTCAGTTAATTATTTTCCTTAAAATATTATTTTTTTCAAAATGTTTGGTGCACTTATAATGCTTAATTTTCTTACAATCTTATTCTTCGATTTGTTTTTTTTTTTCTTCTTGTGTTTAAAATTTTTGATTAAAACTTAATTTCTATGCTTACAATATTATTTTCCACATTGGTGCTTCCTACGCTGATGTCCCGGATTATTCTCTTTTGTTCAATCCCACGTTGGGCACGATGAAGATTGGTGACTCGAGATCCTGTCGGCACATACACAGTTGCGTAGTACTCTACGAACGGAATCTATAGAGTTGTAGCCCTCAATTTTATTTTTATACCCTGAGCCCATTGAAAATGGGAAATCAGGGTATATTGGTTTTGTTAAATGTATGTAACAGGCAGAAGGAGGCGTGGCAGACCCCATAAAGTATATATATTTTTGATCAGGGCGACGAGAAAAGTTGATATAGCCATGTCCGTCTGTCCGTCCATCCGTCCGTCCGTCCGTCCGTATGTATGAACGCGTCGATTTCCGAAGATACAAAAGCTAGAGAGTTCATTCTTTTTGTGTTAGGTCCGTATATTGCACGCGCAGTACGAGTTTGTTTCAGAAATTCGATAACTTGTATATTTGCAAAGTTACGAAATGATCGGGAACCAGTTATAAAATTCTAGCTAATTCATCTTAAGAGTTAGAAGACTGCATATATATAGATACTAATTTAATACAATTTCGGTTTTTGTCAGATTTTAGATACCTGTCCCCACTTCGTCCCACCACCACCAAAAGTGAAAAAAAGTGCACTTCAAATACTAGAGACATGCAGTTTGGTTTAGCATATAGATATGAATATCATAATCATAATCTGAAGAAATCAATACGATTGTCCATCTAGAAACAGAATTATTAATCATCAAAGTTTTCTCATCAAAACCCATGTGCCGCAGCAACAAAGGCAGCGAGACAGCAAGCCGCCTGCATTGCTCACACACATACATGCTTACAAGCGTGTGTGTGTTCGTGTTTTTGCATGTATAGTTTCTTACGCGTAGAGAATCGAAACGAAGCATTCTTGGAATATGATTCGTTCGAAGAAGGGCTCAGGGGATTTCGTAGTCGAGCAGTCTCGACTACAGCTTTCTTACTTGTTATTTTTATACTTTGTTCCCAAAGGGAAGAAAGTATATTGGGTTTGTGCAATGTCCGTCTTGCTGTCCGTCCGTCTGTCCGTCCGTCCCTCTGTCCGTCTGTACGTATGAACGCAATATTTTTCGGCGCTATTAGAGCTAGAGACTTGAAATTTTAAACATATACTATATGGTCCCGAATTATAAAGTGTAAAAATTTTCCCGATCCGCAAACTAGGGGCGTGGCAAATCGGAAAACTCTTCCGCCCATAGACAAGTTATCATATTAGATGATGAGCTAGAGAGTTGCAATTTGGAAAGTATACTCGGGGTGACAACCCAAGTTCAAAAAGCTATGGCGGATATATCTACGCCCATTGGGGGCGTGGCAAATCGGGAAATACGTATCTTCTACACCGTTAAAGCTAGAACGCTGAAATTTTGCATGTGAGTTAATGTTATGATTCTAAGAAGATCGATCAAAAAGTTATATGTCTACGCCCATTGGGGGCGTGGCAAATCGGACCTGAATATATAGTGATTTTTGAAATTGTGCTATATTTTGAACACTATTGACACTAGAGACTTGAAATTTTGCATGTATACTCGGGTTGACAACCCAAGACTAATAAGCTATGGTAGATATATCTACGCCCACAGGGGGCGTGGCAAACCGCAGTTTGTGTATATCTCCTACAGTTTAAGAGCTAGAAGCTTGAAAATTGGATGGTTGAGTTACTAATGTTCTCCTCTATCGATTCCCCAAAAATAATTTTTCAGCCTCTTTGGGGGCGTGGCATATCGAAAAATACCCTGTAATTTTCGCATTTTTGGAATGTAAGCAACCAAATTTTGCAGTCATGTTAGCCTCGGCCTCATGTTCTAAGAACTGGCAAAAAATTATGCGTTTACGTCCACTGGGGGCGTGGCAAATCGGCAAAGAAGTTTGTTGTGGCCAACTCCATAATTCATGCATATAATAAATAGCTTAGTAGTAATTGCTAAGGTGGAAGAAAGCATTTTAACATAAATATAATAATATTAATGAATTTAAAAAATAAAATTTAGAAGTTTTCGATTAATAAACAAAAAGTTTCCAGCGGGATTCGAACCTAGGTCTTTTGAAAATAACATGTAATCGTTAGGTAAACCTAAATAAATTCACAGCTGATCAGCAGCTTGTGACAAAACAAAACAATACAATCGCAATTATTGCAATATGTATACACACTTGGATGTGTATACACGTACAAACATCTGTGTACACATACATACATACATACATATATGCATGCATAGAAAAACTGCTTGCCACACAGCGTGGCAAATCGGAAAGCATAAAGCAGTTTTAGTTTTTACTTAAATGCACAATTCATATGCGTATGTTTATAAATTATTATCAATTGGCAGCAAACATTTTATAATAAATATACAAATATAAAAAAAATTTTTAAAATTAAAAAAATAATAATTTTTGATAAAAAAAGTTTTCTGCGGGACTCGTACTCGAACCCACGCACCTAAGTATAGCTTGCATAGCGCCACTGCCCTAATATGAAATGTGTTGACTAAAAACAAATAAGGCATTGCTAGAACGTCTCTGACAAAACTAAAGTAACGAACGAAAAATTCCCAATTCAGTCACAATTCTTAGAATATTCTGGCATGCAAACTTTTGTATGCATACATAGAAAATTGTGTGTATACTCGTACATGAGTAAATCTGTATGTATATACATACATACATATGTATAGGAAAAACGTTTGTTGCTTGCCATGTACGTTTGCTAATTGCCGAAATATTTCGTTAATTAAATGTTTATTAAATAAATAAGATGCACCTATGGGAACAAAGTATATCGCAGTTAGTTGCGCCTAACGTTCTTACTTGTTTTATTTGTTTCACGATAATGAAAATACACCGTTTACTCCGTTTATATAGACACAATCTTCGACGAGAACGCTGTAGCTGCCGTGCAGGTACTTTTGGTAATACGTCCGAATGTTCTTTGTTTAAACGGTTGTCGCGTTCACTAAGTCACTGGTTTAAGAGGATCTTTCGCGAACAGCGGCTAAGTAGGCGCTCTGTTTTTCGACGCGTAAGCTTTTATGTGATTTTATTTTTTTTTTGTGTTTGTTTCATGACAGTGAAAATAAACCGTTTACTCCGTTTATATGGACACAATCTTCGACGCGTAAACTTTTATGTGGTTTAAATTCACTGTCCCTGCTCGGGCGCCAATTAGAAAGTCTTTAAGTTTTTTAATTAAAAAAAAACATCATTTATTTCTGAGAGTTGGATTAGAAATAACTTAAGAGCGATTTATAATGTTTTAATGAAACCTACGTTATGCCGGCGTCGCTGCTGACGTCGCTGCGCTTGTTGCTACCGCTGATGTCGTGCCTTGCTGTTATTGGTTGGTGATCGCCATTGGTCAATGCTGCCGCCGTGGAGTTGCAGTTGTGCAATTCGCAGGGTGTCGTCTTGCATCCGTTGGTCCCACGGTTAATGGCCTAAAGAGTGCGCGATTAGCGCACGCGGCTTTTGCCTCGTTCCCTCTGTAGTCTGCACCGAATGGGTGGTGCATTTTTGGGTGTCCAGTTACTGTCGCCGGTCACACGGTGGGCTGCTGATAATGTTGGGTCAGCCTGCTTTGGCTCTTGCGCAACTTATGTTGTTTTGGCTAAGTTGCTTATGTGTTTCTGCATATGTTGTTGTTGTTGTTATTTGCGTTTGACATACAGGGTGTTAACTTATTTATACTTTATGGGGTCTGCCACGCCTCCTTCTGCCTGTTACATACCTTTAACAAAACCATTATACCCTGATTTCCAATTTTCAATGGGTTCAGGGTATAAAAATGTTAAACGCCACATCCCGGATTACAAAGACATGACAAGTAAACAGAAAAACTCCTGCGCAGGGAATGTTCAAGTAGATTTGCCTAAGGAAACTCTTGACAATACTTCTAAGTCCAACGTATACGAAGTCATTTCCAATGACGTGGTACGGAAATTAACAATCTTGGATATCGATAATTATACATGCTTCTAGAAGCATGGAAAGAAGATAATCGCAAGAATTGATGTTAGTGATTTATATACTAATGGAATTCTCGACTTAAGTCATTTCTTCCAAGGCTTGAAAGGCCGGTATATTAAAAATCAGCCAACTTAAAGTGGCACCGAGCTAAAAGATCTTTGAAATAGTTCAATAGATACTTTTAAAATGGGCAATGAAATAATCAAATTATTAAGAGTAGCGCTACTCAAGCCTGTGACCCTCATCCAAGATGATGAAGAAAAAAGAAGCAAAACTGTTTACATTCCATGATCATATTCAAGGAGGTCATACAGGCATAAATAAAACGCTAGCCAAGTGAAAAGACATTATTATTGGAAAAAAATGACACGTCATATCAAAGAGTATAATAAGAAATGTCTAAAATGCCTAAAATCAAAATAACAGCATGAATAAAGACCCCAATAACAATAAAAGCTATATTCGAAAATTGTATACTAATGTACTAATGTCCAATGAAGACGTGAACAAATAATAACAGATTTGTACAAATAAAAATAGACAATATAACGTCTACTGCACATCATAACCAGACTTTAGAGACAATAGAACGAAGTCATTAAACATTTAATGAATATATTCGTTCATACATTTCTGCGAAAAAACTGATTGTAGCGTTTGGATACAATATTTTAATCACAACACCATCAGCAACGCCTGTTTATTGTCAATATGAACTCGTATTTGGAAAATTACCAAATCAGTTCATAAACTTTAACAGAAAAGACAAATTTTTTTTCATTCATTATTCATTAAATAGGTCGACCCTTTTCGAACTTTCAACATATTCGAACTTTTCGAAATAATAATAATAACAAGTAAGAAGGCTCTAGTCGAGACGGCACACCTATAAGATACCCTGAACCCTGCAAAAAAAAGTGATATTCTTCTTCTTTACGCACATATAACCGCGCGCTCTGCTAACTGCGCAGTTGCTGCCGTGGCTTGGGGGTGGGTTGGGCTGAACTTTGGACGCTTATAACTCCATTTCTAGATCCACGATCTTCATGAAATTTTCAGAGTAGATTAACAGTATCCAAATGTATCGATGTGCCAAATTGTCTCTAGTATTTGAAATGCGTATTCATAATATCTATCTAAATAAACAAATTTGAAGTCTTTAGCTAAAACGGTGTAGAAGTTATGCCCAAAAAACCTAAAAAATGTGAACGAATTTTCTATTTTTTATCGATAATTTAGAAACGGGATGAGTTATCGAAAAAAACAAAATAAACTCGTACTGCGTAACTAACATACGAGTGTTCATGTGAAATTTCAACTCTCTAGCTTTTGTAGTTTCCGAAATCTCGACGTTCATACGGACGGACGGACGGACAGACGGAGAGGGCTCAATCAATTTATTTTTTATGCTGATCAAGAATATATATACTTTATGGGGTCTGCGACGTCTCCTTCTGCCTGTTACATACATTTTCACAAAACCATTATACCCTGAATTCCCATTTTCAATGGGTTTAGGGTATAAAAAAAAGAGAGAAAAAACTTTCATTTTAAAATATAACTAACAACATATTTTAATTAATATAAATAACTATATAAGAATATTACGTTATTTCTTAAAAAAGAGAGGTGTCGTATGTTTAATAACATAACAATAATACCTAACGCAATGTAGAGTATTCTACATATAAATGCGTCATATGCACAGTGCATGATAGTGTATACCACATGCGCACATAGTGACACTTTGTCGCTATGTATAAACATACATACATTCAAAAGCCAACTAGAGCGGAAGCACTCGCAATTCTTTTAACTCTAAACAAGTAAGAAGGCTCTAGTCGAGACGGCTCGACTAAGAGATACCCTGAACCCTGCGAAAAAACTAATATTCCTCTTCATTATGCACTTATGAGCGCGCGCTCTGCTAACTGCGCAGTTGCTGCCGTGGCTTGGGGGTGGGTTGGGCTGAACTTTGGACGCTTATAACTCCATTTCTAGATGGACGATCTTCATGAAATTTGTAGATTAGATTAAGAGCATCTAAATCTATCTATGCGCCATGCCTCTAGTATTTGAAATGTTTTAATACTTTGTTCCCAAAGCACACTGGGCAAAATTACCAAATAAGTGGCATAAAGTCCAAAATTTTATGGAACCAAAAATGAATTCTGTTTTATTATATTCAAAGTAGAAACCTTATATATGAAGAATCAAACAATGTTTTTGCTAAAAATGCTATACTTTCATTATAATCAAGTTTCAAAGTCAGCTGATTAGTCAGATGATTTTGGCGACAAAATTGGTGGGAAATTTGTATTCACTTTGACTGCTTGGCAAATGTACAAATTGCAAAAATAAAATATTGTGAAAAATGGATTTTGAAGGCCTGGGTATGTAGAATAAATAAAAAAAAACATTTTGTGTTAATTTTTTTTTTATGTTCTATATGTTTACTGTTTTGTATTGTCCATAATGATAGAAAACCCATCCAAAGTGTTCATCTTGTGTGGAGTAAAACTTTACCTTCTGCGTGTTTGTGCGTTATATACTATACATCAAAATAAAGTAGAAAGTGTATACTAAAAGTTAGTGACAACTCCGTTTGCGGCTTTTTGCGGCTCTTGCGGTACTTTGCATTTGCAGCTCAGCTTTTTTACATATAGTTCAATAGTGATCACGTATACGCAGTGTTGCCCTATATGGGCTATTTTTGGAGGCGTGGTCAAATGACTTAAAACTTTGTTTTTATATTTAGAGTGGTATATTTATAAAATATACCAAGTTTCAGCTCGCTATGTGCAATATTGGACTTTATGCCACTTTTTTGGCAATTTTGCCCAGTGTGCAAAGGGAAGAAAGTATATTGGGTTTGTGCAATGTCCGTCTTGCTGTCCGTGCGTCTGTCAGCCTGTCCGCCTGTCCGTATGAACGCAAAATTTTTCGGCGCTATTAGAGCTAGAGACTTGAAATTTTAAACATATACTCATATATGCCCCCGAATTATAAAGTGTAAAAATTTTCCCGATCCGTCCACTAGGGGCGTGGCAAATCGGAAAACTCTACCGCCCATAGGCAAGTTATCATACTAGATGATGAGCTATAGAGTTGCAATTTGAAATATATACTCGGGGTGACAACCCAAGACCAATAAACTATGGTAGATAAATCTACGCCCACAGGGGGCGTGGCAAATCGGGAAAAACGTATCTTCTACAGTTTTAGAGCTAGAAGCTTGAAATTTGGATGGTTCAGTTACTAATGTCCTACTCTATCGATGACCCAAAAATAATTTTTCAGCCTCTTTGGGCGCGTGGCATATTGAAAAATACCCTGTAATTTTCGCATTTTTGGAATGTAAGCAACCAAATTTTGCAGTCATGTTAGCCTCGGCCCTTTCTAAGAACTGGCAAAAAATTATGCGTCTACGCCCACTGGGGCGTGGCAAATCGGTAAAGAAGTTTGTTGTGGCCAACTGCATAATTCATCCATATAATAGCTTAGTAGCAATTGCTAAGATGGCAAAAAGCATTTTAACATAAATATAATAATATTAATGAATTTAAAAAATTAAATTGATAAGTTTTTTATTAATAAATAAAAAGTTTCCACATGTAATCGTTAGCTAAACCTAAATAAATTCACAGCTGATCCGCTGACCACGCTACTCCGAGCGTTATACTGCAGAGCTGGATCCACGTGGCCGCCAGTGGGCTGTGCCATTGCCTGTCAGGGTTTTGTTACTGTTTATCCATGTTTTCTGGCATCGCAATGGCGCACCGCGGGTGCCACGTGACCCTGCTCCGAGTGTTATACGCCAAAGGTGGATCCACGAGGCAGCCAGTGAACCATTGCCATTGCTTGCCAGCGTCTGTTACTGACTGTCAGTGTTTTCAGGTTTAGCAATAGGCCGCCGCGGGTGCCGCGTTTATTTATTTATTTATTTAAAAAATATTGACATAACGAGAGTCAAAATAGCCTACAAAAAAATACAATTATTACAATAGAATACCCAACCCGATGGGGGTGTTTTATTTGCCAGTCCGGCCAGCTATGCCCCAACTCACAGCCAAATATGGTCAGTGATAACTATTGAAACTATGCAAAGAAAGTGTTAAATGAAAAAATTAAATATAGATTATAAGAGACTAAATATAATTAATACAATTACAATTTAATAATTCTTAAAATTAAAAATAAAAAATATAAATAAAAAATAAAAAAAATGAATAAAAATAAAAATAAAAATAATTAAAATAAAAATAGGTAAAGAAACAAGGAAGATATTAACAATATTGAAAGATAAATTAAAAGAAGAGCTAGAATTTTTAATAGGATTGAGAAATCACTGCAAGCAGCAATAGCAACATAATATAGATTATGCTTGTGCATTGCAAGTGATTTCCCTAAGGTGTGCTAAAAGCAACGATTTAATTTTGGGAAGAGAGAGCTCTAAGGAAAATACGTGATAATATTTATTAAAATTAACACACAGAACATGAAACGCACTATGCAAAGAATAATCCGTAGTGCATATAGGTAAATGAAGCGGACGATAATGTCTAGTTGTTCGGGACGGAACCGAGAAATTAAGACGCATCAACAAAAAGGACGAATCAATATTACCGTTAATTACTTTGTGCAAAAAATCAATTCCTAAAATTGTTCTGCGATTCATTAACGATGGAAGATCAATGAGCTGAAGCCTACTATGGTAAGACGGTAATCGTAAATTACTGTCCCAGTTAAGATCCCTTAGGGCAAAAAGAAGAAACTGTTTTTGGACTGATTCAATACGATCTTGATACAGTTTATGTTGCGGAGACCAAACAACTGAGCAATACTCTAAGATAGGACGTACAAGCGAAATAAATACTTGTTTGGTAATAAAAGGATCTTTAAATTCCTTAGACCAACGTTTAATAAAGCCAAGCACGCTTTTGGCTTCATTTATGATGGTAGAAATATGAAGATTGAAATTAAGTTTACTGTCAAAGAGAACACCAAGATCTTTGACTGTAAAGATGCGTTGTAAGGAAATGTTACTAATTTTATAGTCAACAATATGAGGAACGGAACGACTGAGAGTCATAGTCATACACTTTGAGCAATTTAGGTGCAACTGGTTCACCACACACCAAAATTGAATGCATTAAGGTCATCTTGAAGGTGTAGATGCCCATTTGCACTGGAGTATGGAAGGCAAAGTTTTACATCATCCGCATACATAAATATGGTAGAATAAGAGATGCAACTAGGAAGGTCATTTATAAAAAGCGAAAAGAGTAATGGTCCTAAATGGCTACCTTGAGGAACACCAAGCGAAACAAAGATAAGTTTAGAAGTAGCTGTTCTCAGCAAGACTCTTTGGGTTCTACCGTTCAAATAGGATGAAATCCAGGACACAAGTTTAGGAGAAAATCCTAAACGTTCAAGCTTCAGAATTAGTATCTGATGATTAACTGTGTCAAATGCTTTACTGAAATCAGTATAAATAACATCAATTTGCATTTTTTAGAAAAACTATCATTGACAAGTGGAGTGAATTCGAGTAAATTCGAGGATGTTGATCGATTCTGAATAAAACCATGTTGGGATGGTTGAATAATCGATTTGCAGAAATGTTGCAAGGTTGATGTTATAATTTTTTCAAATAGCTTCGGAATAGCAGATAATTTCGCAATACCTCTGTAATTGGAAATATCACATCTTCCACCTTTTTTATATAGAGGAATGATGAAAGACTCTTTCCATATTAAAGGGAACACAGAAGTTTGTAAAGATAAATTAAACAGTTTTAGCAATGGTGATTGAAGAGAAACACTGCACTGTTTAATGATACAACTTGGGATATTGTCAGCACCAGTGGAGAAAGATGACTTCAGCGTCTTAATGGCTGTAGCTAGAGAGTCAGCAGTAACATTAGGATCATAAATAGAACCATAATCAGGAAGTGAATATGGATACGAATCACTATATAGATCAACAGAAGAGTAAGTAGATTGAAAAAAATCTGCAAAAAGATCAGAGGAATCCTGATCAGTACAAGTTTTTTTTTAGCACCAAGGACAAATGAGGACGGCAAACCAGAAGACTTACGCTTCAAGTTTACAAATGTGTAAAATTGTTTAGGATCTCGAGCAAACTGTCGTTTGCAATGTACAAGGTAATTCTCATAACACCGAGAGTTTAAAAGACTGAAGTTTGACTTGGCAATGGAATATTTAGACCAGTAAGCACTTGAACCAGACCTTTTAAAATTTTTAAAACATTTAGTTTTAATGTTTCTTAAATTCGAAAAAGTCTTAGTAAACCATGGCGGTTTATTTGAACTGGGCAATATGCGACAGAGAGGGACGCACACATCCAGAATAGAGTTTAAGGTAGTATACAAAATCGATGCTGCCAAATTAATATCAACCGACTCATAAGGAAAAGACCAGTCTGTTGAATTAATTAATGCATTAAGCAAAACAAAATTGCATTTACGATAAATTTCTTTAATACAGGTTATATGTTGAGCATAAACCTGCATTTCAGAAGAGGGAGGGATATAAGAACATGTAATAAACAAAGAGCACGATGGGAGCAATTTAACCCCTATAATCTCCACATCATGAAGATAGGAAAAGGTAAATAATTCGGAGTGGATACTGGATCTAACAGCAATTAACACCCCACCACCTTTACGCATCGAACGATCAAGTCTATAAATAGTGAAATTACTTGAAAGAATCTCACTATTATGAATGTTATGACTTAACCATATTTCAGTGAAGGCAATAATGTCGGGTTGAAACTAAAACTATGCAAGTATAGACTTTTAAGTTTAGATTTCAAGCCACGTACATTTTGGTAAATGAGTGAAAGCTGAGAAGAAGAATGAATCATATTTAGTTTTTTGGTGTAATACTTGATGTTGATTGCACCGAAGGTAAATTCACAGAAATAGGATGAGATTTGTTTCGATTTTTAGGTTTAAATTCATGGACAACTACATGAGGTGGCCAGAATTTGGGATCACATATTGTTGTGAAATACTCAAGCGGCACATTGATCTTGAATGAAGCAATTTTTCGCGGAGTCGCAAAACTAAACTTCGATATAAAGACATTGGCCGAGATCTTGCTTGAAATAAAAGCAGTTACTGCCTCACATGTCGTATCCGATGAAAGCCTAGATAAGAAAACTTGCTTTCGAGGAGAGACGACAGATAAGGTAATGCAAGGAGTGACCGACTTATTGTCACTCTTACTTTGAGCAATAATTGGTGAGGAGTCCAATTTTTGAACAGAGACTTGAGTTTCAATAGGAGCAACGACAGGGGAAACAGAAGATTCAGAAACTACTGGTATAGGATCAAGAGAATTAGGCGCAGAGGACAAAACAGAAGCACAGGGTGAGGGTGGAGCAAGCAAGTTCGGTGACGGTATTGGTACAGAAGGAGGTACCAATAATAGTGGAGTCTCCGAATGTGGAGGTGGACTTTCAAAATTATACTGGTTTAAAATCTCTTCAGCAGCAGCCATGTCACTGGATAACTGCTTAGAGATCTTTCTCAGTTTTAAAAATTGAGCCCTCACAGCACTATACATATTGGAAAAATTGATTTGTTTTTCCAAACAGATCGGACAAGACCAGCGTATGCCACCAATACCAATTTTGGCAGTGGACATGATCTTGTCAAAATCACGCCCAGTAAGACCTGCACACTTAGTATGCATCATATTTTCGCACAACCAGCAATTTACAAATTGCGCTTGTGCAGCATCACTTGCCAGCCTGAATGTGCATGATTTTTTGCAACAACTCATATTGGCAACTGGGATGAAAAGCAAATGTGCAGAAAAAAAACGGAAAATAAAAACAGAGAGAATGTAAATATATTGAGAGAGCAAATGCAACGACAAAACAGCCGTTAGAGAGCAAGTACACAGCGAGAGAGTAAACTTGCACAGCACGAAATTAAGAGAGGGAAAAAACAACAATAGTAAGCAAGATCAAAATTACAAGCACTAACACTAACAGACGTTTTGAGAGTAAATTCGGGAGAGCGCCAAAAGAAAAATAGAAGCACTAAAGCAAAATGCAAAATAATGCTAGTAAACAAGACACCAGCTGCACCAAACTTCAAAATTAAAAAGCAATTTACCAAATGCACAGAATATCACGGATCAAACCTTGCACAGGAATATAACAACACCTGCAATAATTAAACCCGCGATTGTGTGAAACTTTAATAAAATCAATTTAATATGACAAAATAAGAAAATTTGCAGAGCAAAAATAAAACACGTCTGATAACTCTCACTGAGAACTCTCTCGATTGCTGCGAGCGTTATACACCATAGCTGGATCTACGTGGCAACCAGCGCGTTGTGATTCTCCTGTTAATTATTGTTAGTGTTTGTTCGTGTTTGTTTGTGTTTCGGGCATGGCAATAGCACGCCGCGTGATCCTGCTCCGAGCGTCATACGCCAGATCTGGATCCACGTGGCAGCCAGTGGGCTGTGCTATTGCCTGTTAGGGCAAGCTTGTCAGTGTTTGGTAAGCTTGCCGAGGTGTCGCGCAACGACACCCAGCTGGTGCCACGTGATCCTGCTCCGAGTGTGATACACCAAAGTTGGATCCAAGTGATAGCCAGCTGGGCCGTCACAACTTCCGGCGAGTACGGTGTTCCTGCCTCCGAGTGTTATACACCAGAGCAGGACCCGTAAGTTCTCGCACCTCCGAAACCGGTAGACCCCACCAGACCCTCCCTCTGAGCGTGATACGGCAGAGTGAGGTCTGGTCAGCCAGTGGCGCGCGGGCTTTGGCATTTACAGGTCGCCGTCTGCTGCTCCCGTCATCGCTGCCACCCATTTCCTACCAACCGTCCTCCCTAGCCTGTTATTCCTCTCATCCCGTGGTTCCGGCAAACAAATTTCTTGTAAATGACACTGGGGAGACTGGGAGTTGTGCTCCAGCCAAAGTAACTTCTCTACAAATATGAGAATCGAACGATTACGCGACAAAGATAATTGGCCTTTATGGAGTTTTTTGATTCGTACATTATTGGAGGAAGACGACGATGTGCTTGCCATTTGTGAAGGTGACTCCAACACAGGAGTCCGAAACATATGAAAAAAATTCGAAAAGGTTCTTGAAAGTTGATAAGACTGCAAGAAGAATAATCATTCACTCAATCGAGAGAAAACCGATGGAATTGATTGTGAACTGCAAAATAGCAAGAGAAGTTTGTGTTAAATTAAATCCAGTGTATCAGCAATTCAGAAACAGTTGTTTGATTTAAAATGGATTGAAAGAGAAAGTGTGGGCTATAATATCTCAGAGTTAGAAGTTCTGTTGAGCAGGATGAAAAATCTTGGAAATGCAATGCCTGAAACCATTTTAATGTCGCGAATCCTATCGTCTTTACCTCAGAAGTTTAACTATTTTCATAGTGCATGGGATTCGGTCGAGGACAGTAAAAGAACATTAAACAATTTGACGACTCGTTTAATGACTGAAGAAATAGGGTCAATAAAACAAGAAGTGGCACGCGAAGAGTCAACAGCGTTAGTTGCAGGCAATAGACAAAATAAAAGTGAACATGAAAATAACAAGCAAACTCTGAAGTGTTATAATTGTGGTATGATGGGACATCTAAAGAACGACTGCTACAGGTGTTATATATGTGAGAAGAGAGGCCACAAGATCAACAACTGTTATCAAAGGAGAAACGCTGAAAATAATCAAGGAGAATCAGGTTAATCATCGAGGAAATGGTTGATTGCGATCATGGCATCCACACACGATGTGCAACGATGAATGTGAATAGCCATCATCTGGAGTATCTGCAGAAAGAGCTGGTGGAGTATCGGGAACAGGAGCTTGATAAGCTGCATGGATCGTTAAGCACTCAAGGAGGTCGTGCATCGGTCATCGCGGAGACGACAGAGTATAAGTGCTTGCAATCGCAGTTCTCATAACAAATCAATAGAGCAATCCATAGAGAAGGTGAACATACAGCGCAAGACAATGGAAGCGCAACAAAGAGTAAAAAAATAGCAAAAAGTCAAAGAAAAAGAAGAGCAAAAGGGCGACTATAGCGATGGTAGCAATGATGACTTCAGACTGGGCAAACTAGTGGTTGCCAAGTATCGTATGTTGAACAATGCAGCCATCTCGAATGCAGGAAGCGATGTGGAGAAAGCAGAACCAAAATAATGCTAGTAAACAAGACACCAGCTGCACCAAACTTCAAAATTAAAAAGCAATTTACCAAATGCACAGAATATCACGGATCAAACCTTGCACAGGAATATAACAACACTTGCAATAATTAAACCCGCGATTGTGTGAAACTTTAATAAAATCAATTTAATATGACAAAATAAGAAAATTTGCAGAGCAAAAATAAAACACGTCTGATAACTCTCACTGAGAACTCTCTCGATTGCTGCGAGCGTTATACACCATAGCTGGATCTACGTGGCAACCAGCGCGTTGTGATTCTCCTGTTAATTATTGTTAGTGTTTGTTCGTGTTTGTTTGTGTTTCGGGCATGGCAATAGCACGCCGCGTGATCCTGCTCCGAGCGTCATACGCCAGATCTGGATCCACGTGGCAGCCAGTGGGCTGTGCTATTGCCTGTTAGGGCAAGCTTGTCAGTGTTTGGTAAGCTTGCCGAGGTGTCGCGCAACGACACCCAGCTGGTGCCACGTGATCCTGCTCCGAGTGTGATACACCAAAGTTGGATCCAAGTGATAGCCAGCTGGGCCGTCACAACTTCCGGCGAGTACGGTGTTCCTGCCTCCGAGTGTTATACACCAGAGCAGGACCCGTAAGTTCTCGCACCTCCGAAACCGGTAGACCCCACCAGACCCTCCCTCTGAGCGTGATACGGCAGAGTGAGGTCTGGTCAGCCAGTGGCGCGCGGGCTTTGGCATTTACAGGTCGCCGTCTGCTGCTCCCGTCATCGCTGCCACCCATTTCCTACCAACCGTCCTCCCTAGCCTGTTATTCCTCTCATCCCGTGGTTCCGGCAAACAAATTTCTTGTAAATGACACTGGGGAGACTGGGAGTTGTGCTCCAGCCAAAGTAACTTCTCTACAAATATGAGAATCGAACGATTACGCGACAAAGATAATTGGCCTTTATGGAGTTTTTTGATTCGTACATTATTGGAGGAAGACGACGATGTGCTTGCCATTTGTGAAGGTGACTCCAACACAGGAGTCCGAAACATATGAAAAAAATTCGAAAAGGTTCTTGAAAGTTGATAAGACTGCAAGAAGAATAATCATTCACTCAATCGAGAGAAAACCGATGGAATTGATTGTGAACTGCAAAATAGCAAGAGAAGTTTGTGTTAAATTAAATCCAGTGTATCAGCAATTCAGAAACAGTTGTTTGATTTAAAATGGATTGAAAGAGAAAGTGTGGGCTATAATATCTCAGAGTTAGAAGTTCTGTTGAGCAGGATGAAAAATCTTGGAAATGCAATGCCTGAAACCATTTTAATGTCGCGAATCCTATCGTCTTTACCTCAGAAGTTTAACTATTTTCATAGTGCATGGGATTCGGTCGAGGACAGTAAAAGAACATTAAACAATTTGACGACTCGTTTAATGACTGAAGAAATAGGGTCAATAAAACAAGAAGTGGCACGCGAAGAGTCAACAGCGTTAGTTGCAGGCAATAGACAAAATAAAAGTGAACATGAAAATAACAAGCAAACTCTGAAGTGTTATAATTGTGGTATGATGGGACATCTAAAGAACGACTGCTACAGGTGTTATATATGTGAGAAGAGAGGCCACAAGATCAACAACTGTTATCAAAGGAGAAACGCTGAAAATAATCAAGGAGAATCAGGTTAATCATCGAGGAAATGGTTGATTGCGATCATGGCATCCACACACGATGTGCAACGATGAATGTGAATAGCCATCATCTGGAGTATCTGCAGAAAGAGCTGGTGGAGTATCGGGAACAGGAGCTTGATAAGCTGCATGGATCGTTAAGCACTCAAGGAGGTCGTGCATCGGTCATCGCGGAGACGACAGAGTATAAGTGCTTGCAATCGCAGTTCTCATAACAAATCAATAGAGCAATCCATAGAGAAGGTGAACATACAGCGCAAGACAATGGAAGCGCAACAAAGAGTAAAAAAATAGCAAAAAGTCAAAGAAAAAGAAGAGCAAAAGGGCGACGATAGCGATGGTAGCAATGATGACTTCAGACTGGGCAAACTAGTGGTTGCCAAGTATCGTATGTTGAACAATGCAGCCATCTCGAATGCAGGAAGCGATGTGGAGAAAGCAGAACCACAATCGGGTGTAGAAGACGAGGAAAAACCCTCCGTGGCAGCAGATGACACCACACTGGAAACCATTTCCATCACCTTAGCAGTTGAGAAGGCCGAAGATAAAAAAGTTTCTAAGAACGGTGATGATAAGTCAGAAATCAAGGGGAAGCAGAAGCTGAAACGGAAGGTCGAAAATAAAGAAGCTGCTGAGAAAGCTGAGGATAAATCAGAAAATGCGGAAGAAGAAACCATGAAAGTGGATGAAGACAACAGAGGAGACGAAAGCTGAAGTCCAAAAGCAAAATGGAAGTAGATAAAAAGTCAAGACAGAATAACTGCGGAATACTCTGTTCCCATAGGTGTATTTTATTTATTTAATAAACATTTAATTAACGAAATATTTCGGCAAGTAGCAAACGTACATGGCAAGCAACAAACGTTTTTCCTATACATACAGATTTTCACATGTACACACTATACGAGTATAAACGCAATTTTCTATGTATACATACAAAAGTTTGGATGCCAGAATATTCTAAGAATTGTGACTGAATTGAGAATTTTTCGATCGTTACTTAAGTTTTGTCAAAAGGCGCTCTAGCAATGCCTTATTTGGTTTTAGTTAACGAAACCCAAGTCAGGGCAGTGGCGCTGGTGGTAAGCGCTATGCAAGCTATACTTAGGTGCGTGGGTTCGAATCCCGCAGAAAACTTTTTTTCAAAAATTATTTATTTTTATTTTTTTAATATTTGTATATTTATTATAAAATGCTTGCTGCCAATTGATAATCATTTATAAACATACGCATATGAATTGTGCATTTAAGTAAAAACTAAAACTGCTTTATGCTTTCCGATTTGCGACGCTGTGTGGCAGGCAGTTTTTCTATGCATGCATATATGTATGTGTATACATATTGCAAGAATTGCGATTGTATTGTTTTGTGTCGTCACAAACTGCTGAGCAGCTGTGAATTTATTTAGGTTTAGCTAACGATTACATGTTGTTTTCAAAAGACCCAGGTTCGAATCCCGCTGGAAACTTTTTATTTATTAATCAAAAACTTATGAATTTTATTTTTTAAATTCATTAATATTATTATATTTATGTTAAAATGCTTTTTGCCATCTTAGCAATTGCTACTAAGCTATTGTATGCATGAATTATGCAGTTGGCCACAACAAACTTCTTTGCCGATTTGCCACGCCCCCAGGCGGCGTAGACGCATAATTTTTTGCCAGTTCTTAGAAAGGGCCGAGGCTAACATGCCTGCAAAATTTGGTTGCTTACATTCCAAAAATGCGAAAATTACAGGGTATTTTTCGATATGCCACGCCCCCAAAGAGGCTGAAAAATTATTTTTGGGGAATCGATAGAGGAGAACATTAGTAACTCAACCATCCAATTTTCAAGCTTCTAGCTCTTAAACTGTAGGAGATATAAACTTTTGCGGTTTGCCACGCCCCCTGTGGGCGTAGATATATCTACCATAGCTTATTAGTCTTGGGTTGTCAACCCGAGTATACATGCAAAATTTCAAGTCTCTAGTGTCAATAGTGTTCAAAATATAGCACAATTTGAAATATCACTTTATATTCATTTTTGATCGTATTATTCATATTACTTTTTGATCGATCTTCTTAGAATCATAACATTAACTCACATGCAAAATTTCAGCGTTCTAGCTTTAACGGTGTAGAAGATACGTATTTCCCGATTTGCCACGCCCCAATGGGCGTAGATACATCCGCCATAGCTTTTTGAAATTGGGTTGTCACCCCGAGTATACATTTCAAATTGCAACTCTCTAGCTCATCATCTAGTATGATAACTTGACTATGGGCGGAAGAGTTTTCCGATTTGCCACGCACCTAGTGGGCGGATCGGGAAAATGTTTACACTTTATAATTCGGGGGCATATATGAGTATATGTTTAAAATTTCAAGTCTCTAGCTCTAATAGCGCCGAAAAATATTGCGTTCATACGGACAGACGGACGGACGGACGGACGGACAGACGGACGGACGGACAGACGGACGGACGGACAGACGGACGGACAGCAAGATGGACATTGCACAAACCCAATATACTTTTTCCCCTTCGGGAACAAAGTATAAATACGTCAACTAATTCTTCCATAACTGTCCCAACTTTATGTGTTGTCGCTCCTCAAAAGCAAGTTTTCTTGTCTAGGCTTTCGTCGGACACAACATGTGAAGCAATATCTGCATTTATTTCTTCTAAACTTTCTACGAATGTTTCTATAACGAAGTTTAATTTTTCGACTCCCCGTGAAATTTCTTCGTTTAAGATAAATGTATCGGTTGAATATTTTTCGACTATATGTGACACTAAATTTTGGCCACCACATATAGTTGTGCATCAATTTAAACCGAAGAATCGGAACAGATCAGCACCTGTCTCGCTGAATACTCCTTCGGTGCAATCTTCATCGAAAATTGTTCCAAAAAACTAATAACTAATAAATTTTCTCCTCGGATGTCCCTGATATATCAAAATGTACGGGGCATAAACTCTAAGCTTAATACTATATTTATGAATAGTTTCAGTTTAGTATATGACATAATTGTTTTAACTGAAACATGGTTAACTCAGAGTGTTCATAATAGTGAAATTATGTCAAGTAATTTCATTATTTATAGACTTGATCGCTTAAATCGTAGAGGAGGTGGAGTTTTAATTGCTGTTAAATCCAGTATCCTCTCTGAACTCTTTTCATTTCCCTTTCTTCATGATGTGGAGATTATAGGTGTTAAAATTACTCTCCCATCGTGTTCATTATTTATAACATGCTCATATATCCCACCTTCTTTTGATATACAAGTTTATGCCCAACACATAACTTGTATCAATGAAATTTATGGACATGCCAATGATAATGATTTGTTTCTTGTGTTAGGTGACTTTAATATTCCAAACACTTCTTGGTCCTTTTTTTGTAATGT
Source organism: Drosophila antonietae (assembly GCA_030914385.1). NCBI lineage: Eukaryota > Metazoa > Arthropoda > Insecta > Diptera > Drosophilidae > Drosophila > Drosophila antonietae. Next base: position 157,455 of record JAUESO010000034.1, on the reverse strand, counting down.
AAATTACCTTATTCCGACAATTGATCACTATTTTTTTGATGAATTGTTTAACCTTTCTATGTTTCAAATGAACTCTATTTCCAATCATTTGAATCGGTCGCTTGATCTCGTATTCATAAATGATGATTCCATCATAAATGTATTGAGATCAACCCCTTTTTGTTTACCTGAGGATAGTTATCACCCAACTTTAGAGATTTCATTGTATATTAATAATCCCTCAACTGTATCACAATTACCTTCAAATCGAAGACGTTGCTATCGTAAATGTGATTTTGTTTTGCTAAACGAACTGATTAGTTCAGCTGACTGGTCCCATTTATATGAGTCGGTTGATGTTAATGAGGCATCATCACTTTTTTACTCAACTTTAGACACTATTCTTGATGTATGTGTACCACTCTGTAGTATTTCGCCGGTTTCGAATAAGCCGCCCTGGTTTTCTAAGACTCTTTTAAATTTAAGAAATATTAATTCAAGGTATTTTAAGAAATTTAAAAGGTCTTGTTCGGCTGTTGAATGGGTGAAATATTCTATAGTCAAGTCAAATTTTAATCTCTTAAATTCTCGCTGTTATGAGAATTATCTTATTCGCGTCTTGTGAAGATCAGGTCTCTTCTGATCTATTTGCAAAATTCTTCCAATCAACTTATTCTTTCGTTGACTGCTTGAATAACTCATACCCATTTTCCTTCTCTGAAACTTTTTCAATTGATGTTCCAAGGGTGTCTGTAGATTCATTGGCTGCAGCTATTAGGACATTGCAATCATCCTTTTCTCCAGGAGCTGATAATATTCCAAGTTGTGTGATTAAAGAGTGTAGTGCTTCTCTTCTGTCACCATTACTAAAGTTGTTTAACTTATCCTTGGATACTTCGGTTTTTCCTTCAAGTTGGAAAGAATCTTTTATTATTCCGTTACATAAAAAAGGCGGAAAATCTGATATTTCCAATTATAGACGCATTGCGAAATTTTCTGTAATTCCGAAGTTATTTGAAAAATAATAACATCGTCAGTACAACACTTTTGTAAATCAATTGTCCATCCATCGCAGCATTGGTTTTTTCAAAATCGATCAACCACTACGAATTTATTAGAATTCACTTCCCTAGTTAATGACAGTTTTTCGAATAGAATGCAAACTGATGTTATTTATACGGTCTTCAGTAAAGCATTTGACTCAGTTCACCACCATTTGCTAATTTTAAAGCTGGATCGCTTTGGATTTTCCCCTAAACTTTTATTGTGGATATCATCCTACTTAAAGGGCAGAACTCAGAGAGTTTTGCCTAGAAATTCAATTTCAAAACTAATCTTTGTTACGTCAGGTGTTCCCCAGGGTAGTCATTTAGGCCCATTACTCTTTTCCCTTTTTATTAATGACCTTCCTAGTTGTATTTCTCATTCAAAGATACTTATGTATGCAGATGATATAAAACTGTGCTTTTCATATTCTAACTCAATTGATCATGTACATCTTCAAGATGACCTTAATGCATTTCAAGGATGGTGTGAGGCTAATCAATTACATTTAAATTGCTCCAAATGTATGACAATGACCTTCTGTCGTACTCTTCCCCACTTACTCGACTATAAAATAAATAATATATCCTTACAACGTATCTTCACTGTCAAAGACCTTGGCGTTCTCTTTGACACTAAACTTAATTTTAATCTGCATATTTCTGCCATCACAAATGAAGCCAAATGTGTGCTTGGTTTTATTAAACGTTGGTCTAAGGAATTTAATGATCCTTTTGTTACCAAGCATTTATATATTTCACTTGTTCGCCCTATCTTGGAGTATTGTTCTGTTATTTGGTCTCCGCAACATAAACTGTATCAAGATCTCATTGAATCGGTCCAAAAACAGTTTCTACTCTTTGCCTTAAGGGATCTAAATTGGAACAGTAATTTACGTTTGCCTTCCTATCGTAGTAGGCTTCTTCTTATTGATCTGCCATCATTAATGAATCGTAGGACAATCTTAGGTATTACTTTCCTTCATAATTTGATTCACGGTAATATTGATTCGCCCACCCTGTTAATGCGTCTACATTTCTCTGTTCCTTCCCGTACTACTAGAAACTATCGTCCGTTACATTTACCACATTGCACAACGGATTATTCTTTAAATTCTGCTTTCCATGTCTTATGTCTTAATTATAATAAATATTACCACGTATTCTCCTTAGAGCTCTCTCTTCCGCTAATAAAATCATTGCTTTCAGCTTATCTTAGGGAACTTCATCTAAATGCCCGGATGTGAACATAATTTTTGTTTTTGCTATCTATCTTATTTCACTCTCTTAATCTCACTCTAAATTTTGTCTTTTTAATATATCCTTAATATATAAAGATTAGCAAATAATCTTTAGTTCTAAATATTTATTTTTAAATTGTTAGTTCATAATTAGTCCTAAGAACTTTTAATACTTAATTTTGAGTCTTCAAATAACACTATATTGTCATACTTTCATTAGTATCATTGACCACTTATGGCTGTGAATCGGGGCATAGCTGGACTGTCTGGCAAATAAAATACCCCCATCGGGTTGGTGATACTAATGATTATTCAAATACACTGTACACAGATGTTTCTACATGTATACACATCCAAGTGATATAGTAGTGAACTTTGTCTTTAGGTTTAGCTAACGATTACATGTTATTTTCAAAAGACCTGGGTTCAAATCCCGCTGGAAACTTTTTGTTTATTAATCGAAAACTTCTAAATTTTATTTTTTAAATTCATTAATATTATTATATTTATGTTAAAATGCTTTCTGCCATCTTAACAATTGCTACTAAGCTATTATATGCATGAATTATGCAGTTGGCCACAACAATCTTCTTTTCCGATATGCCCCGCCCCCAGTGGGCGTAGACGCAACACACATTCCAAAAATGCGTAAATTACAGGGTATTTTTCGATATGCCACGCCCCCAAAGAGGCTGAAAAAATGTTTTTGGGTCATCGATAGAGGAGTAACATTAGTAACTCAACCATCCAATTTTCAAGCTTCTAGCTCTAAAACTGTAGGAGATATAAGCATTTTCTACGCCTCCTGTGGGGGTAGATATATCTACCATAGCTTATTGATCTTGGATTGTCAACCCGACTATACATGCCAAATTTCAAGTCTCTAGTGTCAATAGTGTTCAAAATATAGCACAATTCGAAAAATCACTATATATTCAGGTCCGATTTGCCACGCCCCAAATGGGCGTGGACATATAACTTTTTGATCTATCTTCAAAACTTGAGTTGTCACCGCGAGTATACATTCCAAATTGCAACTCTGTAGCTCATCATGTAGTATGATTACTGGCCTATGGGCGCAAGAGTTTTCCGATTTGCCACGCCCCTAGTGGGTGGATCGGGAAAATTTTTACACTTTATAATTCGGGAGCATATATGAGTATATGTTTAAAATTTCAAGTCTCTAGCTCTAATAGCGCCGAAAAATATTGCGTTCATACGGACAGACGGACGGACAGCAAGACGGGCATTCCAAAAACCCAATAGACCCACTAATGCCAGAATTGATTGACGGATTAATATTCTCTGTTTGAACAACAATTGGAGGATAATCTATTTTTGAAGAGGGACAGGAGATACGGTAACAGCATCAACAGATAAGTCCGTAGCCTCAGGCCAAGGCGAGGGAACTCAGAGCGATTTAGGGGGTGAAGACAGTACAGAAATACAGGTAAGGAGGGAGGAGCAAGCAATAGGGGACGATGTTAGTACAGGAGGATATACCAACAAAGAAGCAATCTCAGATTTAGATTGAGGGCTATCGAAATTTTGTTATATATATATCATCTGCAGCTACCAAGTCAGTGGATAACTGCTTAGAAATATAACTTAGATTAAAAAATTGAGCCCTCATAGCATTATACATCTTGGAAAAATTAATTTGTTTTTCCAAGCAAGTCGGACAAGACTAACGTAAGCCACCACAACCAATTTTGGCAGTGGACATGATCTTATAGTAGTCCCGCCCTATAAGGCCAGACATTTAATATGCATTAGGTTTTGATAATGTTGCGAGAGCAAGTCCACAATAACAAACAACAACTAAAGTGCAAAATCGAAAATTAACAGTAAGAGAGAACACAAACTTATGTTTGAGAGCAGAACTTAATTTCATCACTGCAATAATCTGCAAAGTAGTATATAACGAAATCGCAGTAAACCACGGATACAAACTTTACAAAAATCTGAAATAAAGATCTTGGCAGTAAACAATCGACCGCGATTGTGTGAAATTCCAAACAAGATAATTAATAATAAAAATAAAAAAATGATCGCGGAACGCAATAAACACGTCTAACACATTTAAATGAGAACTCTTATGATATATGCAGCTAAAAAATTAATTAACTAACTTAAACTATCCATTGATGCCATTACAACAATTATGTCATTATGTATTTTTCTTTATTTCAGACATATATCTAAGATGTGTTATACTCAAGTGTTGCCAATCTTTTACGTTTCCTTTATTTATCAAAATAAATTGACCGCAGCAATGTAAAGTAGCTCATTGATGTACTTAGGATCTACAAATATGTGCTAATGGTAGTAAAACTCTTTAGTATTGAGAACATATTTACCGCAGTAAAGCTTTGAAAAGATATTGTTGAAAACTTAAAAGCCGTTATCCTTACAGGTCGCTGACTAAAAAGAATCATGTACTTCAAATTTTTCAGAAATTCTTCGTTGTACGAAATTTCTTCCCATCTGCAATTATATAAATGCCATGCCGTGTTTGTACTCTGCAAAGGAGTAAGAAAATAAATTATTGAATTTTGAGTAATACTTTTATAAACAAACAAGTAAGAAAGTTCTACACGATACAGCCTACACATGCAGCGAGGAAGTGTAAATGTGTGTATGTATGGTCATCGAGAAATAATATTCTACATACCCTTTCCACAAATATTGATGAACCCGCTAACATTTTGCATGAGCATGGCAAAGCCGTTTAAGAATTTGGTATACTCTTCACTCGTAAAGGGAACCAATAAGATCGCGTCGCGAAGAAATTTTAAATTTTGTGAGCTGCTTGCTGCTTGTGCCAGCATACATATACATGCATATATATTTGTGAGAAGAGAGTAGAGAGTAAAAATCATAGGGTAGAAAGAGAGAGCAAGGGAAAGAACGACATACATATGTCCAGCTTTGTTGGAATATCGACCGTCACAGTCGAGCGCTCGAGGAGGAATGATTTTGTCACCAGTCATTTTCGTTTCCCGAACCTAAACGTAAGAACCCGAGGAAATACGAAGTTGTGTGGTATACAATGTCAAAAAGTAAGTGTGCACAATCGTTTGTTCTAGTTGTCCAGTCTATGTGTTGTATGGTTAGTGGTAGTACGACTTTATATTGGCCAGTAAACAAAACTAGTTTAACTAAACTCGTTGTCCTGATCAAGAATATACATGCTGGAACGCCTTCTGCATTTACAAACAATTAGCACTATCATTATACTTATCTTATTATTATTCATTATATTAAGTATAATGTATTATTATAATATAATATTATAATATAATAATACATTATACTTAATATAATGAATAATAATAACAATAAAGCAATACTCAATTGACAGAAATTAATCTTGTTAATACTCACATGTTGAATTATTGTGTCTCCATTGCCGCAAAGAATATACAGCTGCGAAATTGCTGATGATATGTATACAACAAACTTAAAGTAGTCACCAATGAACAAATTTTCACTTTGCTGTATTAAAAACGATTTCAGTTAAAAGGAAGTTCAACAATAACAGTTTCGAGTTACAACTCACGGTAATTAGTTGAAATCCTACCATACAGATTAAGACAGCGGATATCATCATATTCACTAAAAGTATGGGGTTAAAGAAGTCTTCTAATAGTTTAGCAAATCTAAAATTAAAGTAAAAGTATAAAAACTTTCAGGTTAAGATTGTTTTTTTTTTTGTACATAATATTCTAAATTGTGTCTACCCATCATTTTGTACAAAATAATGAATATTTAAGTGGATCGTCCAGATAGAATCTTGTAGCATGAGTATACAGGGTGTAGAATTATATTTTTCTTTTCAAGCGCATTCAATGGCTTGCGCCATACCCTGGGAGGACCATCATTATAAAATTGCATTATTTTTGTATTGTAACATAATATGTCGTCATCATAATATTCTGCGGGGTGACTAATCATGTTGACAGCTAAACTAGAACGCTTTTCTATGTTTTCTTCTAATAGGAAACGTTTTTTTCGTGCTACGCTCGAACTATACTCATGCCGTAGGACGACTTTGCGCACCTTCTCATGTGAGACATCGATTCCACATTCTTCCTTTACCTCTTTGGCAAGGCTTCTGGAAGAAATATGCGGATTAGCGTTCACTTTACTTAGAATTAGCTTCTCTACTCGGTTAGTTAGCTTTCTTTTCAGCACTCCTCCCGTCTTTGAAAGCAGCCTGTTCTCCTGGGCACAGAAAACGTGTCCATCAATTCTGGAACGGATTTGCCCATCTCGTGGTTGTAATAGATGAGCTGCACCATCTCAAAGCTTAATCGCTTCCCAGTCATTTTTTAAAATATTAAATGTGTTATTATACTCGTAACTAGCGAAAATTGTCAACTAATTGACAAAAAATGTGAAAGAATATGTGCATAGATGCCGAGAATATGCAGAGACAGCGGTAAACTACCGTTACTTCTAAGAAAAAGACCAACGCAGATGTGCAAAACAAAGTGTGCCAACACATTATTCACACTGTTATTATTGAATGATATTTGTTTTTGTTGATTTATTTGTTACATATTGAATATTTTGCTACTTTGTTTTATACTTTGTTCCCGAAGGGGAAAAAGTATATTGGGTTTGTGCAATGTCCGTCTTGCTGTCCGTCCGTCTGTCCGTATGAACGCAATATTTTTCGGCGCTATTAGAGCTAGAGACTTGAAATTTTAAACATATACTCATATATGCTCCCGAATTATAAAGTGTTAAAATTTTCCCGATCCGCCCACTAGGGGCGTGGCAAATCGGAAAACTCTTCCGCCCATAGTCAAGTTATCATACTAGATGATGAGCTAGAGAGTTGCAATTTGAAATGTATACTCGGGGTGACAACCCAAGTTCAAAAAGCTATGGCGGATATATCTACGCCCATTGGGGGCGTGGCAAATCGGGAAATACGTATCTTCTACACCGTTAAAGCTAGAACGCTGAAATTTTGCATGTGAGTTAATGTTATGATTCTAAGAAGATCGATCAATAAGTTATATGTCTACGCCCATTGGGGGCGTGGCAAATCGGACCTGAATATATAGTGATTTTTGAAATTGTGCTATATTTTGAACACTATTGACACTAGAGACTTGAAATTTTGCATGTATACTCGGGTTGACAACCCAAGACTAATAAGCTATGGTAGATATATCTGGCTATATCAACGTTTCTCGTCACCCTGATCAAGAATATATATACTTTATGGGGTCTGCCACGCCTCCTTCTGCCTGTTACATACATTTTCACAAAAACATTATACCCTGAATTCCCATTTTCAATGGGTTCAGGGTATAAAAAGCTTTAATCGAGAGTGCCCGACTACGAGATATTCTGAGCATAATAGTTATGTAGCTAATATATAAACTGAGAAACAAGTAAGAAAGCTCTAGTGGATACTGCTCAACCACAATATCCCCTAAGCCCTTCAAAGAACCAATAATATTCCAAGAATTCTTGGCATCGTTTAACAATCACTCACACACACTTATATATCCTTATACGCATATACATGCGTATCCAAAATCTAATAAGAAACTAAATTGTATTAAATTATTATCTATATATGCACAGCCTTGGAGATTCTGGTTCTACAGATGAGCGAGATATATTTTTATTATTATACCCTGAGCCCATTGAAAATGGGAATTCAGGGTAAATTGGTTTTGTAAAAATATATGTAACAGGCAGAAGAAGACGTCGCAGACTTCAGAAAGTAAGTATATACATATATATTCTTGACCAGCGCGAAAAAGTAAATCAATATAGCCCAGACAGACGTCCTTATGATCACAGAAATTTCGTAGACACCAAAAGCTAAATAGCTCAAATTTTATAGAATACTCGTAAGGGTTTATTTGTTTTTTTTCGTTGCATTCCCTTATTATCGATAAGATGTTACTTTTTTAAATCGTTTTTCAAACGAATTTTCTAAACCGTTTGAGCTTTATATTTGTATATGTATAATCACTAACCATACAACACATAGACTGGACAACTGGAACAAACGATTGTGCAAGTTATCATACCGCTCCTCAAGCGACTCTTATGATTAATGTAAACAACTTTAAAATAGCATAACTCAATCTTTCCAATCATCAGACATAAATATTCTCTGCTCCATTCCCACAGAGTAAGCAGTTTTGGCTTCAACATAAACATAAGAATCTCTGCGCAGTTTCCAAGGGCTCATTGAGTTAGCAACCAAGCTTTAATGTAAACAATTCATAATTTCACAATTCCGATATAGAATCACGTAAGCCACTCTTGTGAGCTTTCGAGCTTTTGAGCTTTGAGCTTTAATAGGGGAAGTTTTAACATAAACATTAGCTGACTTGCAGCATAAGATCACTTTTGTACTTTAGTTCGAATTTTGAGTTTAATAAATGAACATTACGTTCACTATAATAAAATACATTTTTTTTTAACTTGCAAATGCAAGTTGTCTAATTGGCGCCCAACGTGGGGCATACGTTAAATAAAAAACACATAAAAAGAAACTACATCTCTTTATGTAATCGTACGCCGCCGAACTAAAAGTGAAATAAAAAGTGTAAAAAAAAAATTAAACTCAAAAAAGAAACATCAAGTTTCTAGAACTCAAACAAAAAGTGTATTAAAAAGTTTCCAACAAAAATAAGAAATAACTTGTGCTTCAAACCTAAATTTAAATTAACAAGTAAGAAAGCTGTAGTCGACCCTGTTCGACTACGAGCCCTGAGCCCTTCTTCGAACGAATCATATTCCAAGAACGCTTCGTTTCGATTCGAAATCCCCTGAGCCCTTCTTCGAACGAATCCTATTCCAAGAATGCTGCGTTTCGATTCTCTACGGGTAAGAAACTTTACATGCAAAAACACGAGCACACACACACGCTGATCTTTTCTTGTACGCCTGTATGTGTGTATGCATGTGTGCAAGCATTGCAAGCGTCTTGCTGTCTCGCTGCTTTGCTGCTGGGTCGCATGGGTTTTGATGAGAAAACTTTGATGATTAATAATTCTGTTTCTAGATGGACAATCGTTTTGATATCTTCAGATTATGATTATGATATTCATATCTATATGCTAAACCAAACTGCATGTCTCTAGTATTTGAAATGCATTTTTTTCACATTTGGGGGTTGTGGGGCGAGGTGGGGACCGGATTCCAAAATCTGACAAAAACCGAAATTGTATTAAATTAGTATCTATATACTATATGCAGAAGACTCTAATTCTAAAGATGAATTAGATATAATTTTATAACTGGTTCCCGATAAATTCGTTTATCGATAAATTTGCAAATATACAAGTTATCGAATTTCTGAAACAAACTCGTACTGCGCGTGCAATATACGAACCTAACACAAAAAGAATGAACTCTCTAGCTTTTCTATCTTCGAAAATCGACGCGTTCAAACATACCGACGGACGGACAGACGGACGGATGGACAGACGGACATGGCTATATCAACTTTTCTCGTCACCCTGATCAAGAATATATATACTTTATGGGGTCTGCCACGCCTCCTTCTGCCTGTTACATACATTTAACAAAACCATTATACCCTGATTTCCCATTTTCAATGGGCTCAGGGTATAAAAAAATAATAATAAATAAAATAAATTACATATAAGTTAGCACGCGCCGATCAAATAATGCTGACAGCGAGTCAGCAATAGCTTCACCGGATGCCGTTGCAACAGAGTTGCAGGCGAAATTGGACACCACCACGCAACAGCGGGGTGATCGTCCGCAGAAGTTGCAAGCTCAGCGTTCTGTCGGCCCGGCAGCGATGGCTTGGAGTCGCCGTTTAGGTTTATAAAGTTTTAGTTTGGAATCTTCTCGCAGAATGCTCACACGAGCTAATAAAAAGATTATAATTGATAAAAGAATAAAGTGTCTTTGAATAATAACCCGTCTTATTATAATTGGCGCCCAACGGCAAGTGAACATACACGCCTTTAACATTTGTGATCTATGAAACTCCTTGAGCTGACGCCAGGAGTCATAGCAAAAAACAAAAAAAAACCTAACATTTGTGATCTGTGCAACTCTTCGGCCAACGCCAGGAGCCACTGTGAATAAAACAATAACGAAAATATAAAAGCAGCATTAGCTAGCTGAACACAAAACAAAAAGTGAATAACAAAAAGAAAACAAAAAGAAAAAACCCCAGCGGACCGCTGAGCGAGTGAAACACAAGAAGTGTAAAATAAAACAGAAACAAAGCGAAAAAAAAAAAGAAAAAAACCCCAGCGGACCGCTGAGCGAGTACAAAAAAAAAAAAAAAAAAACAAACAAATCAAAACAACGAAGACAGCGTTGGACCATCATATCAGCGTTGGACCATTGTATCGGCCACCACTGCCAAATAAATTTATATAAACGACTTCAAGAATGCATATGTAAGTGAACTGCTCATTTCTCTTTTACGTTATAAAACATTTTTTATGAAAATTAAATACTCTCAAATCAAAAATTCTAAATATAAATAAAACTTACTACTTTAAAATAAAAATTTATTTTTTATATAAATAAATTTAATACTTTTCATAAAAAAAAAAAAAATCGAATTAAATAAAATAAAATTTGAAATAAAATGCAATACTTTTAAATAAAATATCTTGTTGAATAAATTGTTAGTGTCCGAATAAATCATTCTGTCAGTGCCCTCTTTCTTTAGTGAAGAATTTGAATTTCGTTGATATTACTACTAGAGTAAAGCGATTAGGCGAATGCAGGGTAGCAACAGGTCGGACGATAGCAGCGGCGACGAACTTATCTCTTCCTTTTTGCAACACAGACGACAAAAAATGACTGAGGAACAAGTAGCGCAACTCGGAGTGCAAATGCAAAATGCACTCGAACAGCAAGCAGCTACTTTTGAAAACAGAATAAAAGCTCTTACAGAGCAATTTAACAGATTTGTGGGACCGACCGCTCAGGTCGAGATCTATGAAGAGATTAAAATTGTCGCGGGTAATAAATGCGACGAACCCTTAGATATAGTTAAGTCAATCCCAGAGTTTGACGGCAAGCAAGAGAATTATGTTTCGTGGAGACAAGCAGCCTGCGCAGCCTATAAGGTTTTTGAACCTTACGATGGCAGCTCGAGGCACTATCAAGCAGTTGCAATAATTCGCAACAAAGTTAGAGGACCAGCAGACGCTGTGCTTGCCTCGTTCAATACTGTACTAAACTTCAAGGCAATTATTGCCAGACTAGACTTCACATACTCTGACAAAACGCCTGTGCATGTGATTCAACAACAATTGAGCACGCTTAGGCAAGGCGATCTATCGTTGCTAAAATACTACGATGAGATCGAGAAAAAGTTAACATTACTAACTAACAAAACTATAATGACACATGACCCTGCTGCAGCGGCTGTCCTGAATAGCAAATTCAGAAATGACGCTCTGCACACCTTCATTTCGGGACTCAGAAAATCAGTGAGGTGGGCCGTTTTTCCGGCGCAACCCAAAGACCTTCCTTCGGCTCTAGCTTTAGCTCAAGAAGCTGAATCGAGTAACGAGAGAGGAATTTTTGCAGCTAGTTTTGCAAAATACTCGGAAGAGAAGCCTCAAAAGTCAAATGGCCAAAAGACCCAGAACTGGCGTCAAAGTGGTCAGCAGGAGAATGATGGTTCTTATCAAAAGAAGAACCCTCATTTTCAGACACACTCAAACTCAAACCAACAGAAACCAAGCAGCTCTAAACAGCGCTTCAATTCCCAAAAAGCACAGAACCGCGGACCTGAACCAATGGAAGTCGATTCTTCCTCGCGTTTTAAGCAACCCGTTCAAAGCTATAAAATCTCTCGAAATTATGGGGACCAATCCATGAGAACGCAACAAAACGTAAATCATTTGCCCCAACAAGACAATACTGACGACTACGGGTCCCATTCTCAACATGAGACCGAGGCAGTTGAGGATGAGTTGTCAGAAGCAGAAAACTGCAATTTTTTAGGGGAAACTCCCTGCTCCCGTACATAGAACGTACGATAGCAGGGCGCACCATTAAGCTCTTAATTGATACTGGAGCGTCTAAAAACTATATTAAACCCCTTCCTGAACTGGCACATTGGATGCCAGTCAACAACCCATTCCAGGTTAGGTCACTCCATGGACACACAAAAATCCAACATAAGTGTCTTATTCACCTTTTCAAAGTCAAATCCTTTTTCTTCATGCTCGAATCACTAAAAGATTTCGATGGCATCATTGGCCTTGATCTGTTAAAACAAGTCAACGCCCAAATCGACCTAACAAATAATAAAATAAAATATGATCAAGGTATAGAAGAGATCAAATTCACTAACTGTCAAGAAGTGAATCATTTTGAAATCCATGATGCGGATGTGCCTGCCGCGATCAGACCTACTTTCAATCGTATGATTGATAGGATGATTAACGCCTTCGCAGACGTTAACGAATCCTTACCTTACAACATTAACACAGTTGCCACTATCCCAACGGATGGCGAACCGGTGTATTCTAAATTATACCCATACCCAATGGGTGTGTCTGAATTCGTCAACGCAGAGGTTAAACAACTTCTGGCGAATGGCATAATTAGACCATCCAAGTCACCCTACAACAATCCAATATGGGTAGTCGACAAAAAAGGTGTCGACGAAACAGGTCATAAAAAAAAACGTCTGGTGATTGATTTTAGGAAACTAAATCAAAAGACAACCGACGATAAATACCCTATCCCAACTATCTCTAACATATTATCGAATATGGGCGATGCTCAATATTTTACAACACTAGACCTAAAATCGGGCTTTCACCAGATAGAATTGGCAGAGAGGGACAGAGAAAAGACAGCATTCTCTGTAAACAATGGAAAATACGAATTTTGTCGACTTCCATTCGGGCTAAAGAACGCCCCTAGTATATTCCAGAGGGCAATAGACGATGTCCTCAGGGACCAAATTGGGAAAACGTGCTACGTCTATGTGGATGACGTAATAATTTTCTCACCCAATAAGGAAGACCATGTCAAACACATTGAATGGGTCTTGAAAAACCTTAGGGATGCTGGCATGAGAGTTTCTCAAGAAAAATCCAAGTTCTTCAAAAAGAGCGTGGAATACTTGGGATTCACAGTATGCAGAGGCGGAATACAAACGTCGGCCGACAAAGTACGGGCCATAAAAGACTTTCAACCGCCAAAAACTTTATTCAATCTTCGATCCTTCTTAGGATTAGCGAGCTATTACAGATGCTTCATAGCAGGCTTTGCCAACATTGCAAGACCCCTAACGGAAGTCTTGAAAGGCGAAAATGGCAAGATAAGCGCTAATCAGTCGAGGAGGGTAAACATCGAATTAAGTCAAACACAATTAGAAGCCTTTAACAAATTAAAAGAGCTGTTAGCTTCCGAAGATGTGCTGTTAGCATATCCCGATTTTAAAAAACCATTTGACTTGACAACAGACGCCTCAGGCCAAGGGCTTGGTGCTGTGCTATCTCAGGGCGGACGCCCTATAACCATGATCTCGCGCACATTGCGAGACAACGAGATTAACTTTGCCACAAATGAGAGAGAACTCTTAGCCATTGTGTGGGCACTGAAAAATCTCAGAAATTACTTGTACGGTGTTAAAAACCTTAACATCTACACAGACCACCAGCCGCTAACATTCGCGGTTTCGGACAAAAATCCGAATGCCAAGATAAAGCGCTGGAAGGCTTTTATTGATGACCATAATGCAAACATCATATATAAACCAGGCAAAGAGAACCTTGTGGCAGACGCTCTGTCTCGCCAGAATATTAACGCTCTGGAGGATTCGGCGGAATCCGATGCCGCTACAATCCACAGCGAAGAGTCTCTGACTTACACAATCGAGACAACAGATAAACCTGTAAACTGCTTCCGTAATCAGATTATACTGGAAGAAAGCACTGTCCCACAACAAAAGACATATATTTTGTTCAAAACAAAGACCCGACATGTCATACAATTTTCCGATCGCAACACACTTACTCAGACTCTACGAGAAGTGGTAAACTCCGAAGTGACCAATGCAATTCATTGTGATCTTCCTATTCTAGCCTTCATTCAACATAACCTAGTGAAGGAATTTCCCTCAACAACTTTTCGACACTGTAAAAGCCTCGTGATAGACATATCAGACGTTACAGAACAAAGGGAAATAGCTATAGCGGAGCACAATCGCGCTCATCGCGCAGCTCAGGAAAATGCCCAACAAATACTTAGGGACTATTTTTTCCCAAAAATGGGTCGATTAACAACCGAAATAGCAGCAAATTGTCGAATATGCGCTATGAACAAACATGACCGACATCCGATCAGGCAAGAATTAGGGAAAACTCCTATACCTTCATATGCCGGAGAAATACTACATGTAGATATTTACTCCACAGACGGGAAATACTTTTTAACCTGCATCGACAAATTCTCTAAATTCGCTGTCGTTCAACCGATACGATCACGCGCAATTGTGGATGTAAAAGCTCCACTCTTACAGATTCTCAATTTTTTCCCAAAGACAAAGACTATCTATTGCGATAACGAGAGATCGCTAAACTCAGAGACCATCCGGACAATGTTAGCAAACAACTTTGACATTGCGATTGCAAACGCACCACCCTTACACAGTACATCTAATGGGCAAGTCGAGCGTTTTCACGGTACTTTAGGAGACATAAGTCGCTGCTTAAAGAATGGAAATCACATTGAAGATACCATTGAAAGCATTCTCCTTGCAACAACCAAATACAATAGGTCGATTCATTCGGTGACAAAAAAGAAACCGATAGAAATCATTCACAATATACCTGTAAACGCTGCGGTGCAGATAAGAAACAATCTCACATCAGCACAAGAAAAGTCTCTAGAGCAGCATAACAAGAACAGGGTTCACAAATCATACAAAATAGGTGAGAAAGTATGGGTAAAGTCCAATAAGAGACTAGGAAACAAACTTTCCCCCTTATTCACCGAAGCAGTGGTTGAAGCAGACCTTGGGACAACGGTCCTTATAAAAGGGAGGGTGGTCCATAAGGACAGCCTTAAGTAGACCATTGTTAATAACTTCTTAATTTTTGTATCTTTTATCTTAGGATAACACATATTCTAACATTAGTAGTTGTGACTCTGACTAGAACCGACGCGACCTCAAGACTTAATGACTATACGCACGCGGACTATATACCTATAATAGACGGTGACGTGACGATTTGGGACGAATACGGTTACATAGGACACACGACTAACTTAACGATATACGAGACATACGCCGACGAGACATGGACACTAGTGGACAAACTACCAAAAGACCACATGAGACAGGTACTGAAGACTGACCTACAGCACATAACCACCTTAATCAGCACTCTTAATGTTCACCATAGACAAGCCAGAAGCATAAACCTGATAGGTAGTGCTCTTAAAGCAATAGCAGGAACCCCAGATTTTGATGACTGGGAGCAGTTAAAGTTAAAACAGGGACAACTAATAGATTCAGAAAACAAACAAATTGAGATAAATAATAAAATTCAAGTAAGACTCAACGAAATTTCAAGAACTCTTAATGCAATCCAAAAACCAGATACGGAAGTCGAACACTTTTATACGACTATCCTGGCGAAAAACAGAATGATAATTTCGGATCTAGAAGATTTAATTCTTTCCATTTCACTCGCAAAAATAAATCTAATCAGCCCACTCATACTTGACAGCATTGACGTAAAAGAGTTAAATGAGCAACTCACCAATGTTAGCGTAACAGACCTACTAGAGGTCTCTAATATTAAGGCTTTCCAAAATTCCCAAATACTATATTTTTTAATTAAATTCCCTAGACCTAAGTTACATTGCAAAAAGATAAATATTTTCCCTGTTCAACGTAATAATATAATAATAGATTTAGAAGAAGGTGACGTGGTGGCCGATTGCGAGAGGAAAACCTTCGCCGTGCGCGACTGCGCCTCTACTGTGAGCACCACCTTCTGCAACCAAATGCAGAAACCAACGTGTGCTCAACAACTGGTCTCAGGTGGCACTGCCCAATGCGCCACACGACATGGGCATCTAAAACCCATAGCCGTCGTCGATGAAGGCGTAATAATCATCAATAGCGCCACAATCCATGCAGTGGACAGCACTGGCACTAGCCAACAGGTCACGGGGACCTACTTGGTTACCTTCGACGACCACATCTCTCTGAATGGAACCCTTTACGTCAACCATAAGGGTATTCTGAGAAAAAAGCCAGCAGTTTCGACGTCTGGAATAGTCAACATCACACTATTCCGGGAACACCTGAGTCTCCCGTTTCTGCACGACCTGAGCCTGACCAACCTTCGCCACATCAGCAACCTTAAGGCCGAATTGTCATCAAGGTCGTTCGGTTGCATCATTATACTGATTTCTCTGGTGCTCCTCCTAGTCATCGGTTTTAAAACATGTCGACGGAAACCGATCAATGGGAAACCCGAGGACGGGTTTCAACCTACCCGGGGAGGAGTTAGCACGCGCCGATCAAATAATGCTGACAGAGAGTCAGCAATAGCTTCACCGGATGCCGTTGCAACAGAGTTGCAGGCGAAATTGGACACCACCACGCAACAGCGGGGTGATCGTCCGCAGAAGTTGCAAGCTCAGCGTTCTGTCGGCCCGGCAGCGATGGCTTGGAGTCGCCGTTTAGGTTTATAAAGTTTTAGTTTGGAATCTTCTCGCAGAATGCTCACACGAGCTAATAAAAAGATTATAATTGATAAAAGAATAAAGTGTCTTTGAATAATAACCCGTCTTATTATAATTTATACATACAATATACATACATATACATACATATGCATTCATTTGCATACATACGATTGAATTGAAATAAAACATATTAATCTTGTGGTTTCCAAATGATTAAAGAGAACGGTGCCGTGTATTACGTGGTGAATCACATTAATTGAAGTTGGTGGCGAAATACAAAAGGCCTAAACTTAGTTTGTCGTTATACAAGTACAAATGACGAGGCTGTGCGCTATGCCTGTGTGGATTCTATCGCTGAGGCCGCTATCGTATATGATCAGGCATCACACCACGTCAAATTTGTACATATACATATACACGACAACACTGACAACTGTATTTCACTAATTCTCACGATGGAAGTTACAGTTGATCAGAAACACATAAACCACAGAAATACTCACAAGTGCAATACAATTCAACAATATAAATCGTGTGATCTCCATGTGGTTAAAGTGATATTGACGTGTGTTACGTTTGCGCGGACTCTATCGCTGAAGCCGCTGCCGAAACATACATAGTAAGGCCAAGCGCCACGTCACACCCAAGAATATATATACTTTATAGGGTCTGCGACGTCTCCTTCTGCCTGTTACATACATTTCAGAAAACCATTATACCCTGAATTCCCATTTTCAATGGGTTCAGGGTATGAAAACAGAAAACCCAAAATGCACAATTTCATAGTCTGTCGTTACAAACCATCCTATACATACATATATACAGATTACAGACAACACACTGAGTTCGAAGCTACAACCCGAACACCACACACAACACACACACAAACATGCATGCACATCGTTATATATGCTCATAGTTTTATATAAAAACTACGTTTATACAGTCGAGTCTCGATAATTCGTACCCCGCTAAATCGAAAACCTCAATAATTCGTAAGAAACTGCTGGTCCCTTGACCATTAGTTTGCTCATTTCATTTGAAGCGTGAAGACGATTCGTAAAAATGTTAAGCGAAAACCTCTTCAATTCGTATTTTGATTTCTTACACCCCGTTAAATGGAAACCCCGGTAAATCGAAAACCTCTGTAATTCGTAAAAAATTCGGTTCCCTTGCCATTACGAATTATCGAGACTCGACTGTATACATATAACAAATGTACATACATATATGCTAATGTGTATGCATACAAACAAAAACGCTGCAAACGCTTTATGATTTTCAATTTTAACTAACATTTTTAAATTATCTTTTTGTTTATAATTAACAAACGTGAACATTTCTTAGGGAACGCGGTGTCAGCAGATTGGGCTTATTGGTCTGATTATGTCGTGACGCGGTGTCAGCAGATTGGGCTTATTGGTCTGAATATGTCGTATTTGTGTTGCAACAATTTCCGTTGGATATTGTTATAATGCAGAATATTTTCGTCGTTAACTCTTCCCCCTCAAATTTGCACTTGTCCTCAAGTGATCATTAAAAGAAAGGAATGTCGTTGAACTGTATGTTTTCTATTGTTCGTCTTGGTGCCTCTGTTACTTTTTTTGGTTGGTTGTTATCCAATAGTAACGTTATCTTTCTCTCTCTCTTTGTATAGAGGAAGGCAATGACGATGATTATCACGACTATGCAGATCACTATTATGGATGATACTGCGTGTGTCGTGAGTTTTAGTTTTTCCAGTTTTTGGCTGTTGTTGATGTGCAATGCCTGCAAAGCTTCCAGCGATAGAATTTGGAGTCGTCTCGATGCTTCTGGTGTCATCTGGATTATCGACAATCCGACTCTTAGTGTGTTTGTCTCGAGATTGTTGAAAGTCCGGTTGCCCATCGAAATGGACTCATTGACGAAACGAATGACATACGTGCCGTTTAACCAGGTGCTTGCTCTTGTCGATGTCACCATTCCGTTAAAGTTGTTGAGGATCCATAGGCCGTTGGCTAGTTCTTCGATGGGTTCCACATGCTCGGCGTTACTGAACTCACACAGCGATTTTTCTCCATTGAGGAGCCCAGGCAAACATGTACTATTGCTAATGTTATTTTTAGAACAGATCTAAATGTTATTATAATTTTTACAATCTTTTAGGATTCCATACATTACATTTTTGTGAGACAATATTTCTTTATATTCTATGTTTATGATAACATTTTTTCTTATGACAGGTTTCACAATTAGGTTTTCATATTCAGTTTCTTCTACGTTAGGTATTTTTATTACATAAAATAAAGTAGTTGTATTTTGAAATATGGCCACGTCTGAATATTCTAGCATCTCTTCTACAGACAATGAAGGCAGCTTTGAATATTCTCTCTATTTCATTTACTTATGCTTCTTTTAATACGAATGAGTTTACTACGTTAATTTTTGCCCATTGTATGGCATATTTTATATTGGTAACTTCCTCCTTAATCAGTCTGACTTGGTTCTGTAAACTTTCTGCTATTTCATGTATGAATCTATCGTCTTTCTGATGTTGTTTGTAAGGGTATTGGTTATTGTAGTTAGTTTATTCAATCTCTGTTCTAGCTGTGAATTTATTATTACTTGTTTGTTATTGTTTCCTATAACTTTATTTATATGTTCTTCTATTTGAACGAAGTCATCATGATCTGGGTTGCCTGTTACATACTTCCATGCAGTGCCTAGCATGTTGATGGCCCTTGAGGGTCTTTTGTTAACGTCATATTCTATGGTACGTAAAGTCAAGTGAGTTTGGTTAATTTCGTGACGTAAGGTATGTAAGGTGTGTGAAATTCTATTTGCTCTAAGGCTTCTCTAATTTTGTTCAAATTTATGATGTGGATAATTCTTGTTATTCTTGTTTGTATTTTGCCTAGTCCATCGTGGATCGTAATGGTTTGTGCTTCTGTATGGTTCGTTTTGTCCATAGTCGGTTCAATGGGTTGTGCCATCATCACCAGTATTACGAGTGGTCTATAAGTGTCAAACGTTCTTTATATTACTCTTATGTACGATTAGATTTGTGGATGTTAGTACGGTTGTATTTCTGTCCTCTTTAACTATTGCTTTCTTATATCTAGGTGAAAGTTTAGTACCTAGTCTTGTATTTATTTTAATGTAAATTTCTTGTCCAGGTGTGTAAGTTCGTATGTCGTTTCGCGTCTTGTTATGGTTGTGAATGTCTGTCGTCTGTTTTTGTTTAAGTCTGTCTATATTATCTTTCCTAGCCTTTTAGTACTGTTCTGGGTCTGTCGTTACGTTTCTACCAAAAAATACGTCAAGAGGTCGTTTATTAGTTGTCGAGTGTATAGTGTAGTTATAGTCGTATATAGATTTGTTGAGAAGTTCTTCAAAAGTTCTGTATTCGTTTTTCCGTCTATTACATCTCATAATCTCTCATAATCTTATTTCGATTCCAAGTTGGTCTTACATCATAAAGGTTAATGAATCTGAATTTAGGGACTTCTCATTATCGATGACTACTGCCTTTGGTACAACATAATAAAAGAGAATATCATGCCTTGGATTTGATTATTCGTCCTTGAGCTAGTTTCGAGAATTTGGCTATTGCTGTGAGTACTAAGTTCTTTGGGTATTCTGGTATTGGGGTTTCTTTTAATTTGGGATTAGTCGGATGTCTGTCATATTTTTTTTCCTTGCAAACTTGACATTGTTTGACAAGATCTGCTATTGTTTGTTTCATTTTGGGAAAATAATAAAATTCTATCATTTGGTTTCTATTCTCAAGTGCGTTTCTATGTGCTTTATTATGGGTGGCCAAGATTTTTTAGTCTCGTTCGGTTTCGTTTGTCAGATCTTTAACCTGTGATTGTGAGAACCTAATTTTATAGTTTTTGAAGTGTGTCGGGTATATGTTTTGGATTTGGCTTATAACGTCTTCTGAGGTTAACATGCCGTTGATAATAGAAGGGTTGAGACGAGCTTTTAATATTTGTATGAGGTCATTTGTCGAATAGCTTGGTCGGGTTATTATATGCCTATGGAATGGAATGGAATATAGAATCTGTAATCTGTTTTATCGGCCTTTTCTAGAAATATCTGGTTTTTGAATACGTTTATGGGTGCTTCAATACTTGGTATTAGGTTATGGCTTGAACTGTCTGCACTGTGTTGGGTGGAGGCTAGCGACCTGATATTGTTTATGGCAGGAATTCGAGATAGCGCATCGGCTACAATATTGTCTCTTCCTGGCTTGTAGACTAATTCATAGTCGAATTCTTCTAAGTATGCTTTCCATCTTTTTATTCTAGCGTTTCCGTTCCAACTACTTAACGAATGAGTTAATGGCTGGTGGTCTGTGTATATTTTTACTTTTGTTTTACCGTACAGGTAAATTTGGATTTGTTTCGACTCCTTTATCACATATAACAAAGCCGAGAAACTCAACTTTGTTTTTAAAGAACTCGCATTTGTCCAATTGGCATTTCATATTGGCTTCTTGCAGAGTTCTGAAGATTTTGTCCAGATTTCTGGAATGTGACTCATTATCTTTGCTGAAAATGATAATGTCGTCTATGTATATGAAACATATTTTACCAATATGTTCATGAAGAATGTCGTCTAACGCCCTTTGGAAAATAGAAGGTGCGTTTTTCAGACCGAAAGGTAGTCGTGTAAATTCGTATTTGCCATTATTAACTGAGAAAGCTGTTTTCTCAATATCAGACTCTTTTAGAGGAATTTGATGGAAACCACTTTTTATACTTTGTTCCCGAAGGGGAAAAAGTATATTGGGTTTGTGCAATGTCCGTCTTGCTGTCCGTCCGTTTGTCCGTATGAACGCAATATTTTTCGGCGCTATTAGAGCTAGAGACTTGAAATTTTAAACATATACTCATATATGTTCCCGAATTATAAAGTGTAAAAATTTTCCCGATCCGCCCACTAGGGGCGTGGCAAATCGGAAAACTCTTCCGCCCATAGTTAAGTTATCATACTAGATGATGAGCTAGAGAGTTGCAATTTGAAATGTATACTCGGGGTGACAACCCAAGTTCAAAAAGCTATGGCGGATATATCTACGCACATTGGGGGCGTGGCAAATCGGGAAATACGTATCTTCTACACCGTTAAAGCTAGAACGCTGAAATTTTGCATGTGAGTTAATGTTATGATTCTAAGAAGATCGATCAAAAAGTTTTATGTCTACGCCCATTGGGGGCGTGGCAAATCGGACCTGAATATATAGTGATTTTTCAAATTGTGCTATATTTTGAACACTATTGACACTAGAGACTTGAAATTTTGCATGTACACTCGGGTTGACAACCCAAGACCAATAAGCTATGGTAGATATATCTACGCCCACAGGGGGCGTGGCAAACCGCAAAAGTTTATATCTCCTACAGTTTTAGAGCTAGAAGCTTGAAAATTGGATGGTTGAGTTACTAATGTTCTCCTCTATCGATCCCCCAAAAATAATTTTTCAGCCTCTTTGGGGGCGTGGCATATCGAAAAATACCCTGTAATTTTCGCATTTTTGGAATGTAAGCAACCAAATTTTGCAGGCATGTTAGCCTCGGCTCTTTCTAAGAACTGGCAAAAAATTATGCGTCTACGCCCACTGGGGGCGTGGCAAATCGGCAAAGAAGTTTGTTGTGGCCAACTCCATAATTCATGCATATAATAGCTTAGTAGCAATTGCTATGATGGCAGAAAGCATTTTAACATAAATATAATAATATTAATGAATTTAAAAAATAAAATTCATAAGTTTTTGATTAATAAATAAAAAGTTTCCAGCGGGATTCGAACCTGGGTCTTTTGAAAACAACATGTAATCGTTAGCTAAACCTAAATAAATTCACAGCTGATCTAAATAAATTCACAGCTGATCAGCTGGTCAGTTTGTGACGACACAAAACAATACAATCGCAATTCTTGCAATATGTATACACTTGTGGATGCGTATACACGTACACATGCATACATGCCACACAGCGTCGCAAATCGGAAAGCATAAAGCAGTTTTAGTTTTTACTTAAATGCACAATTCATATGCGTATGTTTATAAATTATTATCAATTGGCAGCAAGCATTTTATAATAAATATACAAATATAAAAAAAATTAAAAAATAATAATTGCTAGAGCATAAGGCATTGCTAGAGCGTCTCTGACAAAACTAAAGTAACGATCGAAAAATTCCCAATTCAGTCACAATTCTTAGAATATTCTGGCATGCAAACTTTTGTGTGCATACATATAAAATTGTGTGTATACTCGTATAGTGTGTACATGCGTAAATCTGTATGTATGTATAGGAAAAGTGTTTGTTGCTCGCCATGTACGTTTGCTAATTGCCGAAATATTTCGTTAATTAAATGTTTATTAAATAAATAAGATGCACCTATGGGAACAAAGTATTTCGCAGTTAGTTGCGCCTAACTGCAACGTTCTTACTTGTTTTAAATGGATTACAGGAACACCAGATCATGATGACATTCTAACAATTCAAAATAAAATAAATGAACTCATTGAAAATAATTCAATTCAATTCAATTTATTTCACTCTTTGTTATAATTACAGTTTTGTGAATAGTATCTTACACTAATTAAAGAGTTTAGACTAAGGATTAGGCCTTTTCTGCTTAGATATTTTTTTTAGGAGTATGACATGGTATATAAGATGACATAATTATTGGGGGAAAAATCAAAGAAATAGAAAACCCCAAGGTAATTTATTACAAGCTAACTTAAACACTAATAATACTTAAAAACTAAATGGCTATGCCAGGTCATTTATATGTGAATATGTTGATTCACAACATTTGGTTATGAATTTTGCGATAGTCGCGATAATCTTATATCTACCAATTCGACATTGGCTCGACAGTGTAGATCAGACGTGGAATGATGCCAAGGAAGATTCAAAACAAGCTTCAAGACTTTATTTTGTGTGATTTGCAACTGTCTTATGTGACATTTGGCTATATCTGACCAGACTGGTGCACCGTAAAAAGTAACTGATTGGAAAATAGACCTAAACAAAAACATTTTGTTTTCTATGTTCAGCCTCGAGTTTCTGTTTATAAGGGGATATAGCGTACGGATTAAGTGTTTGAGTTTTTTGTTTGTGTTGGTTATATGGTCTTTGAATGTAAGTCTTTTGTCCAAAATAATACCCAGATACCTGACATTTGTTTCCCACTTAATATATTCCGAGCCCAATCTGATATCTGTTGTTGGAACGTAGATGTCCTTTCGTTTTTTTGTGAAAAATATTGCCTTGGTCTTTTCTGGGCAGACTAAAATTTTCCATTGGGAGAAATATGTACTTAAAGAGTCGTATGCTGCTTGGAGGTTTCGTACTATATCTGCAGAACGAATTCCACCACAAAGAATTGCTGTGTCGTCCGCAAAGACCGAGGTTGTGCATTGGGGTAATATTGGGAGATCAGATGTATATATGTTATATAGTATAGGAGATAGGCATGAGCCTTGGGGACAGTCTGCTGAAATATTAACTGTTGTGGATGAAGCATTTCCTAAATATACTATAAAAGATCTGTTTTTTAGATAACTTTGGACTATCTTTATGGCCGCAGGTGGGAAATTTAGATGTAACATTTTATGTATTAGGCCGTCATGCCACACTGAATCAAATGCGGCTTTGATATCTAGCAGTACCATTCCCGTTGACATAGAACTGGAGAAGTTGTCTTTAATAATTTTTTTAATTCTACAAAGGGGCTGAACAGTATTGTGTTCGTTTCTAAATCCAAACTGGTGACTTGGAAGGATATTATTGGATTCGACAAAATGAGTTAATTTACCTTTGATAACCTTCTCTAGTATTTTACTGACTGCCGACAAAAGGCTAATAGGCCTGTAAGATGAGAGTAACTCGATAGGCTTATTTTGTTTTGGAATAGGAACAACTTTGGCACACTTCCAGACAGAAGGGAAATAACTTAGCTCTAGGCATTTATTGACTATGCACGTAATAAACTTTATTCCCTTCGTAGGTAGGGTTTTTAAGCATAGATTGTCAATTTGATCAATACCTGGAGATTTCTTCTTCTTCAGCCCTTTCAGTATATCTTTTATGACGCTGGAGCTAATAAAGTAGTCATTCAGCGGCTCTATAGATAATTGAGCGACTGAGAGGGTTGAGGCATCGACAGCGGCTTTAGTTAGTGGATCACCGAGTCCAGCGGATACGATATGGTTTAGTCGAAACGATTGAGCTAACGCCTCAGCCTTTTCTTCATCTGTCGAGTGACTTATGTTGTTATTGACTAATGTTGGAATAATTAAGTGTTTCTTTCTAATAATTTTGGGAGAGTTTCCAAAAGGGGAAGAACCTTTATCTAAGGCTGCAAGAGTGATATTCCAGGATTTATTTCTAAATTCTAGTATCGCCTCGGTAATTAGTTTATTTAGCCATTTGAACAGGATGAGATCGGATTGGTGACGATACCTCAGCCAGGTGCGCCGTCGTATGTTTCTACTCTTTATAAGGTTTATAATGTTTTGCGGCAGTGGTTTTGGAGAAAATTTTATTGGTTTTTTTTGGATGCTAATATCTTTGGCTTCACGGAGGACTTCACTAAAAATGTTGATCATATCATCAACATCTTCTGTGCGCCACATTAAGTTTGAGTTTAGGGGCGGAAGCGAATTTTCGACGAAACGAGCGAACCTTACCCAGTTTGCTCTTTTTACATCGAAGTAAAAGTAGTTTGCAGTAGAGGCAGAATTGACTGATACCTCAAGCAGCACTGGAATGTGATCCGAATTTAGTGCGTGTAACACTCGTGGGCTAGCTAGATAACCAGGACGATTGGTAAGGAAAATATCTAAAGTAGAGGGTTGCCCGTGACTTCCTGCGGGGTAATATGTATGTTCGGAGGGATGCATTAGATAAAAGTTCCTGCAGTCTACCTTAGATTTAAGTAGGTTACCCCACAAGTTCGCTAGAGCATCCCATGACGGATGTCTGCAATTAAAATCCCCCCCCAGAATAAATGTTCCATTTGCACTACACAACTTATGTAAGTCGGCCTGAAAAAGCTGTTTTTTAGAGGAATTTTCGCGGCCCCCTGGGAAATAGCATGAGAAAATGGACATCTCAGTGCCATCACTGATAAAGATTTTTACGCCAATCGTTTCAATAATTTTAGTATTTGGGAGAGGTAACGAAGAGTGGCGGATATTTTTTTAAATAAAGATTGCTACCCCCTCCTCCTCTGCAAGTCGTACGGTCATTTCTGTAACAACTATAATTAGGAACCTTGAGGAAGATACAGTTTTTTAGCCAGGTTTCAGATACAAGGCAGATGTCAATGTCGCTGTCAAACAGGAAGTGACAAAATTCTTCTTTCTTGTTTTGAATCTTGATCTTTACTTTGTCTATCATTAAGAAAGAAACTTGAAGGCAAGTGAGGTTATTACCTCAAACTGGTCAGTCTTGGATTTACAATTTCTGAGATTACTAATGAGCTCAAAAGTAAGACTTTTTAACTCATCTAGCGAAAAGAGATCACTACTTATCTGTGGCTGCCTGGTCCAAGTTGTCTTTAATGGTTCAGATATCTGTCCATTATGAGTTGGAAAAGTTTTAACGCAGTTTATCTGTGGTGACTGTGATGATGTTCTGACTACCCGTGCTTTGGTGACGCCCCTATCCCTTGCTTTCACATAGTTTATTCTGCCTGGGCACTCCATTGAATTAGACTTATGAGAGCCGTGACAATTTGCACACTTAACAGGTAATTTTTCTGGACACTCAATAGTTTTATGGTATCCTGCGCAATTCATACAGTATGGTTTTACACTACAATAGGACGATCCGTGCCCGAACATCTGGCAGTTATAGCACTGAGTCACGGTGTTTGACCTGCGTCTTTGGTAGTCCCATTTGACTCTGATATGGTCAATGACAGAGAAGTTTTTCTTCAGCTCGTTTAGACTTGTAGATTTGTTGACAAAGTAAACTATGTACAGCGAGAAAATACTATTGTTGGCTCGTTTCCTTTGGATAAACTTGACATCTGTACAATGAAGTCCCATTTGGATAAGCTTGTTTCTAACTTCATCAGCCGGAGTGTCGTCAAGTCCCGTAAGCACCGCTTTGTATGGTTTATTGTGTTTTTTTGCAAAGGAGAAAAACTCATGTTTATAGCTTTGCAGATGGGTGCAGACATTGGCAAAATCCACCTCTTCTTCGCAGTGTAATTTAACTCCAATAGAAATTTTTCTAATTGAGTAGTCTTTGACATTCAGTAATTTGCAAATATCATGTAGCTGTTCAGCGCTAATTTTAAGCACCGTAATAGGAGGAACGTGAATTTTGGTTTTGTTGCAGATTACTTCTTCGCACTGTTCGTTATCAGTTGGGTCATCTAACGCTTGTAACGGTTGATAATAGTTGTTGTTGCTCTGCCGTTGACCAGTGTCGGTTTTTGGAGTTTTTCTGCGCTGCGTTGGCGACATAGCGACGCCAGCCAGATTTATTGATCTCTTTATTTTGTTTTTGTTTTGATTGTCGGAGAGATAAGGAATGTCACTTTCGCGATGCGCTTGTATGCACGTGCGTAAAGTTTGGCAGATCATATAATATACAAAATCAAATTAATTCTGCAATTTTCATAGAATTTACTAAAATTATAAATCTTTTAAAAAACATTAAATTCGATCAAGAAATGTTATTAAAAAAATACCGTCTCAAACTATTAGCACTTGACCTACAAAATCTGCTAGACACTATTACATTTTCAAAAGCCATCATAATACACCCAAAAATTTTAAATAAACAAGATATGATAAACATATTTAATCACGAAACATTTAATATTACTCTTATCGACCTCTTGGACGTATCCTCTTTTTCAATTATCTCATACCAAGGTTTAATTATAGTTTTTATAAAATACCCAACTATAAATTATAAGTGCAAATTATATCATGCTAAAGCAGTTTCCCAATCAGATGGAAAATTATTCATAGACAATAAAATCACTAAATGTAAGAATACCTTTTATCGTATTAAAAATTTTAAAAGAGAAATTTATAATACTTTTTCCCAAATTGTTTACGAAAAGAATTGCTTCATAAATTTAGTTAATAAATAATTCACTAGGTGTACAAAAATATCAGAAACAAGTAAGAACGTTGCAGTTAGGCGCAACTAACAGCGATATACTTTGTTCCCATAGGTGCATCTTATTTTTTTAATAAACATTTAATTAACGAAATATTTCGGCAATTAGCAAACGTACATGGCAAGCAACAAACGTTTTCCCTACACATGCATACAGATTTACACATGTACACACTATACGAGTATACACACAATTTTCTATGTATACATACAAAAGTTTGGATGCCAGAGTATTCTAAGAATAGTGACTGAATTGAGAATTTTTCGATCGTTACTTAAGTTTTGTCAAAAGGCGCTCTAGCAATGCCTTATTTGGTTTTAGTTAACGAAACCCAAGTCAGGGCAGTTGCGCTGGTGGTAAGCGCTATGCAAGCTATACTTAGGTGCGTGGGTTCGAATCCCGCAGAAAACTTTTTTTTTAAAATTATTTATTTTTTATTTTTTTAATATTTGTATATTTATTATAAAATGCTTGCTGCCAATTGATAATCATTTATAAACATACGCATATGAATTGTGCATTTAAGTAAAAACTAAAACTGCTTTATGCTTTCAGATTTGCGACGCTGTGTGGCGGCAGGCAGTTTTTCTATGCATGCATATATGTATGTATGCATGTGTACGTGTATACACATCCAAAAGTGTATACATATTGCAAGAATTGCGATTGTATTGTTTTGTGTCGTCACAAACTGCTGATCAGCTGGTCAGCTGATCAGCTGTGAATTTATTTAGGTTTAGCTAACGATTACATGTTGTTTTCAAAAGACCTAGGTTCGAATCCCGCTGGAAACTTTTTATTTATTAATCAAAAACTTATGAATTTTATTTTTTAAATTCATTAATATTATTATATTTATGTTAAAATGCTTTCTGCCATCATAGCAATTGCTACTAAGCTATTATATGCATGAATTATGCAGTTGGCCACAACAAATTTCTTTGCCGAATTGCCACGCCCCAGGGGGCGTAGACGCATAATTTTTTGCCAGTTCTTAGAAAGGGCCGAGGCTAACATGCCTGCAAAATTTGGTTGCTTACATTCCAAAAATGCGAAAATTACAGGGTATTTTTCGATATGCCACGCCCCCAAAGAGGCTGAAAAATTATTTTTGGGGGATCGATAGAGGAGAACATTAGTAACTCAACCATCCAATTTTCAAGCTTCTAGCTCTAAAACTGTAGGAGATATAAACTTTTGCGGTTTGCCACGCCCCCTGTGGGCGTAGATATATCTACCATAGCTTATTGGTCTTGGGTTGTCAACCCGAGTGTACATGCAAAATTTCAAGTCTCTAGTGTCAATAGTGTTCAAAATATAGCACAATTTGAAAAATCACTATATATTCAGGTCCGATTTGCCACGCCCCCAATGGGCGTAGACATAAAACTTTTTGATCGATCTTCTTAGAATCATAACATTAACTCACATGCAAAATTTCAGCGTTCTAGCTTTAACGGTGTAGAAGATACGTATTTCTCGATTTGCCACGCCCCCAATGTGCGTAGATATATCCGCCATAGCTTTTTGAACTTGGGTTGTCACCCCGAGTATACATTTCAAATTGCAACTCTCTAGCTCATCATCTAGTATGATAACTTAACTATGGGCGGAAGAGTTTTCCGATTTGCCACGCCCCTAGTGGGCGGATCGGGAAAATTTTTACACTTTATAATTCGGGAACATATATGAGTATATGTTTAAAATTTCAAGTCTCTAGCTCTAATAGCGCCGAAAAATATTGCGTTCATACGGACAGACGGACAGACGGACGGACGGACAGACGGACAGACGGACAGACGGACGGACAGCAAGACGGACATTGCACAAACCCAATATACTTTCTTCCCTTTGGGAACAAAGTATAAAAACATGCCAATAGAAATAATAACAGATGGCGCTATTTTAGTATCAGGAAAAAATTGCGTTAATAATACCTGGCTTACAGGTACCTATCTCATAACTTTCAAAACCGTTGTAACCATAAACAACATTACTTACACAAACGAAAAAGAAAAACTGCTCAACTATGTAAAACATAACAAATTTACGGATTATTTAATTACCGATTACCAACCTTCTAATGACACTGAATTACGATTAGAAAATACAAATACTTTATCAAAAATTGTAATAGAATTAGAAAATAATCATACAAAAATTACGTTTATTATATTTATTTATTGATTTTTATATTCATTATGATAAAGCTTCTCAAATTTTGTTCAAAGAACAATCTCAATCCTATTCAATTTTTATTTTCAAAACCCTCAAATGATCAAAATATTCAAATTCAAAACCCTGATATGCTAAATGCCATAAACACTTACATCGAATTTCTTATGAGAAATCGTTAAGAATCAAGGACGATTCTTCTTACGAAAGGGGGGAGTTATCACACCGCTACTCAAGCGACTCTTATGATTAATGTAAACAACTTTCAAATAGCATAACTCAATCTTTCCAATCATAAACAACCTGTAGCATCACGCCACTTGGCTAAGACATAAATATTCTCTGCTCCATTCCCAGAGGGTAAGCAGTTTTGGCTTCAACATAAACATAAGAATCTCTGCGCAGTTTCCAAGGGCTCATTGAGTTAGCAACTAAGCTTTAATGTAAACAATTCATAATTTCACAATTCCGATATAGAATCACGTAAGCCACTCTTGTGATCTTTCGAGCTTTTGAGCTGGCGCCCAACGTGGGGCCCTGCGATAAGAGAATAAGCAATACTTGTGAACAATGGTGCGAGCTTGGGTGTATAATCTCAAAAAGGACGATGTGCTACGATACGGCGACGAATTCGAAGTCACGCTGTCGGGCACATTGGACGTGATGCGGAGACAGTTCGGTGAGTGGGTGGAGACGAACGAGGGAAGGATCCCATATTCGCTCAGGCTCGCCGAGCTGCCGCGTCTGCATGGACGCCGCCCGTCAAATAATGAGGACGTACCAACTGTCGTCGTTGGAAACGAAGAGTATGGAGAAGAGCCGAATGTTGCGCGGCTATCTCTGCCATCCACCAGTGGCGCTGGGCGGCTGCAGCAGACAGAGCAAGGAGCATGGAGAGCCACGTCTACACCGCAGCCTGAAATAAGGACGCGAGGGCCGAGCAGCTCAGAGCAGGAGTACCCAAAGGTGGCCAAACAGGTGAGGGAGTGGAACTTCCGGTTCGATGGCACCTCAAAGTCTTTGGAGTTCCTGGAGCAGGTGGAGTGGTCAGCAGACACCTATGGCCTGGATCTGGATCTGATCCCAAGAGCGATGCCAGAGCTGCTGAAAGGCATGGCTCTAAAGTGGTACGTGGCCAACAATAGGCACTGGAAGGCGTGGGGAACCTTCGTGAGAAGCTTCCAGGAGTTCTTCCTGCCGAGGGACTACCTGGAGGATCTCAAGGACGAGGTCAAGCGTCGGAAGCAGATGGTGGACGAGCCATTCAAGATCTACATGGTGGAGATGCAGACTCTCATGCGGCCGCTGCGTTATGAGCCACATCATGAGATGAAGTTGATATACAACAACAGCATCCCTGATCTGCGCGCCTACGCGCGGCCGTATCAGTTCCAGAGTCTGATGGAGCTGATGAGGCTGGCCGACGAGTTCGAGGAGCTGGAACGAGACCGAGAGAGGTTGCGTCGGCTACAGCGGCCAGCACGAACACGTCTAATGGCGATGGAGGAGGATGATGGCCACGAAGAAGAGACGCTGCGGAGAGGAGTTCTGGAGGAGAGTCCTCGTCCTGCACCAAGGACTAATGCCACAGGAGAAAGGACACACATCCCGAATCCATCCAGAGCGTGCCCGACGTGTGGTCAAGAAGGACACCGTGCTGTTATGTGTCGCAACAAGGCACTGGATTTCTGCTGGCAATGTGGACGAATAGGCGTGCGCATAGTGGCCTGTTGCCAGTCGGGAAACGACGGGAAATGACGGCGATTGTGGCCATTGGAGACGAGCAGCAGAAAGCCACGATCGATACGGGAGCCTCGAGCAGCTTTATTAGCGAGAGGCTCGCAAAAAGGCTCCAAGGAGTGGGCGTGGTGCGCGCCACAAGGCGGCGCATACGCCTGGCCAACGGCAGCTGCAGCGAGGTGGACTCACAACTGGACCTAAAGATTGGCCTGGGCAGTCGGCAAATGGAAATTCCATTGCTGGTGCTGCCAGGCGTAATCGACGATCTGGTGCTGGGCTGGGATTTCTTGGCCGGCATGGGAACCACCTTGGAATGTGGCGGCTTGGCGCTGAATATCGGGCCAAGAAATCCACAGAGGAGGGGACAACGGGAGGAAAAGTTGTCAGTGGCGATTGCCAGTGGAGAAATAGGCCACGAAAAGCCACTGGAGGCGACTCAGGTGGACCAGAAGCTGATCCATGCAGATCCGGAAGTGGATGCCTTTCTGAGGCACGAATTGGAGAAATTCCAACACGTGAAAGGCACCACCAAAATCATGGAGCATCGGATCACCATGCAGGACACGCGGCCAATTAAACAGCGCTACTTCTCCAAAAATCCGAAGATGCAGGCGGAGATCAACAAACAGGTGGATGAGCTGCTCGTAAAAGGCTGCATAGAGCCTTCTAAGAGCCCACACAGCGCGCCTATAGTAATGGTCAGGAAGAAAAATGGCAAATGGCGGCTGTGTGTGGACTTTAGGCAGCTGAACAGCAGATCCATCAAGGATGCATACCCTCTGCCTCGAGTGCATCACATTTTGGATCAGCTGCGAGAGGCGCGCTATATCACGAGTCTGGATCTAAAGGATGGATATTGGCAAATACCCATGGAGAAATCCAGTCGACCATTGACAGCGTTCACAGTCCCAGGGAAAGGCCTATTCCAGTGGAAGGTGATGCCGTTTGGCCTCCACTCGGCACCTGCAACATTCCAGCGAGCTCTAGACCAGGTCATCGGCCCTGACATGATGCCACACGCTTTTGCGTACCTGGACGACATCATCGTCATCGGCAGGACACGTCAGGAGCACATGGATAACCTGCGAGAGGTGTTCCGGCGACTACGGGCAGCCAATTTGAGGATCAACATCGACAAGTGCGATTTCTTCAAAAAGGAGCTGAAATACCTGGGTCATAAAGTCACGGAGAATGGCATCCGCACTGAAAGTAGCCGCGATTGCCTAGCTGAAGCCACCCACTAATGTCAAAGAGTTGAGATAATATGTGGGAGTGGCTTCATGGTATCGTCGCTTTGTCCCAGACTTCGCTTCCACAGTGCATCCACTCAATGCATTACTCAAGAAGGGCGTCAAATGGGAGTGGACAGGGGAGCATCAAAGGGCGTTCGAAACGGTGAAGGCCAAGTTGACGGAATCACCTGTCTTGGCATGCCCTGACTTCTCGCAGCCATTTTGCTTGCAAACGGATGCAAGTAACTACGGACTGGGAGCAATTCTGACGCAAACATCTGAGGAAGGGGAGCGCGTCATTTCGTATGCCAGCCGGACACTTAACAGTGCTGAGAGAAACTACTCAGCCACTGAAAAGGAGTGTCTGGCCATAATCTGGGGCATACGCAAACTCAGGCCGTACCTGGAAGGTTATCACTTCATAGTGATCACGGACCATATGGCGCTGAAGTGGCTCAAGTCCGTCGAGAGCCCTTCAGGAAGGATTGCCAGATGGGCGCTGGAGCTTCAGCAATACGACTTCGAGGTTCGCTATGCGACTAGCATAACAGCCATGGTAGCAGCAAATATAACTGGCAGGCAGCCCAGTTCTAATATAAATACAAGCAATTGGAGTATACCGCAGAATATAGTCTTGGCAGATCCAGCTTTCGATAGGCCACAGCGAATAGATTTGCTTATCGGAGTCAGCCTTTTCTATGACTTGTTCTGTGTGAGTCAAATCAAGTTGGCGCCTGGGCTTCCACTGCTGCAGAAGACTCGTCTTGGTTGGGTTGTATCGGGGGCAAAGCTAGCGGCCACAATTCCACACTAATAGTTTCAAAGACGCCTTCGGATCCAGGTCCAGACTTCGCTACTGATATCCAATTGGACAGTCTTGTTCGTCGTTTCTGGGAGACTGAGAGCTGCAGCGACCCTGTCGTAAACATTAGCAAGGAGGAATCAGATTGCGAAGCGCATTTTGTGAGGCATTACAAACGATTGCCCAGTAGCCAATATTCAGTACGCTTACCTGTTAAGCTTAATTACGAGCTTCTTGGAGAGTCTTATCAGCAAGCGCTGCGGCGGTTTCTTAATTTGGAGAAGAAATTGAATCGCTTGCCTCATGTAAAGTCTCAATATTCAGCGTTCTTGGATGAGTATTCTGAGCTGGGTCACATGTCACGCGTTCCTCGCAGCTCATTTCATCAATGCAGATATTTTCTTCCTCATCACTGCGTTTTGAAAGAAGATAGCTCAACTACCAAACTTCGAGTCGTCTTTGATGGATCAGCAGCTACATCAACTGGTTATTCGCTGAATGACATTCTAATGTCAGGTCCTGTCATTCAGCCGAAAATGATCGACATATTGCTGCGTTTCCGGTCCTATCCAGTTGCACTCACCGGTGATATTTGCAAAATGTATCGTTGCGTGAAGGTGCCTGAGCCAGACAGCTATCTGCAATGCATTCTATGGAGGAATTCACCAGATGATGAGTTAGAAGTGTTCAAGCTTGATACGGTCACATATGGCACAAAACCTGCGTCATTCTTCTTCGACTCTTTGAGCACATAATGGCAGATCTACCTAGGGATCGCGTCGAAGGCTGCCGTGTGTTTGGAGTGACTGGAGTCGATTTTTGCGGACCGTTCTTTTATAAGCCTGAGGCACGAAAAAAGGCTCCTGTGAAATGCTACGTCTCTGTATTCGTTTGTTTTGCTACGAAGGCTATTTGGTTGGAACTAGTTAAGGATTTAACTACCATGGCATTTTTGCATGCCCTCCAAAGGTTTATATGCACCAGAGGAAAACCAAGTCAAATTTGGTCTGACAATGCCACAAACTTTCTTGGCGCCCGCAACCAGCTTCAGGAGCTGAAGCGTCTATTCCTGTCTGACGCCCACCAGAATACTGTGAAGGACTTCTGCCTGGCGGAATCAATCGAATGGCATTTCATCCCTCCACGATCTCCTCACTTTGGAGGTTTGTGGGAGACTGCAGTGAAGACGGCGAAGCATCATTTCTATCGATCTGTTGGCCCTTCTGTCCTAACTTATGATGAGCTTCGCACACTGGTCTGCAACATTGCTGCTGTCATTAATTCACGCCCTTTAGTTTCAATTTCAGAGCACCCCGCAGACTTGGACGTACTGACGCCTGCGCATTTCCTGAACGGTGGTCCTCCTTCATCCTTCAGCGAGCCTAACCTCACGAGGCTCAATTTCAATCGCTTGGATGCCTGGCAACGCGTAAGCTATCTCCAGCAGGTATTCTGGACACGTTGGCGAAACGAATACCTCAACTTACTACAACAACGGGCTAAATGGAGAACTTCTAAGTCTGGT
Organism: Drosophila antonietae; assembly: GCA_030914385.1. Lineage (NCBI taxonomy): Eukaryota > Metazoa > Arthropoda > Insecta > Diptera > Drosophilidae > Drosophila > Drosophila antonietae. Next base: position 121,863 of record JAUESO010000034.1, on the reverse strand, counting down.
TTGGCGGTTGGCGACGTAGTTCTCGTAAAGGATGAGAATCTTCCGTCGCTTAAGTGGCCACTGGCCAGAATAATTGAACTTATCCCTGGACGTGACGGCGTTGCACGGGTGGCCGTGCTCAAAACTGAAGCTGGCGAGACAAGAAGAGCTACAAACAAGCTGTGCTTGCTGCCCCTTAAGGATTCTGTTTAAGACTAAGTCTTCAACGGGGGGAGGATGTTGGGCCCAGCAATCAGCGCTTTATAAGAACTAAGAGCGGCAGTTCGCCAAACCTATTAGCATCTAAGAGAATTTTGTAAAGAGATTGCGCTCTCCCTTTTTAACGTTCATTCGTTCTCCCACGCAGCGGTCAGTCTTAGCAACCGGCTCGCGTAGATCGAATGTGTGCATATTTACTGTCGCTTTTAACAAGAAACGTTTTCTTTAACATACATATTTACATACATATGCATACTCGCATCTAATAAACAATTAAGACTCGCTAATCAATTGTGTTTTTAATCCAAAGCTATACGAAAAATCTCGATAGCTCAACATTTGGCTGTTGGCTGCAAAAAGTGGATTCTCCTTGCAGATCTCGAGGCGCCGGGCTATCGTTGAGGTAGGTATTACAGAAATATCTGCACCGGTGTCTATGCGAAATTTGCGAACAGATTTACCATCTGGAATGAATAAACGATTAGAAGTGGAAATGGAATGTACTTTAACTTTGAGTTTTAGGCTATTTGTAAAGGCATATGGGAGTTGTCCATCGACACTGCCTCTTGTAACCTCGATGGTGGCACTTAGTTTTTTGTCCCGTTGTTGTTTGAGTTGAAGTTGCATGAAACTTGACAGTGCTGTGCGCTACTGCCATATTTGTTGTGGTACCAGCAATATTGTTCGGTTGTGGTGTACTACTGCGATTGCTTGATGATCGGCCACGGCTGCGAGAGGGTTGATTGTTGTTGTTGGCTAGACTTTATGAAAGTTTTCTATTTATGTCCTGGAGACACTTCTCTTGATTGCCCATGCGTTTTTCTATATGGCTCATGCGAGTCCCTAATGACGAATCCTCAGAACTGTTAGATGATACTGCTTGGATGTTGTCCCCTGAGTAATGGAGCGAATCAATGACAGCAGCAGCTGTTGTTGCAAGTTGGCTGAGTGCGGTGTTTGGTGCATTTTGGAGGATTCCGACGATGACGGCTCGAGCTGCAGGTGGTAATCGTTTGATCCAATAACGACGAACAACAGACTCGTCATTAGTGGCATTTGTTTGTTGTAGTTGACTTAACAGGTGGCTAGGGCGTCCATCGCCGAGTTGAATACCAGTTGCAAGCTTATCGAGACGTACCATTTCCGATTCTGCGAATTTGGCAAGAATCGCTTGTTTAAGTGTGGTGTATGGATTTGAAGATGGCTCGTTCATTACAAGCTCATGCACTTGCTCCAGATATTTTGGATCTGCGTACATAATAACGGCAGTGTACTTCTCATGTTCTTTACGGATGCCAATGCCCTGCAGCGAAAACCAGCCTTCGAGTTTGGTGAAAAACATTTCAATAGAGGTTATTGAATTTAGTTGGGGGAATGGCATTTTGCTTAAAATAGAATTCATGTTGAAAGTATTCTCTGTGCTTATCCCGGCTTCTGTTGAGTTTTCTTCATCGGTCATCTTGTTACGTAGTTGATTTTACGAGAGATTGTGAAATAGCGTGCGTTCACTATGTGTGCGTAGTTGGTTTCACGAGAAGTCACCTTTTTGTTTGTAAAAACTTGATTCTGGTTGTAAAATTGAGTATTTAAAATGTATGTAATTTATGTGATTATCAGCGTGTGCTGCTAATCAAGAACTTGTTCACTGAAAAGCCAATGGATTTTCGTGGCGCGTGTCGCTATTTATGGATTCGGGGGGCGTGTCACCATTTATGGGTTCGGGGGTCACCATTTATGGGGATTAACGTTTATATATGTGAAAAGTATAAGACATTAATCATCCATATTATTTTGATAGTTTATTTTGACTAATTATTTCTAAACGCACTGATGATAAGAAAGACGATCCGCCAAGCTTCTTATGTTAAAAGTTAGTTATGATAAAATTTAAAATTAATGGTGAGAATGTACATTAGAGAGTAGCTTATATACTATCGAATATATCGATACTAATGAGAGTGTTGCCAGCTTATATCTCCTACAGTTTTAGAGCTAGAAGCTTGAAAATTGGATGGTTGAGTTACTAATGTTCTCCTCTATCGATAACCCAAAAATAATTTTTCAGCCTCTTTGGGGCGTGGCATATCGAAAAAAACCCTGTAATTTTCGCTTTTTTTTTTAATGTAAACAACCAAATTTTGCAGTCATGTTAGCCTCGGCCCTTTCTAAGAACTGGCCAAATTATGCGTCTACGCCCATTGGGGGCGTGGCAAATCGGCAAAGAAGTTTGTTGTGGCCAACTGCAAATTCATGCATATAATAGCTTAGTAGCAATTGCTAAGATGGCAGAAAGCATTTTAACATAAATATAATAATATTAATGAATTTAAAAAATAAAACTTATAAGTTTTCGATTAATAAATAAAAAGTTGCCAGCGGGATTTGAACCTAGGTCTTTTGAAAATAACATGTAATCGTTAGCTAAACCTAAATAAATTCACAGCTGATCAGCTGGTCAGCTTGTGCCAAAACAAAACAATACAATCGCAATTCTAGCAATATGTATGTGTATACACGTACAAACATCTGTGTACACATACATACATATATGCAAGCATGGAAAACCGCTTGCCACGCAACGTGGCAAATCGGAAAAGTTGTTTTAGTTATTGCTTAAATGCACAATTAATATGCGTATGTTTATAAATTATTATCAATTGGCAGCAAGCATTTTATAATAAATATACAAACACAAAAAAATTAAAAAATATTAATTTTTGAAAAAAAAGTTTTTGCGGGATTCGAACTCACGCACCTAAGTATAGCTTGCATAGCCCTTACCACCCGCGCCACTGCCCTGATTTGAGCTTCGTTAGCTAAAACCAAATAAGGCATTGCTAGAGCGCCGTTTGACAAAACTAAAGTAACGATCTAAAAATTCCCAATTCAGTCACAATTCTTAGAATATTCTGGCATCCAAACTTTTGTGTGCATACATATAAAATTGTGTGTATACTCGTATAGTGTGTACATGCGTAAATCTGTATGTATGTATAGGAAAAGTGTTTGTTGCTCGCCATGTACGTTTGCTAATTGCCGAAATATTTCGTTAATTAAATGTTTATTAAATAAATAAGATGCACCTATGGGAACAAAGTATTTCGCAGTTAGTTGCGCCTAACTGCAACGTTCTTACTTGTTTTAAATGGATTACAGGAACACCAGATCATGATGACATTCTAACAATTCAAAATAAAATAAATGAACTCATTGAAAATAATTCAATTCAATTCAATTTATTTCACTCTTTGTTATAATTACAGTTTTGTGAATAGTATCTTACACTAATTAAAGAGTTTAGACTAAGGATTAGGCCTTTTCTGCTTAGATATTTTTTTTAGGAGTATGACATGGTATATAAGATGACATAATTATTGGGGGAAAAATCAAAGAAATAGAAAACCCCAAGGTAATTTATTACAAGCTAACTTAAACACTAATAATACTTAAAAACTAAATGGCTATGCCAGGTCATTTATATGTGAATATGTTGATTCACAACATTTGGTTATGAAATTTTGCGATAGTCGCGATAATCTTATATCTACCAATTCGACATTGGCTCGACAGTGTAGATCAGACGTGGAATGATGCCAAGGAAGATTCAAAACAAGCTTCAAGACTTTATTTTGTGTGATTTGCAACTGTCTTATGTGACATTTGGCTATATCTGACCAGACTGGTGCACCGTAAAAAGTAACTGATTGGAAAATAGACCTAAACAAAAACATTTTGTTTTCTATGTTCAGCCTCGAGTTTCTGTTTATAAGGGGATATAGCGTACGGATTAAATGTTTGAGTTTTTTGTTGTGTTGGTTATATGGTCTTTGAATGTAAGTCTTTTGTCCAAAATAATACCCAGATACCTGACATTTGTTTCCCACTTAATATATTCCGAGCCCAATCTGATATCTGTTGTTGGAACGTAGATGTTCCTTTCGTTTTTTTGTGAAAAATATTGCCTTGGTCTTTTCTGGGCAGACTAAAATTTTCCATTGGGAGAAATATGTACTTAAAGAGTCGTATGCTGCTTGGAGGTTTCGTACTATATCTGCAGAACGAATTCCACCACAAAGAATTGCTGTGTCGTCCGCAAAGACCGAGGTTGTGCATTGGGGTAATATTGGGAGATCAGATGTATATATGTTATATAGTATAGGAGATAGGCATGAGCCTTGGGGACAGTCTGCTGAAATATTAACTGTTGTGGATGAAGCATTTCCTAAATATACTATAAAAGATCTGTTTTTTAGATAACTTTGGACTATCTTTATGGCCGCAGGTGGGAAATTTAGATGTAACATTTTATGTATTAGGCCGTCATGCCACACTGAATCAAATGCGGCTTTGATATCTAGCAGTACAATTCCCGTTGACATAGAACTGGAGAAGTTGTCTTTAATAATTTTTTTAATTCTACAAAGGGGCTGAACAGTATTGTGTTCGTTTCTAAATCCAAACTGGTGACTTGGAAGGATATTATTGGATTCGACAAAATGAGTTAATTTACCTTTGATAACCTTCTCTAGTATTTTACTGACTGCCGACAAAGGCTAATAGGCCTGTAAGATGAGAGTAACTCGATAGGTTTATTTTGTTTTGGAATAGGAACAACTTTGGCACACTTCCAGACAGAAGGGAAATAACTTAGCTCTAGGCATTTATTGACTATGCACGTAATAAACTTTATTCCCTTCGTAGGTAGGGTTTTTAAGCATAGATTGTCAATTTGATCAATACCTGGAGATTTCTTCTTCTTCAGCCCTTTCAGTATATCTTTTATGACGCTGGAGCTAATAAAGTAGTCATTCAGCGGCTCTATAGATAATTGAGCGACTGAGAGGGTTGAGGCATCGACAGCGGCTTTAGTTAGTGGATCACCGAGTCCAGCGGATACGATATGGTTTAGTCGAAACGATTGAGCTAACGCCTCAGCCTTTTCTTCATCTGTCGAGTGACTTATGTTGTTATTGACTAATGTTGGAATAATTAAGTGTTTCTTTCTAATAATTTTGGAGAGTTTCCAAAAAGGGGAAGAACCTTTATCTAAGGCTGCAAGAGTGATATTCCAGGATTTATTTCTAAATTCTAGTATCGCCTCGGTAATTAGTTTATTTAGCCATTTGAACAGGATGAGATCGGATTGGTGACGATACCTCAGCCAGGTGCGCCGTCGTATGTTTCTACTCTTTATAAGGTTTATAATGTTTTGCGGCAGTGGTTTTGGAGAAAATTTTATTTGTTTTTTTTGGATGCTAATATCTTTGGCTTCACGGAGGACTTCACTAAAAATGTTGATCATATCATCAACATCTTCTGTGCGCCACATTAAGTTTGAGTTTAGGGGCGGAAGCGAATTTTCGACGAAACGAGCGAACCTTACCCAGTTTGCTCTTTTTACATCGAAGTAAAAGTAGTTTGCAGTAGAGGCAGAATTGACTGATACCTCAAGCAGCACTGGAATGTGATCCGAATTTAGTGCGTGTAACACTCGTGGGCTAGCTAGATAACCAGGACGATTGGTAAGGAAAATATCTAAAGTAGAGGGTTGCCCGTGACTTCCTGCGGGGTAATATGTATGTTCGGAGGGATGCATTAGATAAAAGTTCCTGCAGTCTACCTTAGATTTAAGTAGGTTACCCCACAAGTTCGCTAGAGCATCCCCATGACGGATGTCTGCAATTAAAATCCCCCCCCAGAATAAATGTTCCATTTGCACTACACAACTTATGTAAGTCGGCCTGAAAAAGCTGTTTTTTAGAGGAATTTTCGCGGCCCCCTGGGAAATAGCATGAGAAAATGGACCATCACTGATAAAGATTTTTACGCCAATCGTTTCAATAATTTTAGTATTTGGGAGAGGTAACGAAGAGTGGCGGATATTTTTTTAAATAAAGATTGCTACCCCTCCTCCTCTGCAAGTCGTACGGTCATTTCTGTAACAACTATAATTAGGAACCTTGAGGAAGATACAGTTTTTTAGCCAGGTTTCAGATACAAGGCAGATGTCAATGTCGCTGTCAAACAGGAAGTGACAAAATTCTTCTTTCTTGTTTTGAATCTTGATCTTTACTTTGTCTATCATTAAGAAAGAAACTTGAAGGCAAGTGAGGTTATTACCTCAAACTGGTCAGTCTTGGATTTACAATTTCTGAGATTACTAATGAGCTCAAAAGTAAGACTTTTTAACTCATCTAGCGAAAAGAGATCACTACTTATCTGTGGCTGCCTGGTCCAAGTTGTCTTTAATGGTTCAGATATCTGTCCATTATGAGTTGGAAAAGTTTTAACGCAGTTTATCTGTGGTGACTGTGATGATGTTCTGACTACCCGTGCTTTGGTGACGCCCCTATCCCTTGCTTTCACATAGTTTATTCTGCCTGGGCACTCCATTGAATTAGACTTATGAGAGCCGTGACAATTTGCACACTTAACAGGTAATTTTTCTGGACACTCAATAGTTTTATGGTATCCTGCGCAATTCATACAGTATGGTTTTACACTACAATAGGACGATCCGTGCCCGAACATCTGGCAGTTATAGCACTGAGTCACGGTGTTTGACCTGCGTCTTTGGTAGTCCCATTTGACTCTGATATGGTCAATGACAGAGAAGTTTTTCTTCAGCTCGTTTAGACTTGTAGATTTGTTGACAAAGTAAACTATGTACAGCGAGAAAATACTATTGTTGGCTCGTTCCTTTGGATAAACTTGACATCTGTACAATGAAGTCCCATTTGGATAAGCTTGTTTCTAACTTCATCAGCCGGAGTGTCGTCAAGTCCCGTAAGCACCGCTTTGTATGGTTTATTATGTTTTTTTGCAAAGGAGAAAAACTCATGTTTATAGCTTTGCAGATGGGTGCAGACATTGGCAAAATCCACCTCTTCTTCGCAGTGTAATTTAACTCCAATAGAAATTTTTCTAATTGAGTAGTCTTTGACATTCAGTAATTTGCAAATATCATGTAGCTGTTCAGCGCTAATTTTAAACACCGTAATAGGAGGAACGTGAATTTTGGTTTTGTTGCAGATTACTTCTTCGCACTGTTCGTTATCAGTTGGGTCATCTAACGCTTGTAACGGTTGATAATAGTTGTTGTTGCTCTGCCGTTGACCAGTGTCGGTTTTTGGAGTTTTTCTGCGCTGCGTTGGCGACATAGCGACGCCAGCCAGATTTATTGATCTCTTTATTTTGTTTTTGTTTTGATTGTCGGAGAGATAAGGAATGTCACTTTCGCGATGCGCTTGTATGCACGTGCGTAAAGTTTGGCAGATCATATAATATACAAAATCAAATTAATTCTGCAATTTTCATAGAATTTACTAAAATTATAAATCTTTTAAAAAACATTAAATTCGATCAAGAAATGTTATTAAAAAAATACCGTCTCAAACTATTAGCACTTGACCTACAAAATCTGCTAGACACTATTACATTTTCAAAAGCCATCATAATACACCCAAAAATTTTAAATAAACAAGATATGATAAACATATTTAATCACGAAACATTTAATATTACTCTTATCGACCTCTTGGACGTATCCTCTTTTTCAATTATCTCATACCAAGGTTTAATTATAGTTTTTATAAAATACCCAACTATAAATTATAAGTGCAAATTATATCATGCTAAAGCAGTTTCCCAATCAGATGGAAAATTATTCATAGACAATAAAATCACTAAATGTAAGAATACCTTTTATCGTATTAAAAATTTTAAAAGAGAAATTTATAATACTTTTTCCCAAATTGTTTACGAAAAGAATTGCTTCATAAATTTAGTTAATAAATAATTCACTAGGTGTACAAAAATATCAGAAAAAACATGCCAATAGAAATAATAACAGATGGCGCTATTTTAGTATCAGGAAAAAATTGCGTCAATAATACCTGGCTTACAGGTACCTATCTCATAACTTTCAAAACCGTTGTAACCATAAACAACATTACTTACACAAACGAAAAAGAAAAACTGCTCAACTATGTAAAACATAACAAATTTACGGATTATTTAATTACCGATTACCAACCTTCTAATGACACTGAATTACGATTAGAAAATACAAATACTTTATCAAAAATTGTAATAGAATTAGAAAATAATCATACAAAAATTACGTTTATTATATTTATTTATTGATTTTTATATTCATTATGATAAAGCTTCTCAAATTTTGTTCAAAGAACAATCTCAATCCTATTCAATTTTTATTTTCAAAACCCTCAAATGATCAAAATATTCAAATTCAAAACCCTGATATGCTAAATGCCATAAACACTTACATCGAATTTCTTATGAGAAATCGTTAAGAATCAAGGACGATTCTTCTTACGAAAGGGGGGAGTTATCACACCGCTACTCAAGCGACTCTTATGATTAATGTAAACAACTTTCAAATAGCATAACTCAATCTTTCCAATCATAAACAACCTGTAGCATCACGCCACTTGGCTAAGACATAAATATTCTCTGCTCCATTCCCAGAGGGTAAGCAGTTTTGGCTTCAACATAAACATAAGAATCTCTGCGCAGTTTCCAAGGGCTCATTGAGTTAGCAACTAAGCTTTAATGTAAACAATTCATAATTTCACAATTCCGATATAGAATCACGTAAGCCACTCTTGTGATCTTTCGAGCTTTTGAGCTTTGAGCTCTAATAGGCAAAGCTTTAACATACAGTGGCTCACAGCTTATTTGATACAGTGCAACTTTTCGACTTTACCCTTCCTTAATATCGAAAGGAGAAGGTATATCGAAAAATTTTAAATGCACTTATTTAGCTATATATTTAAATTACAAGTTTTAAGTATAGGTACTTCCAGGAAATTTTGTTTTTGGCGTGGGGGTCAAACTTTACGGGTATATGTCGATTTTAGAGCTCTCAGCTTATTTGATACAGTCTGTTTTATGTAAATAAAATTGCCATATACAATGCGTTTTTTGTCTTTCGCGCATTATGCTATGTTTGGTTAATATAGAAGATAATTTTTTTTGCGATCTGCAATACATTAACACACTAGGAAAAAATATATACAATATATTATATGAGCCCACGAACAACAATTGAGAAGCGTGAGCTGGTCATTTGCCCTTTTAAGAAAGGATAGAGTGACTGCAAAAGAACAGAGCTATTGGAATTAAGTTCCTCCTCAGTCTACCATATTATATTTACCATATTATAGACTTTAAAAAAGAGAATTCTTTAAAAAACAAGAGCAGAAAGGCACCAATGAAATTTTCACTGAGTCCGACTAGCGCTACAGAGCTCGAAAAATTCTAGTTAACTCCAAGTTGTCTTCTTTAAAGTTGGGTGAAGAGGTTGAAAATGAACTGGGCAAGGTTTCGAGAGCATAAGCTATTCGGCGTGTGTTGCTCGACCATGATTTCAAAGCACTAGTAGCTCGAAAGTAGCTGTTTAAAACAAAGAAGAATTACCTAAGCAGACTAGCCTTTCATAAGGAGCACATTTTGAAGGACTCCTCGTTTTGGAACATTGGGATTTTCTCGGAGGAGTCAAAATTTAATATTTTGAGCTTCAGCAGTGTTTTATGTGCGGAGAAAGCCGAGCTCAACAAAGAAAACCTTAAAGCAACAGTGAAGCATTGCTGTGACCACGGTATGGTTTAGGCTTGTATGTCCGCAGCCGGAGTCGGTACTTTGGTATTCATCGATAAAATGATGTAGAAAATTCATTACCTTCATATAAAATAAAAAATTTTGATCCGAAGTTCCAAAAAACTGGCTGTAGGCAACGGTCTCCGTTTCTACTAAGACAACGACCCGATTCGCAAAGCTAGATTCTTTCAAACATGGCTTATTTGGAACTGTCCCCACGTCATGAATCCCCCGGCACAGTCTTCCGAATTAAATGTCATCGAGAATCTGTGGGCACTTTTAGTCAACAGCGTCAGAAAACATAAGAATTGTAACAAAGAAGACCCAAAGAGAACCTTACTGGAGGAATGGCCCAAAATAACGCCAAGTTATACTCAAAACTTGATGAATTCAATGACAAATAGGCTGCAAGCTACGATAAAAGCTAAGGGAATGCAAACCAACCATTAAATTAAAGGGTAACCTTAAATTTTATTATTTTACTGGCACTGTATCAAATAAGCTGTGAGGGAATTTTGGTATATTATTTAGTTTTTTTTATTTTTTTGCTGTTGAACAGCATTAATTAAAAAAAAAATCTTTTATTTTATAAAACAAGGAATTGCCCTCTTTAAAATGACATTTAAAGTATTGCGATATTTTATAGTTTTTGAATTACAACAAGAGAAAATTTTAAAATTGAACAGTATCAAATAAGCTGTGAGCCACTGTAAACATTAGCTGACTTGCAGCATAAGATCACTTTTGTACTTTAGCTCGAATTTTGAGTTTAATAAATGAACATTACGTTCACTATAATAAAATAAATTTTTTTTTTAGCTTGCAAAGGCAAGTTGATTAATTTGCACACTTATTTTTTGACATTGCATTCCACCCAACTTCGTATTTGCTCGGGTTCTTAATTTTAGGTTCGGGACACAAAAATTGTTGATGGCAAATCATTGTTGAACATTTTTCCGAATATACAACTAGCTGACCCCGAGAGAGATTACCATCCTGGAATTTGTGGGCCCCTTCTATGTCTACAGACTGTTTTCAGTTGGGCCCACTTTATCAAACGACACCGGAAATTTTCTCTACCTTCACAACTCAAGTTTCCGTTCAAGACGAGTCTCCTACAACTCTGAGTTCATATTCAAGCAACCAATAGGGCTCCTTGGCTTATCTGTCGTAAATCTTCCATTCTGAGATGCCGATAGTACTACCACCAATGTCAGGGACCGTTTCAACGCGTTCTGTCAATCGTTAAGCGATAAGAGTCTGGACGATATTTTTTTTTAGGTTCAAAACTCCCAGCAAGTCTTCCGCCTACGCCAACGGAGAAGCGGGTGGGTGCGATACTTATAAAAAAGTACAGCACGAACTGCTTGACTCACGAGCACTTCAGCCAGTCCTACCGCAATCCTACTTGCCCAGGATCACAACACAAAATTATGCGCTATTAATAGCATAACTCCCGCCCAAGTTCTCCTTCTAGTTCGCAATCGATGCTTAGTATATTCCTTTTTCCCCCAGAAAAAACAAAGCCTTCTTCACGAAATAAAGACGAGGATTTACAACCCACGATTTTATATTTATCATCGAACCTCCACACCAACACAGATGGTATGACATCAATGTTAGCTGTATTCTTAATAATAGATACATATGTAGATATTTTAATTTATATAAAGAAATTCTTACCTGATTATTTTGTTATGGTGTCGTGAAATGCTTTGTAGTTCCCTTATTAATTTTAAAATAACATCTTCAGACTCAGTTCCCAAAGCACGTTTTTGTTTGCCCATGTCCACTAGAATATCGATGCGTTTATGCAATAAACGGTATTGTCCACAAGTGTATGTTATAAAAAATCCAAATAAGGAGTCCTCGGCAAATAACGTGGTTACTACACAAATACCAGCATACGCAGTAAATGTATATGTTAGTGAATAACGTAACCAGTTGTTGTGCGGATTGTATGGAAAGATCATTCTATAGGGAAATGGCTTTACTGGTACATCTATCCCCGTAATATAAAATAGCTCAACTAGCGGTAGTAGGCAATACATAAGTATAAGGCAAGATAATAAGATTGTCATAACTTTAAAAGTATTCATCCGCTTTCGACATTCTTTAGATATGTTGCTGTTCTCGTTACTGTTATTTAAAAAAAAAAAAAAGAATTTTATTATTTTAGTTTTTATGCAATTTTAATTTATATGAAAATGTAATATCTCTTCGCATAAAACATACTTATATTATTAAAAAATATCAACTAAACAAATATATTATCTGGACTTGAAATAAAATGTTTTTATTTTATTTTAATTTTTTTTTTTTTTATACAAGCTAGAACGCTGCAGTCGAGCCCTAATGACTACAGAATTCTCAATAATAGTCAAATCTTTTCAGGCTCCAAAAAATGTATATTTATATAGGATATTACCTGCACCAATAATGTAATTATATACATTCACGAAGTGAAATGAGTGTATTGGTTTTGATTAATGTCCGCCTTCCAGCCCGTGCTTCTGTCTGTTTGTTCGTATGAATTCAATATTTTCCGACGCTTTTAAAGCTAGAACTTAAAATTTGGAATTACAAAGTGTTGCAGGCTCGATGTTGATTCCTCGATCCCCTAATTAGGGGCATGGCATAACGGAAAATGCACTTTCCGGTTGTCGGAAATCATACAATTTATACTGATTTCAGTAAAGCATTTGACACAGTTAATCATCAGAGACTAATTCTGAAGCTTGAACGTTTAGGATTTTCCCATAAACTTGTGTCCTGGATTTCATCCTATTTGAACGGTAGAACCCAAAGAGTCTTGCTGAGAACAGCTACTTCTAAACTTATCTTTGTTTCGCTTGGTGTTCCTCAAGGTAGCCATTTAGGACCATTACTCTTTTCGCTTTTTATAAATGACCTTCCTAGTTGCATCTCTTATTCTACCATATTTATGTATGCGGATGATGTAAAACTTTGCCTTCCATACTCCAGTGGAAATGGACATCTACACCTTCAAGATGACCTTAATGCATTCAATCTTGGTGTGTGGTGAACCAGTTGCACCTAAATTGCTCAAAGTGTATGACTATGACTCTCAGTCGTTCCGTTCCTCATATTGTTGACTATAAAATTAGTAACATTTCCTTACAACGCATCTTTACAGTCAAAGATCTTGGTGTTCTCTTTGACAGTAAACTTAATTTCAATCTTCATATTTCTACCATCATAAATGAAGCCAAAATCGTGCTTAGCTTTATTAAACGTTGGTCTAAGGAATTTAAAGATCCTTTTATTACCAAACAATTATTTATTTCGCTTGTACGTCCTATCTTAGAGTATTGCTCAGTTGTTTGGTCTCCGCAACATAAACTGTATCAAGATCGTATTGAATCAGTCCAAAAACAGTTTCTTCTTTTTGCCCTAAGGGATCTTAACTGGGACAGTAATTTACGATTACCGTCTTACCATAGTAGGCTTCAGCTCATTGATCTTCCATCGTTAGTGAATCGCAGAACAATTTTAGGAATTGATTTTCTGCACAAAGTAATTAACGGTAATATTGATTTGTCCTTTTTGTTGATGCGTCTTAATTTCTCGGTTCCGTCCCGAACAACTAGACCTTATCGTCCGCTTCATTTACCTATATGCACTACGGATTATTCTTTGCATAGTGCGTTTCATGTTCTTTGTGTTAATTTTAATAAATATTATCACGTATTTTCCTTAGAGCTCTCTCTTCCTAAAATTAAATCGTTGCTTTTAGCACACCTTAGGGAAATCACTCGCAATGCACAGGCATAAGCTACATTATGTTGCTATTGTTGCTTGCAGTGATTTCTCAATCCTATAAAATAATCTATATTATAGCTCTTCTTTTAATCTATCTTTCAATATTGTTAATATCTTCCTTGTTTCTTTACTTATTTTTGTTTTACTTTACTTTATTTTTTATACCCTGAGCCCATTCAAAATGGGAAATCAGGGTATAATGGTTTTGTTAAATGTATGTAACATGATTCTATAAATGACGACGGAAATTATATATCTGTATAATATTGTGGATCTCTCTAGGAGCAACAACACAATTTGATTCGTCTAAAATAAGAGTTTTTTTTTATTATAATAAAATATAATTACACATGATTACTAACCTGAAATAAAAGAATCAACCATTAAATGTTCGTACTCCTATTCTTCACACAGTTTAGACTTCAGCTTCAATTATAATAATGTATGCTAATTATTAATATAGATTTAATTTACAATAATTTTTTATAATATCAACATTCAATTAGTTAGTTCAATTAGCTCTTGTTATTCAACAGCTAATCTTATTCGATAGGTTATTAGTTCATTGTCTTAATCGATATGTGGCTCCAACACCCGATCGGTGGAGTTATATCTGATCAGTGGAGTTACATATGCATATATGCAAAACTCACAAGCTGTAAGGAGCTATATAGGTATGCCCGTATGCAGTGTATATAAACACATGTATTTGCTGTGTGTTTATATGCACATACGTGCATACATATGTTGGGCCACACAACGACGCGAGCACTACAGGAGCAACTCTCGCGACTGGAAAGGGTCAGAGAGCGGCCTATAGTCCATCTCTTTCGCTCCTATAGTGTCAGCAATTGACTCACGTCGCTCAAGCGCGAGCCATAGGGGACCGTTAGCCAAGGTACCGCTCCAGAGCCGAACAGGAGGGCCTGCGGCTGCTCTATAAAAGGCCACCGGCGGCGTCAAAGAGGAGAGTCGAAAATCAAGAATCAAGAGTGAAAGTAAAAGTGCAAGTGCCAGTGCAAGTACGCCAAAGTCAACGCGACTGAGAAAGAAGGACATCGAAGGACTACGATATCGGCACAGGACACCGATATCAAGGACTTGAAGCGGACAGGACATCGTGGGACACCCAAAGTATCCTTAGAGGATACTTCGGACGCCTACTAAGGACCACAGGACACAGAAGCAGCAGTTGCCATCAACGAGAGAGTTGATACAGGGCAGCTGCAAATCGTTGTGGAAGTCTTGTCACAGAACTGTAAAAGTTCACGCAGCCGTGCAAAAGGGCGTGGCATTGTGCGCATAAGAACCTAGGTGTGCCAAGAGCGAGTCCAGTAGTAGGAGTAGCCTGTAGTACATCCGAGCGAACCGCCGGAGTAGACAGAGCAAATCCTGGCGTGATCTGGAATGCTTGGGCGAATCCTGGTGCCACTGAGCCATAATTGCTCGCCCATCCGGAGTGCGTGAGCCAACACTCGACGTTGTGACAATGAATTGGAAAGATTAATTATAATTACAAAGAGAATATACCAAGTTGAAATCGCAAAACTCAAAGTGTTATTATTCGAATATCGCAGAGGCTTCAACAAATAAATTTGTTGGCACGAACACACAGTGGGCTGAAACTGGCCCGGCTTAGACTCGGGTATAACCGAAGGTTCGTTACAAAACATATGATCAGTAATTATAATATGAATGTACACAAAGCTTACACGTATATAATGCCCACTGGGGAATGACAAATCGGACGTGAATACGAAAATTCAGTTATTTATTTTATTTATTTATTTAATACAGTTAACTTACAATGTAAAATTATAGGCTAACTTAATTATAGAGTACTGGCTGCTGGGGCCTTCGACTCTCTTGTTGTTATTCTATACATTATATATATTATATTTTATATTATATTTTGTTCACAATTTTTGTTAGGGTGAGGAACTTAAGTTTATTTATGTTATTTGGTGTTGGATGGGATAGGAGTTGAATTGGGTCAAGATTTTTGAATATTTTATTATAGGATGTTTTTAGGGATTGACAGTCTTTTAGGATATGGAGTATTGTAATTTCTGTATTATTGCAGAATGGACATGCAGGATTTAATGTTCGGTCGAGGTAGTGTTGGTGGGGGATATTGGTATGGCCAAGTCTCACTCTTGTAATTTTAATTTGTTGGGATCTTGACGTGTTTATTGGGGCTTTGTATTCCTGCGGGTCAAGGGTTTGGTACCAGTCTGATGTGTTGTGTATTGTGTTTCTTGTAAGTGTTTTGAGGGAGTTTTTTAAATATTTTTTTATGTCTTCAAAGTTACGATTTACTTTCGCAGCCAGGTCGGCTAATTCGTTGCCCTTAATGCCTACATGGCCGGGGATCCAGATGATTTTAAATTTTGGTTGGTATTTGGTGAAGATATTTCGGATGAAGGATGGACAATAGCATGAGTTGTTGACGTTTACTATTGCGTCTATGGATGAGAGGGAGTCGGTGTATATGACATATTTGCCGGGCTTGTTTTTAAAAATTTGGAGGGCTTCTGTGATCGCGATGATTTCAGCTGAAAAGACCGTTGAGTAAAATGGTATTAAGCCTGATTTTATTACGTTGTGTTCGTTGGTTATGGCGTAAGATGTGATTTTGTTTATTTGGGAACCGTCTGTGAATATGGTTTTGTATTTTTTATTGTCGTCAAGAATTTGTTTAAATAATTTGTTGTATATGAGAGGAGGAGTTGAGGTTTTTAAATACTTTCTGAGAGAAAAATCCGTTAATAGAGTGTTTAGGTCCCATGGTGGGGTATGTATTATTGGGTTTCTGAGATAATGTTTGTGTGGGATGTCGAAGACTTTGGCAGTGCTGATGATTCTATCTATTGTTGATTGGTATTTAACTTTCTTATTGTGTTTATTATATTTATTTATGTTTTTGATTGGGGAGTTATGTGAGTTTATTAGTGATTTGCTGAGTTTAGCTGTGGCAATTTGATTACGTATGTGTAGTGGGGGTATCTGGGCTTCGTGAAGCATATTGTTGACAGGGGTGGTTCTGAAGGCACCGAGTGATATTCTTATTGCAGAATTGGTGATTGAATTAAGGCGCCGGATGGTGGATTGAGGGGCAGGTGCAAACAGTGGGGGGCAGTAGTCAATTTTTTATATTAATATTGCTTTGGTGACGTTAATTAGTGAGGAGGTGTGGCAGTTGAATTTGTGGTTTGATAGGCATTTTAAAATGTGGATCTTTTTTTTCTAACGAAGCTTTTAGGGATTTTATGTGGTCGTGGAAGTTGTATTTGTTGTTGATGTGAATGCCTAAGAGCTTCAAGCAGTTAACATTTGTTGACTGATAGTTAGTTCTAAGGATGTGGCATGAGCAGTTGTGTTTGCGACAGATGTGTAGGTGTTTGCATTTTGTGGGGGATAATAGCGCTCCAGAGTAATCGCACCATTCTGATATTTGGGAGAATAGTGTGGTTAGGTCTATGTTTTGGTTTTTGGTGTTAGCGATATTTATGAAAAGATTAAAGTCGTCAGCATATGCGCTTACTTGTATGTTTTTGTGAAGGGATATGATTGAGTTGAGTTTGTTGAAAGCGATGTTGAAGAGGATAACTGAGAGGGGAGAGCCTTGTGGGATACCATTATGTAAAGGGCGTGCCATTGAATAGTTGTTTCCTATTTTTGTTATTATTTTTCTTTTTGTCATAAAGTTTTTTACGTAGCTGAAGATATTGGGTCCTATGTTCCATGTTTTGAGTTGGTCGAGTATAGTGTGCAGTCCAATTCTGTCAAATGCTTTTGTAAAGTCAAGGGGGACTCTTGATGCGTGTTTTTTTTTTTTTTTTTTTTTTTTTTTTTTTTTGAGAGCGTTCTACATATGAGATGGTCTAGAAAAAGTAGACTATCTATAGTAGATTTGCCTTTTTTGAAACCGACTTGACTGTTGTGTATAAGTGTGCTGTTGTTGACAAACCACCACAGTCTTTTTGCAACAATTTTATCAAGGACTTTAGACAAGCAGGGGTTTAATGAAATTGGGCGGTAGGAGTTTAATTCGGATTTTGGTGAGGATGGTTTAAGTATTGGGATAATTATGCTAGTCTTGTATGATTGTGGGATACAATTTTTAAGGATTAAATTTTTAAGATGAATTATGCGGGTCTTAGTTTTATTGCCTATGTTTTTTATCATAGCGTAGTTGATTCTGTCTTGGCCAGGTGTTTTGCCAGTTAGAGATTTGATTGCTGCGTTGAATTCTAATATTGAAATATAATTTTCTATGGCTAATGCTTTTTTGTTAACTGTGGGTGTGGGCTGTAATGATAGTGTAGCGCGTTTAGCAGAAGAACAGGTTGTAGGGAAGTTGTCGTCGTTGGCTGCGTCTGACCAGTTTTTGCAAAAAATGTTTGCGATTTCCGATTTGTCGGTGGTGTGCTGGGATGAGATTGGGTTGAGGATGCAGTGGATGTTTTTGGTGGGATTGAGGCCGCAAAAGCGCCGAATGTTGTGCCATATTTTTTGTGATGGTGTTTGTGGATTGATTTGTGCAGTAAAGGTGTTTGTGCTTGCTGTTTTTGCTGCTTTTAGCGTGCGTCGAAATATGGCATTGTCATATTTATATTTAATTATGTTTTCTGTGCTAATGCTGCGTTTTAGTTTTCTCCACGATCGTACCTTGTTGTAACGTAACAATTGGAGTTGGTTGTTCCACCAGGGAATGTTTTGTTGGTGTTTTTTGTTGGATGTTGGTGTTTGCAAAGTGAGCTGCGGTGCGAATGATTTTTTGAATGTTGGCTGTTTCTTTGTTTATATTGTTACTGCTTGGAATTGTTATAGCTAGTTTTTGAGTATATTTTGAAAATAAAGGCCAGTCTGCGCTGTCGGTTTTGAATCGTGGTTTGTAATTGCGTCTGTCGGTGGGGTTTGACGTGAATATTTTAATAATTATGGGCGCGTGGTCGCTGCCGTGGAGGTCTTCTGACACTTCCCAGCTGCTTTCGAGCATTAGTTCGGGGGAGCAGTGGGTGAGGTCTAGGTGAGTGAGTGAGTTGTGTGTACTGAGGTGTGTTGGGGTGCCGTTATTGAGAAGGAGATTGGAAGAAGTTATAAAGTTGGCTAGCGTTTTGCCTCTTTTGTTGTTGGTTTTTGAACCCCACATTTGGTGCCAGCTGTTGAAGTCACCAGTTATTATTTTTGGCTTATTTGTGTTTTGAAGGAAAAGTTCAAGTTGGGATGTGGTAAATTTTGTTTGGGGCGGTATGTAACATGAGATTATTTTAAATAGGATTTTTGATAGGATTTCAACTTCGATAGAGTAAAAATCTTGATTAAGTGGAATTACTTTGTGTTCTAGACTATTATGAATAAGTAGAGCCACGCCTCCGGAAGCGATCGTGGATGAGTTCTTGGTGTAGATGGAGTAGTTGATTGAGGTAGGGATTGTAGAGGTGGTTTTAAAATGAGTTTCTTGAAGGCTTAATATTTGTGGGGAGAACTTTTTAATTAATAATTGTAACTGATCGTATTTGTTAAGGTACCCGTGACAGTTCCATAGTATTATCTTAATCATAGCTTAAGGGTAAGTTTTTTTTTTTTCGTATTCTTTGTTTTGTTTGAGAGATCAGCATGGATATATTTTTTTTTTGTTTTTTTTTTTTTGTTTGTTATTCTACGGTGTCTTCAGTGATCATGTCGGAATCGTTATCTATACTGGTTGAATTGTGTATAGACTTAATGCTGCTTGTTGTAGTTTTTTTTGGGCTTGAGTGTAGTTGTTAGTGTTGGATTATTGTTGTTTTTTTTTAAATATTCTAATTCTACATTCGTTGATTATTTGTGGGCTCAATTGAGGTGATGTGTTTATTTTTGTGGCTTGAGTTTTTGTTGATGTTGACCGCAATTGCGGCATCGGTAGGGTAGTGGAATGTACAGGCGTATGTTGACATTTTGATAACCAATTTTAATATCTGTTGGTAGGTCAATTGTACCGAATGTAAGAAAAATTAAACCGGTTTCTTGCAGTTTATCTTGTTGTCGTTTTAGTATTTTTTTTTACTTCAATAACTTTGGCTTGTTTGAGTTCTTGCAGTATTACTTCTTCTTGAACTTCGCGGAGATTGTTACAATATATGACACCTTTTGAATGGTTTCGTGTATTGTGTTCAGACACTTCTACATTTGTTGTATTGTCTAATGCGATGAGTTGTATGAGTTTCATAGCTTGTGACATTGATTTTGTTTTAATTTCGTACGATCTGTTTGCCAAGAGTTTGCATTCTTCCACTTTACCACTGCACAGGTTGTCTATAGTTTTTTTTATTTTTTTTGAAAAGGAGAATAATTTGCAAGTGTTTTGTCTTCGTCGGTGCGTTTCATTATTAAATATTTGGGTCCGGTACATGGATTAGTTAGAGTTTTTGTTTTGTCAATTCTGAATTGTAGGGTATTTGACCTACTATGCAGGTCTGGCGGTTCTCGCATGCTGCAGTTATTGTTGTAATTTTAGTTAGGTTGTTGTTTTTTCCGTTATAAAGTAAGATGTTAGGTTGTTATTTTTTCCCGTTATACAGTAAGATGTTTCGCACTGTGATTTTGTTTTTGTAAGTTCTCTGTGTTTTGTTTTGATTTGTTCGTTTTACAAGTTAAGTGAGATAAGCGTGGACACGTCTGCTCTGCTTGACTGATTAAATCGAACTGAAAAATTCAGTTATATTTTGGACGCTATTGAGCTAGAAAGACTTCAGACTCGAAATTTGTTGAATAAACATTGTAACACTTTGTTGCATAGTGTCGGTAATAAATATCAAGCATTCTTCAAATGTATATGTATGTATGTAATCTGTGTGTCCACTTTAATACAAAATTGCAGGATAGTTACCACCCTAACTAATTGTCTCTCTTTACATTCTTAAACTCTTCTCAGTTACACTCATTCGCCTAACTTTAAGCAAGCTGCGCTTGCTCATACGTTTCTGTAATTAAGTCTATAACGAGAACTCATAAAATAAACGTTGCCCAAACTAAGAGAAGGCAAATCTGCGGCAAGTCAAGCTGAATTAAAGTGTGGCTTGGAAATTTTGGAAGCCTACTTTAAGCAAGCAATGGTTTTGCATACTCAAATAGAAAAGGAATGTCCAGACCGACACAGGACGCACCGATCTGGAGGAGCTGTATGTAGACATAAAGGTTTGCATAACAGAGCAACTTACGGAAGAGATGCACGAATCAACCTTTGCTGCGGTATCAGGACTGACATTCTCAGCGTCTGCCAAGTTGCCTAGACTTACGCTAACCCACATTTGATGGCAATTATGCGGACTACAAGAATTTTAGTGAATTATTCAATCAAATGGTGAATCAACAGAACAGCTTGTCAATCATCGAGAAGTTTAATCAGCTGATTAGCTGCTTAAGAGGACCAGCATTGGAAACTTTAAAGGCATTTCAGATCACACCTGAAAACTATCGTCATTGTTTATGCTCAAGAGTGTATCAAAGTCAAGCAGTCAAGAAATTCGAAGTCTGATTGACAACTCTACAGCATTGTTCAACTCGCTAAAATCACTAGGAAACGAATCACAAATCGCGCAAGCAATGTTAATAGCCATTGTCAAGGAAAAGATGGATATGGAAACTAAGCGCAAATGGAACGAATCATTGGATTATTCCAAGTTGCCTACGGGGGATTTGTGTGTACATTTGTTGGGATCTTGACGTGTTTATTGGGGCTTTGTATTCCTGCGGGTCAAGGGTTTGGTACCAGTCTGATGTGTTGTGTATTGTGTTTCTTGTAAGTGTTTTGAGGGAGTTTTTTAAATATTTTTTTATGTCTTCAAAGTTACGATTTAGGGTTAGGATGAGTGGAAGATCGGTTGCATCTTTCGCAGCCAGGTCGGCTAATTCGTTGCCCTTAATGCCTACATGGCCGGGGATCCAGATGATTTTAAATTTTGGTTGGTATTTGGTGAAGATATTTCGGATGAAGGATGGACAATAGCATGAGTTGTTGACGTTTACTATTGCGTCTATGGATGAGAGGGAGTCGGTGTATATGACATATTTGCCGGGCTTGTTTTTAAAAATTTGGAGGGCTTCTGTGATCGCGATGATTTCAGCTGAAAAGACCGTTGAGTAAAATGGTATTAAGCCTGATTTTATTACGTTGTGTTCGTTGGTTATGGCGTAAGATGTGATTTTGTTTATTTGGGAACCGTCTGTGAATATGGTTTTGTATTTTTTATTGTCGTCAAGAATTTGTTTAAATAATTTGTTGTATATGAGAGGAGGAGTTGAGGTTTTTAAATACTTTCTGAGAGAAAAATCCGTTAATAGAGTGTTTAGGGTCCCATGGTGGGGTATGTATTATTGGGTTTCTGAGATAATGTTTGTGTGGGATGTCGAAGACTTTGGCAGTGCTGATGATTCTATCTATTGTTGATTGGTATTTAACTTTCTTATTGTGTTTATTATATTTATTTATGTTTTTGATTGGAGAGTTATGTGAGTTTATTAGTGATTTGCTGAGTTTAGCTGTGGCAATTTGATTACGTATGTGTAGTGGGGGTATCTGGGCTTCGTGAAGCATATTGTTGACAGGGGTGGTTCTGAAGGCACCGAGTGATATTCTTATTGCAGAATTGGTGATTGAATTAAGGCGCCGGATGGTGGATTGAGGGGCAGGTGCAAACAGTGGGGGGCAGTAGTCAATTTTTTATATTAATATTGCTTTGGTGACGTTAATTAGTGAGGAGGTGTGGCAGTTGAATTTGTGGTTTGATAGGCATTTTAAAATGTGGATCCATTTTTTCTAACGAAGCTTTTAGGGATTTTATGTGGTCGTGGAAGTTGTATTTGTTGTTGATGTGAATGCCTAAGAGTTTCAAGCAGTTAACATTTGTTAACTGATAGTTAGTTCTAAGGATGTGGCATGAGCAGTTGTGTTTGCGACAGATGTGTAGGTGTTTGCATTTTGTGGGGGATAATAGCGCTCCAGAGTAATCGCACCATTCTGATATTTGGGAGAATAGTGTGGTTAGGTCTATGTTTTGGTTTTGGTGTTAGCGATATTTATGAAAAGATTAAAGTCGTCAGCATATGCGCTTACTTGTATGTTTTTGTGAAGCGATATGATTGAGTTGAGTTTGTTGAAAGCGATGGTGAAGAGGATAACTGAGAGGGGAGAGCCTTGTGGGATACCATTATGTAAAGGGCGTGCCATTGAATAGTTGTTTCCTATTTTTGTTATTATTTTTCTTTTGTCATAAAGTTTTTTACGTAGCTGAAGATATTGGGTCCTATGTTCCATGTTTTGAGTTGGTCGAGTATAGTGTGCAGTCCAATTCTGTCAAATGCTTTTGTAAAGTCAAGGGGGACTATTGATGCGTGTTTTTTTTTTTTTTTTTTTTTTTTTTTTGAGAGCGTTCTACATATGAGATGGTCTAGAAAAAGTAGACTATCTATAGTAGATTTGCCTTTTTTGAAACCGACTTGACTGTTGTGTATAAGTGTGCTGTTGTTGACAAACCACCACAGTCTTTTTGCAACAATTTTATCAAGGACTTTAGACAAGCAGGGGTTTAATGAAATTGGGCGGTAGGAGTTTAATTCGGATTTGGTGAGGATGGTTTAAGTATTGGGATAATTATGCTAGTCTTGTATGATTGTGGGATACAATTTTTAAGGATTAAATTTTTAAGATGAATTATGCGGGTCTTAGTTTTATTGCCTATGTTTTTTATCATAGCGTAGTTGATTCTGTCTTGGCCAGGTGTTTTGCCAGTTAGAGATTTGATTGCTGCGTTGAATTCTAATATTGAAATATAATTTTCTATGGCTAATGCTTTTTTGTTAACTGTGGGTGTGGGCTGTAATGCTAGTGTAGCGCGTTTAGCAGAAGAACAGGTTGTAGGGAAGTTGTCGTCGTTGGCTGCGTCTGACCAGTTTTTGCAAAAAATGTTTGCGATTTCTGATTTGTCGGTGGTGTGCTGGGATGAGATTGGGTTGAGGATGCAGTGGATGTTTTTGGTGGGATTGAGGCCGCAAAAGCGCCGAATGTTGTGCCATATTTTTTGTGATGGTGTTTGTGGATTGATTTGTGCAGTAAAGGTGTTTGTGCTTGCTGTTTTTGCTGCTTTTAGCGTGCGTCGAAATATGGCATTGTCATATTTATATTTAATTATGTTTCTGTGCTAATGCTGCGTTTTAGTTTTCTCCACGATCGTACCTTGTTGTAACGTAACAATTGGAGTTGGTTGTTCCACCAGGGAATGTTTTGTTGGTGTTTTTTGTTGGTGTTGGTGTTTGCAAAGTGAGCTGCGGTGCGAATGATTTTTTGAATGTTGGCTGTTTCTTTGTTTATATTGTTACTGCTTGGAATTGTTATAGCTAGTTTTTGAGTATATTTTGAAAATAAAGGGCCAGTCTGCGCTGTCGGTTTTGAATCGTGGTTTGTAATTTGCGTCTGTCGGTGGGGTTTGACGTGAATATTTTAATAATTATGGGCGCGTGGTCGCTGCCGTGGAGGTCTTCTGACACTTCCCAGCTGCTTTCGAGCATTAGTTCGGGGGAGCAGTGGGTGAGGTCTAGGTGAGTGAGTGAGTTGTGTGTACTGAGGTGTGTTGGGGTGCCGTTATTGAGAAGGAGATTGGAAGAAGCTATAAAGTTGGCTAGCGTTTGTGCCTCTTTGTTGTTGGTTTTTGAACTCCACATTTGGTGGCCAGCTGTTGAAGTCACCAGTTATTATTTTTGGCTTATTTGTGTTTGAAGGAAAAGTTCAAGTTGGGATGTGGTAAATTTTGTTTGGGGGCGGTATGTAACATGAGATTATTTTAAATAGGATTTTTGATAGGATTTCAACTTCGATAGAGTAAAAATCTTGATTAAGTGGAATTACTTTGTGTTCTAGACTATTATGAATAAGTAGAGCCACGCCCTCCGGAAGCGATCGTGGATGAGTTCTTGGTGTAGATGGAGTAGTTGATTGAGGTAGGGGATTGTAGAGGTGGTTTTAAAATGAGTTTCTTGAAGGCTTAATATTTTTTTTTTTTTTTTTTTTTTTTTTTTTTTTTTTTTTTTTTTTTTTGTTGGGTTGAGGTAGGTAAAAATGCTTTATGCACCGTCAGTCAGGTCGTCACTCTGCTGGTGTGTCGGACTGCATGACTGCTTACCGACTAAAAAAAACCTCCTCTTCTAGGGCTAAATTCCACCTTGGAACCGGGAACTATCTCGCATTAACCTTCAAGGTGGCGCCCTCAAATATGCTCTATCTGAGCGTTACCCTCTCTGTGCCTGCGTCCAGGTCATACTTCTTCCGCCGCAGAACATTTTTGGCGAAGTCACAGACTTTTTTCCAGGCATCTATGCTGCTGCACATTTGCTGTACTATTGTATCTACTTTGACTTCGCCGACAGAGCCTGCCAAGGCGGTTCTCTCTTCTGACCACCTTTCGCAGTCAAAGAAAGTGTGTTCTGCGTCGTCTATTGTATTTTTGCAGTAAATACAGCTGGATTCATCCGTTTTTCCCATCTTATATAGGTACTTTCGAAAGTATCCATGACCGGAGAGCATTTGTGTAAGATAAAAAGACGTTTCACCGTGCTTTCTACTTATCCACTGCTCTAGGTCGGGGATTACTTTTGCAGTCCATCTTCCATATCTTTCGGACGACCATCTCGCCTGCCAGGAGGCGATGGTTTGCTGCCGTATGACCTTTGCTGCCTGTTCAGAGAGTTCTCCGCTCTGCCGGAGTTGCCATATTTTATTGCGTTCTTGAGCAAGTAAGTCCACCGGTATGACTGCTGCTATCACGACTACTGCAGCTCCAGATACTGTGCGATACGCCGATGTTATCCGCAAGGCTGCTCTTCTCTGCACGGATAACATCGGTTTTCGCCTTACAGCTGCCTGTAGAGTATCCGCCCATACTTCGCTACCATAGAGTAGTGTAGCGTTCGTCGTTTCCATAAGAAGTCTCCGTTTCCCTTCCGTCGGGCCGTCAACGTTTGCCATCAGTCTGCTGAGAGAGCCCGTTATTGCAGCTGCTTTTCGCGTGGCGTGCTTCAGCTGTTCCCCGAAAGTGAGTTTGCTATCCAGTCTAACGCCTAGATAGTTCACTGTCCTCTGGGTCCTTATTTGATTTCCGCTTACTCGCATCTCTATTTCGGTTGGAATCTGCTTTCCTGTAAACAGAAGTAACTCTGTTTTATGGGTGGCAAGTTCCAATCCTCGAGAGCTAAGCCATGTCTGCGTGCGGATCATGACTTGGGTCAGTCTCTTTTGCGCTTCTGTGGTGTTTCTGGCAGTGATAACGGCCGCGATGTCGTCAGCGTATCCGATTAGAAATGTTTCTTCAGGCATTTCCAGTCTTAGAATGTCGTCGTAGCTGATATTCCACAGGTCTGGTCCTAGGATCGACCCCTGTGCAGCCCCTCCAGTCACTCTATAGCGTTTTGTACCAGTCTGTGTGTCATACAGGAGTACTCGATCCTGCAAGTAGCTCCTCATCATATGCACTAGGTACTCCGGTATTCGAAAATGTTGCTCCAGGGAAGCAAGCATATCGCTCCATCTAACACTATTGAAAGCATTTTTGACATCGAGCGTTACTAATAGAACCACTGGGCGCGAGTATGCATTTCCTCTTTTCGTTGCTCTGGCTGCCTGTACAACTTCATCAATAGCCCCCATTGTGGATTTTCCGGACCTGAAACCATGCTGTCTGGGGCTGAGTCCTCCAGCAGCATCTATTGCAGCTAGTAGCCTTGGTTTCAGGAGCTTTTCTAACAGCTTGCCAGCTGTATTTAGCATACACAATGGACGGTATGCCGATGGGGTGTTGGGATCGCCTTTGCCTTTGCTGATGAGCACAAGTCTCTGCTCTTTCCATACTTCTGGGAATAATCTTTCTTTTAGACATGCGTTGTACATTCTAAGGAGAAAAGTTGGTCGTCCTGTTGCTATCATCTTCAGTATCTCTGCCGGTATATTGTCTGGTCCCGGGGATTTTTTATTTTTCAGGGAGAGTGCCGCAATCTTGAGCTCTTCCTCCGTAAAATTAGGAGCTGGGCTATGAGTTTCTTCGGCTGCCCGCGCATTCGTTTCGTGAAAGTGTGTTGGGAATAGTGTTTTCCACTATGTGGTCCATCGTTTCATCATCCACGTTTGGCGTTGCTCCAGAGTTCCTCAGTTTTTTCATGACTACTTTGTAGCCAAGTCCCCAGGGATCTCTGTTTACATCTTTGCAGAGCTCCTTCCACTTGTCTTGTTTGCTGCGAGCAATAGCAATCGACAGCTCCTTTCTCGCATTCTTCGCTGCAACCGCTTCTAGAATAAAATTTCCAGTGCGTCGTGCTCTTGTCAGTTTTCTTCTGCACTGTATACATACTCGTCTTTTTTCTGCGATATCGTGGTTCCACCAGTATGCCTGCCGCCTACTGCCATGTTTGCCGTGCGTTCTTGGCATCGAAACGTTACACGCTTTTACCATGGCTGTGAGGCTTCTTTCGACAATTTGGTTCGTGCTCAATGTCCCATCGAATTGTCGCTCACTTCTGTCTAGTTCAGTGAGTAATTTTCCCGTATCAATTTTATTTATGTCCCATCTGCGCGGTTTTTTTATAGGACGCGCGGGGGGTACTTGTCGTCTATTATTCTGGTAGGTGTATGAGATATACTCATGATCACTACCAGTGAAGTCGTCCAATACTTTCCAGTCCTTGATCCGATCTATGATATGCTCGGATGCAAGGGTTATGTCCGGAATAGTGCCTTCGCATCCTGGCCTGTGGAAGGTGGGTCTGTTACCGCGATTTGCTACTTCAAGTCCAGTCCTGGCTGCCATATCCATGATTTTACGTCCTCTAGAGTTAGTCGAGGGCATACCCCAATCTACTGCTCGTGCGTTGAGATCGCCTGCCACAATGAAAGGCTTCCTTCGATCCATGAGCAGGTCCTCGATTGCGTCTAGCTTAATTTGGAAAGTGTTTATGTCGTCGCTAGGTGTCAGGTAGCAGCTAACTACTACGACATCCCTGAACCGTGCGTAGACGTAACAATTTCCTAGCTTGCTCTCTTGTAGCAGCTGTCCACTGGCACTGGGAATCCATATGGCCGCAGTCTTGGTTTCGTCCTCTAACCAAACTCCGTTTGCTTTCTGCTTGTATTGCTCACTAATGATCACAATGTCGATAGCGTATTCCGCTACGATCTGTGTCAAAAGTGCATCTGCAGTTTTGCTCCGGTGTAGGTTACCTTGGAGTATCTTTATCATGGTGCTATACGAGTGCCTGGGCATTTCTGCGATCCTGGCATGTGGGCAACAGAGCTACGCCCTGCGTCAGTGCAGATGCAGCATTTTGGGGGTTTTTTGCAGTCTTTCATTTTGTGGCCTGCTTCCCCGCATCTAATGCAGATGCCTCCGCCATTTCGGTCTGGTCCCGTACAATTGGTCTGTAGGTGACCGACCCCGAAACATCGATAGCATCTGCGGATGGTGTGGCACATCCTAGGCCTGACACTGACAAAACCTATTTTAAGTTGTAGGTTGAGCAGCGTCTCCGCTAATTGGCTTTCCAGTGTTACGAAAGCTCTTACCTGTTCTCGGCTGTTCGGAGCAGTGACTTTTATTCGCAAGTCAACTGTTGTGTTTGCGAGTGCTTTATGCACTGCCTCAGCCACTTCGGACTCTACAGTGAGTGAGTCGAGATCTCTGATCTCTACTGTCGCTGTAGGCTTCAGCTCGGCTACCGTGGCTGTTTCCTTGACGGTAGCCTTTAGTTTGTCCACCAGCTCCGGTTGTAGCTTTTCCCCTTTACCGAGTTCGACAAGGAGTGCCCCGGATCGGGTTTTCCTTATAGCTCTCACGTTTGCCTTTTCGTCCTGTTGGATTGTGCTGCGTATGTTTCTAAGAACATCTACGTAGCTTTGTCCCCCTTCAGGTTTTATGAGGACTGCTTCTGTTCGGAGGGGCTTCTTTTTCTCTTTTTTTGGCGTTTTCGCTGCTACTTTTGGCTTCTCCCCTGCTGCCGAAGTAGCTTTTCCCGCTTTTTGATGCGAAGCACCTTTTTTGGTAACTTTTTGCCAAAGATTTTGTGGTCTTTCGCAGAGTTTTTTACCAGACTCTGACTCTAGGGGGCTAGAGGCCTGTCTCTTTTGTATAGTGGGTGTTCCCACTGATGCAGAGCTCTTTGCCTCTCTCTCTATTAATGGCTGTTGCTTCTGCTTATTAGCTTCAGCCTCGATCTTCTTCCAGGAGCTCCTGCAGTGTCCTAAGACATCGAGTAGTTCGTCCAAGTCCGATACCCCGCTTCTTACGTCCAGGCTAATGTTTTTTTGTTTAGCCACAGCGGTTTTTATACGTCGCAAAGCCTGACGGCATTTCAGGATGGCATCCTCCTCCTCGGCACGGAGTTTCATCATGTACTCCTGCCTTGGTGACATCACTAGCCCTGCATTAGTGCTTGGGGCGCATGCTTCCGTCGCGGTTGTTTTTGGAGTTTCCTCCACGCTTTTTGGTGCAGATGCTACCGGGCTTCGCTGTATCTTTGAGCTTTTACCAAAGCCCAACTTTGGGTCAGTGAAGCGAGAGTCACTTTCCATTTGTGGTGTCTTCTTGTTGTTGTTGTTGTGGTTGTTGTTCATTTTTTTTGTTTGTTGGGTCCCAACTCCAAGCCGCTATCTCAGCTCGGATGTACAGTCACTCAGACGATCCTCATGGTTGTCTATGCAGAGCAGGGAGGCCATGCGAGGGTTGACGCTGGACCTTATGGGAGCCAGCGTTCAGAGCCAAGATCTTGTGCAGATTAAGGATATATATCAACTTAAACCTGTACCACCAAAAATTAAATTGGCGACGAGCTTCGAACGTACTTGGAGGCCTGCCAGGGTTTTAACGGAACGGAGGCAGCAGCAGCATTATCCTAGAAGCCATTTCTGCAAGATGTCACTCTTGCTTACTGAGGTCCTAGAATGCTACTCCTGTCAGCCCAGGTGCAAAAATTTTCAAAATCGTATATTTTTTCATAGTCCGTGGTCGGTCGAAGATTTCACTTTAGTAAGTTCCATCTTTCTGTTTTTTTTCTGAAGTCGCTGCCCACATGGTTCACGGTTGGTCGGCTGACCAATCGCAGTCCAGTGGGCCGATCTTCAAAAAGCGCCGTGTGGTAGGTTAGTCGCCTTGTACGACAAGCTCCTCTACCAACTGGGGGAGTATTCTACTACCCGCTTCCCCCACGGGAAGGCTTAATATTTGTGGGGAGAACTTTTTAATTAATAATTGTAACTGATCGTATTTGTTAAGGTACCCGTGACAGTTCCATAGTATTATCTTAATCATAGCTTAAGGGTAAGTTTTTTTTTTTTCGTATTCTTTGTTTTGTTTGAGAGATCAGCATGGATATATTTTTTTTTTTTGTTTTTTTTTTTTTTTTTTTGTTATTCTACGGTGTCTTCAGTGATCATGTCGGAATCGTTATCTATACTGGTTGAATTGTGTATAGACTTAATGCTGCTTGTTGTAGTTTTTTTTGGGCTTGAGTGTAGTTGTTAGTGTTGGATTATTGTTGTTTTTTTTTAAATATTCTAATTCTACATTCGTTGATTATTTGTGGGCTCAATTGAGGTGATGTGTTTATTTTTGTGGCTTGAGTTTTTGTTGATGTTGACCGCAATTGCGGCATCGGTAGGGTAGTGGAATGTACAGGCGTATGTTGACATTTTGATAACCAATTTTAATATCTGTTGGTAGGTCAATTGTACCGAATGTAAGAAAAATTAAACCGGTTTCTTGCAGTTTATCTTGTCGTTTTAGTATTTTTTTTTACTTCAATAACTTTGGCTTGTTTGAGTTCTTGCAGTATTACTTCTTCTTGAACTTCGCGGAGATTGTTACAATATATGACACCTTTTGAATGGTTTCGTGTATTGTGTTCAGACACTTCTACATTTGTTGTATTGTCTAATGCGATGAGTTGTATGAGTTTCATAGCTTGTGACATTGATTTTGTTTTAATTTCGTACGATCTGTTTGCCAAGAGTTTGCATTCTTCCACTTTACCACTGCACAGGTTGTCTATAGTTTTTTTTATTTTTTTGAAAAGGAGAATAATTTGCAAGTGTTTTGTCTTCGTCGGTGCGTTTCATTATTAAATATTTGGTACATGGATTAGTTAGAGTTTTTGTTTTGTCAATTCTGAATTGTAGGGTATTTGACCTACTATGCAGGTCTGGCGGTTCTCGCATGCTGCAGTTATTGTTGTAATTTTAGTTAGGTTGTTGTTTTTTCCGTTATAAAGTAAGATGTTAGGTTGTTATTTTTTCCCGTTATACAGTAAGATGTTTCGCACTGTGATTTTGTTTTTGTAAGTTCTCTGTGTTTTGTTTTGATTTGTTCGTTTTACAAGTTAAGTGAGATAAGCGTGGACACGTCTGCTCTGCTTGACTGATTAAATCGAACTGAAAAATTCAGTTATATTTTGGACGCTATTGAGCTAGAAAGACTTCAGACTCGAAATTTGTTGAATAAACATTGTAACACTTTGTTGCATAGTGTCGGTAATAAATATCAAGCATTCTTCAAATGTATATGTATGTATGTAATCTGTGTGTCCACTTTAATACAAAATTGCAGGATAGTTACCACCCTAACTAATTGTCTCTCTTTACATTCTTAAACTCTTCTCAGTTACACTCATTCGCCTAACTTTAAGCAAGCTGCGCTTGCTCATACGTTTCTGTAATTAAGTCTATAACGAGAACTCATAAAATAAACGTTGCCCAAACTAAGAGAAGGCAAATCTGCGGCAAGTCAAGCTGAATTAAAGTGTGGCTTGGAAATTTTGGAAGCCTACTTTAAGCAAGCAATGGTTTTGCATACTCAAATAGAAAAGGAATGTCCAGACCGACACAGGACGCACCGATCTGGAGGAGCTGTATGTAGACATAAAGGTTTGCATAACAGAGCAACTTACGGAAGAGATGCACGAATCAACCTTTGCTGCGGTATCAAGACTGACATTCTCAGCGTCTGCCAAGTTGCCTAGACTTACGCTACCCACATTTGATGGCAATTATGCGGACTACAAGAATTTTAGTGAATTATTCAATCAAATGGTGAATCAACAGAACAGCTTGTCAATCATCGAGAAGTTTAATCAGCTGATTAGCTGCTTAAGAGGACCAGCATTGGAAACTTTAAAGGCATTTCAGATCACACCTGAAAACTATCGTCATTGTTTATGCTCAAGAGTGTATCAAGTCAAGCAGTCAAGAAATTCGAAGTCTGATTGACAACTCTACAGCATTGTTCAACTCGCTAAAATCACTAGGAAACGAATCACAAATCGCGCAAGCAATGTTAATAGCCATTGTCAAGGAAAAGATGGATATGGAAACTAAGCGCAAATGGAACGAATCATTGGATTATTCCAAGTTGCCTACGGGGGATTTGTGTGTACATTTGTTGGGATCTTGACGTGTTTATTGGGGCTTTGTATTCCTGCGGGTCAAGGGTTTGGTACCAGTCTGATGTGTTGTGTATTGTGTTTCTTGTAAGTGTTTTGAGGGAGTTTTTTAAATATTTTTTTATGTCTTCAAAGTTACGATTTAGGGTTAGGATGAGTGGAAGATCGGTTGCATCTTTCGCAGCCAGGTCGGCTAATTCGTTGCCCCTAATGCCTACATGGCCGGGGATCCAGATGATTTTAAATTTTGGTTGGTATTTGGTGAAGATATTTCGGATGAAGGATGGATAATAGCATGAGTTGTTGATGTTTACTATTGCGTCTATGGATGAGAGGGAGTCGGTGTATATGACATATTTGCCGGGCTTGTTTTTAAAAATTTGGAGGGCTTCTGTGATCGCGATGATTTCAGCTGAAAAGACCGTTGAGTAAAATGGTATTAAGCCTGATTTTATTACGTTGTGTTCGTTGGTTATGGCGTAAGATGTGATTTTGTTTATTTGGGAACCGTCTGTGAATATGGTTTTGTATTTTTTATTGTCGTCAAGAATTTGTTTAAATAATTTGTTGTATATGAGAGGAGGAGTTGAGGTTTTTAAATACTTTCTGAGAGAAAAATCCGTTAATAGAGTGTTTAGGTGCCATGGTGGGGTATGTATTATTGGGTTTCTGGGATAATGTTTGTGTGGGATGTCGAAGACTTTGGCAGTGCTGATGATTCTATCTATTGTTGATTGGTATTTAACTTTCTTATTGTGTTTATTATATTTATTTATGTTTTTGATTGGAGAGTTATGCGAGTTTATTAGTGATTTGCTGAGTTTAGCTGTGGCAATTTGATTACGTATGTGTAGTGGGGGTATCTGGGCTTCGTGAAGCATATTGTTGACAGGGGTGGTTCTGAAGGCACCGAGTGATATTCTTATTGCAGAATTGGTGATTGAATTAAGGGGTCGGATGGTAGATTGAGGGGCAGGTCCAAACAGTGGGAGGCAGTAGTCAATTTTTGATATTAATATTGCTTTGGTGATGTTAATTAGTGAGGAGGTGTGGCAGTTGAATTTGTGGTTTGATAGGCATTTTAAAATGTGGATCTTTTTTTTCTAACGAAGCTTTTAGGGATTTTATGTGGTCGTGGAAGTTGTATTTGTTGTTGATGTGAATGCCTAAGAGTTTCAAGCAGTTAACATTTGTTAACTGATAGTTAGTTCTAAGGATGTGGCATGAGCAGTTGTGTTTGCGACAGATGTGTAGGTGTTTGCATTTTGTGGGGGATAATAGCGCTCCAGAGTAATCGCACCATTCTGATATTTGGGAGAATAGTGTGGTTAGGTCTATGTTTTGGTTTTTGGTGTTAGCGATATTTATGAAAAGATTAAAGTCGTCAGCATATGCGCTTACTTGTATGTTTTTGTGAAGGGATATGATTGAGTTGAGTTTGTTGAAAGCGATGGTGAAGAGGATAACTGAGAGGGGAGAGCCTTGTGGGATACCATTATGTAAAGGGCGTGCCATTGAATAGTTGTTTCCTATTTTTGTTATTATTTTTCTTTTTGTCATAAAGTTTTTTACGTAGCTGAAGATATTGGGTCCTATGTTCCATGTTTTGAGTTGGTCGAGTATAGTTTTTTTTTTTTTTTTTTTTTTTTTTTTTTTTGTTGGGCTGAGGTAGGAAAAAAATGCTTTATGCACCGTCAGTCAGGTCGTCACTCTGACCGGTGTGTCGGACTGCATGCCTGCTTACCGACTAAAAAATCCTCCTCTTCTGGGGCTCGAATCCGCCTTGGAACCAGGAGTTATCCCGCATTAACCTTCAAGGTGGAGCCCCATCGTGTGCTCTAAATGAGCGTTGCCCTCTGTGTGTCTGCGTCCAGGTCGTACTTCTTCCGCCGCAGAATCTTTTCGGCGAAGTCATAGACTTTTTTCCATGCATCTATGCTGCTGCACATTCGCTGAACTAATGTCTCTACTTTGACTTCACCGACTGTTTCTGCCAGGTCGATTCTTTCTTCCGACCACCTTTTGCAGTTGAAGAAGGTGTGTTCTGCATCGTCCATTACATTTTCGCAGTAAATACAGCTGGGTTCGGCAGTTTTCCCCATCTTATTTAGGTACTTTCGAAAGTATCCATGTCCGGAGAGCAGTTGTGTCAAATAGAACGACGTTTCACCGTGTTTTCTGTTTATCCACTTCTCTATATCGGGGATTATTCTAGCGGTCCATCTTCCATACCTTTCGCATGACCATCTCGCCTTCCACGAGACTATGGTTTGCTGTCGTATGCTCTTTCCCGTCTGTTCTGAGAATTCCCCTCTTTGCCGAAGATTCCATATTCTTTGGCGCTCTTGGGCAAGCAGGTCAACCGGTATGACTGCTGCTATCACAGTCACGGCAGCCCCAGAGACTGTGCGGTACGCCGATGTTATCCTTAAGGCTGCTCTTCGTTGCACAGATAACATCGGTTTTCTCCTTACATTCGCCTTTAAGGTGTCTGCCCATACTTCACTACCATATAGTAGTATTGTGTTTGTCGCTTCCATGAGGAGCCTTCGTTTTGCTGCCGTCGGGCCGTCAACGTTTGCCATCAGTCTACTCAAAGACCCCGTTGCTATCGCTGTTTTTCGCGTGGCATGCTTCAGCTGATCCCAGAAGGTGAGTTTACTATCTAGTCTAACGCCTAGATAGTTCACTGTCCTCTGAGTCCTTATCAGGTTTCCGCTTACTCGCATCTCTATTTCGGTTGGAATCTGCTTCCCCGTGAACAGAAGTAACTCTGTTTTATGGGTTGCAAGTTCCAATCCTCGAGAGCTAAGCCATGTCTGTGTGCGGATCATGACTTGGGTAAGTCTCTTTTGGGCCTCTATGGTGTTTCTGGCGGTAATGACGGCTGCGATATCGTCGGCATATCCAATTAGAAAGGTGTCTTCAGGCATTTCCAGTCTTAGGATATCGTCATAGCTGATATTCCACAGGTCTGGTCCCAGGATTGACCCCTGTGCAGCTCCTCTAGTCACTTTATACCGTTTCGTACCAGTCTGTGTGGAGTACAGGAGTATTCGATCCTGCAAATAGCTCCTGATCATACTCATGAGGTACTCCGGTATATGGAAGCGGTGCTCCAAGGAGGCGAGTATATCAGTCCACCTGACACTATTAAAGGCGTTTTTAATGTCCAGCGTTGCTAGCAGAACCACTGGACGCGAGTATGCATTTCCTCTTTGCGTAGCTCTGGCTGCCTGAACCACTTCATCGATAGCTCCCATTGTAGATTTTCCAGCTCTGAACCAGCCTGGGGCTAAGTCCTCCAGCGGCCTCTACTGCAGCGAGTAGTCTGGGCCTTAAGAGCTTTTCTAATAGCTTTCCAGCTGTGTTTAGCATACACAATGGGCAATAAGCCGAAGGTGAGTTGGGATCGCCTTTGCCTTTGCTAATGAGCACCAATCTCTGTTCTTTCCACGCTTCTGAGAATATCCTCTCTTTTAGACATGCGTTATACATCCTAAGTAGGAAAGTAGGCCGTCCTGATGTTATCACCTTCAGTATCTCCGCCGGTATATTATCTGGCCCCGGCGCTTTTTTATTCTTCAGGGAGAGAGCTGCAATGTTAAGTTCCTCCTCGGTGAAAATTGGGACTGCACCATCGAGCTCTACGGGTACTCGCTCATGCGTATCGTGGATGTGTGTTGGAAATAGTGTTTCCACTATGTGATCCATCGTTCCATCATCCACGTTTGGCACTGCTCCGTAGTTTCTCAGCTTCTTCATGACTATTTTATAGCCAAGTCCCCAAGGGTCTTTGTTTATATCTCTGCAGAGCTCTTTCCACTTGTCATGCTTACTGCGTATGATAGCAATCGACAGTTCTTTTCTCGCAATCTTAGCTGCTAACGCTTCCGTCATAAAATTTCCAGAGCGTCGTGCCCTTGTCAATCTTCTTCTGCATTGTATGCATACTTTCCTTTTTTCTGCAATATCGTGGTTCCACCAGTACGCCTGTCGTCTACCTCCGTGTTTGCTGTGCGTTTTTGGCATCGAAACGTTACACGCTCTTTCCATAGCTGTTAGACTTCTTTCGATTACTTGCTTCGAGGTCAATGTACCATCGAACTGTCGTTCTCGTCTATCTAATTCAGCTAGTAATTTACCTGTATCCACCTTACTTATGTCCCATCTGTGGGAAGTCTTTCTTGGGCATGATGGGAAGTTTTGCTGACTGATATTCTGGAAGGCATATGAGATGTACTCGTGATCACTGCCCGTGAAGTCATCGAGTATCTTCCAGTCCTTTATCCGATCTACGATGTGTTCGGATCCAAAGGTTACGTCAGGTATTGTGCCTTCACATCCCGGCCTATGGAAGGTAGCTCTGCTTCCGCGGTTTGCTACCACTAACCCGGACCTAGCGGCCATATCCATAATTTTTTGTCCTCTAGAGTTAGTAAAGGACATTCCCCAGTCTACTGCTCGTGCATTCAGATCGCCTGCCACAATGAAGGGCTGCCGACGATCCATGAGCAGATCCTCGATTGCATCCAGTTTATTTTGGAAGGTGCTTATGTCATCGCTAGGAGTTAGGTAGCAACTGACCACTGCGACCTCTCTGAAGCGTGCGTATACGTAGCAGTTTCCCAACTTGCTTTCTAGTGGCCGCTGTCCACTACTACTGGGGATCCATATGGCAGCAGTCTTAGTGTCGTCCTCTAACCAAACTCCGGTTTCTTTTCGCTTGTATTGCTCACTGATGATCACTACATCTATAGCATGTTCTGCTACTATCTGTGTCAAAAGTGCGTCTGCCGTTTTGCTCCGGTGTAGATTACCTTGGAGAATTTTCAACATTTTGTAGTTTGTCTGTAGTTCTGTAGTTTGTCGTTTGCTTGGGCATTTCTGCGATCCCGGCATATGATCAACAGAAGTACGCCCTGCGTCCGTGCAAATGCAGCATTTTGGTGATTTCTTGCAGTCTTTCATCTTGTGGCCTGCTTCACCGCATTTGATGCAGATGCCACCGCCGCTTCGATCCGGTCCTGTGCAATTGGTCTGCAGGTGACCGACTCCGAAACATCTGTAGCATCTGAGGATGGGCTGACACATTCTAGGTCTAGCCCTGACAAAACCAATTTTAAGGTCTGTGCTTAGCAATGTCTCCGCTAATTGACTTTCTAAAAAGCCCTTACCTGCTCTCGACTGTTTGGGGCAGTGATTTTTATGCGTAGGTCCGCCACCTCGGATTCTGCGGTTAGTGAGTCGAGATCTCGGATCTCCACTGTCGCTGTAGGCTTTAACTCGGATACCGTAGCTGTTTTCTTAACGGTAGCCTTCAGTTTTTCAACCAGCTCCGGTTGTAACTTTTCCCCCTTGCTCAGTTCCACAAGGAGTGCTCCGGATCGGGTTTTCCTTATGCCTCTCACATTTGTCTTTTCGTCCTGTTGGATTGTACTGCGTATGTTTCTTAAAACATCTGTGTAGCTTTGTCCACTTTCGGGCTTTATGAGGACTGCTTCCGTGCGGGGTGTTTTTTTCTTCTCTTTTCTTATTGGTGCTGCTGCCACCTTCGGCCTCTCCGCGGGTGCCGAAGTAGCTTTATTCGCTCTTTGTTGCGAAGCCCCTTTTCTGGTGACTTTTTGCCACAGATTCTGTTGTCTCTTGCAAAGTTTTTTGCCGGACTCACACTCTAAAGGGCTAGGGGCCTGTCTCTTTTGAATGGTAGGTGTTTCCACAGTTTCCAAAATTCTTGCCTCTCTCTCTGCTGCTGGTTCTGATTGCTTCTGTTAGTTGCTTCAGCCTCCAGCTTCTTCCAGGAGTTCCTACAGTGTCCTAGAATATCTAATAGTTCGTCTAGGTCGGATACCCCGCTTTTAACATCCAGACTGATGTTTTTTTGCTTAGCGACAGCGGCTTTTATACGTCGCAGGGCCTGGCGGCATTTTAGGATGGCATCCTCTTCCTCGGCACGGAGTTTTAGCATGTATTCATGCCTTGGTGAGATTACCACCTCTGCAGCAGTGCTTGGAACACCTGCTTCCGCGGTAGCGGCTTTTGGAGTTTCCTCCACACTTTTTGGCGCCTGTGATACAGGGCTCCGTTGCATTTTTGAGCTTTTGCCAAAGCCCAGTCTTGGGTCCGTGAAGCGGGCATCACTTTCTTCTTGTGGTGTTCCTCTGTTTGTCTTCTTTGTTATTGGGGTTTTTCGTGATTCCATGTTTTTTTTTTTTAAGGGTCCCGACTCCAAGCCGCTATCTTAGATCGGGTGTACAGTCACTCAAGCGATCCTCATGGTTATCTGTGCATAGCAGGGAGGGCATGCGAGGGTTGACGTTGGTCCTTATGGGAATCAATGTTCAGAGCCAGGATCTTGCGCAAATTAAGGATGTATATCAACTTAAACCTGTACCACCAATGAATATTCAGTTGGTGACGATCTTCGAACGTACTTGGAGGCCTGCCAGGGTTTTAACGGGACGGGGGCAGCTGCAGCATTAACCTAGGAGCCATTTCCGCAGGATGTCACTCCTGCATACTGAGGTCCTAGAATGCAGCACCTGTCAGCCCAGGAGCAAACATTTCCAAAGTCATATGTTTTTTCGTAGTCCGAGGTCGGTCGAAGATTTCACTTTAGTAAGTTCCATCTTTCTGTTTCTTCTGAAAGTCGCCGCCCACATAGTTCACGATCAGTCGGCTGAATAATCGCTATCCAGTGGGCCGATCGTCAAGCACCGTGTGGTAGGTTAGTCGCCTTGTACGACAAGCTTCTCTACCAACTGGGGGAGTATTCTACTGCCCGCTTCCCCACGGGGTGGTCGAGTATAGTGTGCAGTCCAATTCTGTCAAATGCTTTTGTAAAGTCAAGGGGGACTATTGATGCGTGTTTTTTTTTTTTTTTTTTTTTTGAGAGCGTTCTACATATGAGATGGTCTAGAAAAAGTAGACTATCTATAGTAGATTTGCCTTTTTTGAAACCGACTTGACTGTTGTGTATAAGTTTGCTGTTGTTGACAAACCACCACAGTCTTTTTGCAACAATTTTATCAAGGACTTTAGACAAGCAGGGGTTTAATGAAATTGGGCGGTAGGAGTTTAATTCGGATTTTGGTGAGGATGGTTTAAGTATTGGGATAATTATGCTAGTCTTGTATGATTGTGGGATACAATTTTTAAGGATTAAATTTTTAAGATGAATTATGCGGGTCTTAGTTTTATTGCCTATGTTTTTTATCATAGCGTAGTTGATTCTGTCTTGGCCAGGTGTTTTGCCAGTTAGAGATTTGATTGCTGCGTTGAATTCTAATATTGAAATATAATTTTCTATGGCTAATGCTTTTTTGTTAACTGTGGGTGTGGGCTGTAATGCTAGTGTAGCGCGTTTAGCAGAAGAACAGGTTGTAGGGAAGTTGTCGTCGTTGGCTGCGTCTGACCGGTTTTTGCAAAAAATGTTTGCGATTTCTGATTTGTCGGTGGTGTGCTGGGATGAGATTGGGTTGAGGATGCAGTGGATGTTTTTGGTGGGATTGAGGCCGCAAAAGCGCCGAATGTTGTGCCATATTTTTTGAGATGGTGTTTGTGGATTGATTTGTGCAGTAAAGGTGTTTGTGCTTGCTGTTTTTGCTGCTTTTAGCGTGCGTCGAAATATGGCATTGTCATATTTATATTTAATTATGTTTTCTGTGCTAATGCTGCGTTTTAGTTTTCTCCACGATCGTACCTTGTTGTAACGTAACAATTGGAGTTGGTTGTTCCACCAGGGAATGTTTTGTTGGTGTTTTTTGTTGGTGTTGGTGTTTGCAAAGTGAGCTGCGGTGCGAATGATTTTTTGAATGTTGGCTGTTTCTTTGTTTATATTGTTACTGCTTGGAATTGTTATAGCTAGTTTTTGAGTATATTTTGAAAATAAAGGCCAGTCTGCGCTGTCGGTTTTGAATCGTGGTTTGTAATTGCGTCTGTCGGTGGGGTTTGACGTGAATATTTTAATAATTATGGGCGCGTGGTCGCTGCCGTGGAGGTCTTCTGACACTTCCCAGCTGCTTTCGAGCATTAGTTCGGGGGAGCAGTGGGTGAGGTCTAGGTGAGTGAGTGAGTTGTGTGTACTGAGGTGTGTTGGGGTGCCGTTATTGAGAAGGAGATTGGAAGAAGCTATAAAGTTGGCTAGCGTTTTGCCTCTTTTGTTGTTGGTTTTTGAACTCCACATTTGGTGCCAGCTGTTGAAGTCACCAGTTATTATTTTTGGCTTATTTGTGTTTTGAAGGAAAAGTTCAAGTTGGGATGTGGTAAATTTTGTTTGGGGCGGTATGTAACATGAGATTATTTTAAATAGGATTTTTGATAGGATTTCAACTTCGATAGAGTCAAAATCTTGATTAAGTGGAATTACTTTGTGTTCTAGACTATTATGAATTAGTAGAGCCACGCCTTCGGAAGCGATCGTGGATGAGTTCTTGGTGTAGATGGAGTAGTTGATTTTGGTAGGGATTGTTGAGGTGGTTTTAAAATGAGTTTCTTGAAGGCTTAATATTTGTGGGGAGAACTTTTTAATTAATAATTGTAACTGATCGTAGTTGTTAAGGTACCCGTGACAGTTCCATAGTATTATCTTAATCATAGCTTAAGGGTAAGTTTTTTTTTTTCGTATTCTTTGTTTTGTTTGAGAGATCAGCATGGATATATTTTTTTTTTGTTTTTTTTTTTTTTTTTTGTTATTCTACGGTGTCTTCAGTGATCATGTCGGAATCGTTATCTATACTGGTTGAATTGTGTATAGACTTAATGCTGCTTGTTGTAGTTTTTTTTTGGGTTTGAGTGTAGTTGTTAGTGTTGGATTATTGTTGTTTTTTTGAAATATTCTAATTCTACATTCGTTGATTATTTGGGGGCTCAATTGAGGTGATGTGTTTATTTTTGTGGCTTGAGTTTTTGTTGATGTTGACCGCAATTGCGGCATCGGTAGGGTAGTGGAATGTACAGGCGTATGTTGACATTTTGATAACCAATTTTAATATCTGTTGGTAGGTCAATTGTACCGAATGTAAGAAAAATTAAACCGGTTTCTTGCAGTTTATCTTGTCGTTTTAGTATTTTTTTTTTACTTCAATAACTTTGGCTTGTTTGAGTTCTTGCAGTATTACTTCTTCTTGAACTTCGCGGAGATTGTTACAATATATGACACCTTTTGAATGGTTTCGTGTATTGTGTTCAGACACTTCTACATTTGTTGTATTGTCTAATGCGATGAGTTGTATGAGTTTCATAGCTTGTGACATTGATTTTGTTTTAATTTCGTACGATCCGTTTGCCAAGAGTTTGCATTCTTCCACTTTACCACTGCACAGGTTGTCTATAGTTTTTTTTATTTTTTTGAAAAGGAGAATAATTTGCAAGTGTTTTGTCTTCGTCGGTGCGTTTCATTATTAAATATTTGGTACATGGATTAGTTAGAGTTTTTGTTTTGTCAATTCTGAATTGTAGGGTATTTGACCTACTATGCAGGTCTGGCGGTTCTCGCATGCTGCAGTTATTGTTGTAATTTTAGTTAGGTTGTTGTTTTTTCCGTTATAAAGTAAGATGTTAGGTTGTTATTTTTTTTCCCGTTATACAGTAAGATGTTTCGCACTGTGATTTTGTTTTTGTAAGTTCTCTGTGTTTTGTTTTGATTTGTTCGTTTTACAAGTTAAGTGAGATAAGCGTGGACACGTCTGCTCTGCTTGACTGATTAAATCGAACTGAAAAATTCAGTTATATTTTGGACGCTATTGAGCTAGAAAGACTTCAGACTCGAAATTTGTTGAATAAACATTGTAACACTTTGTTGCATAGTGTCGGTAATAAATATCAAGCATTCTTCAAATGTATATGTATGTATGTAATCTGTGTGTCCACTTTAATACAAAATTGCAGGATAGTTACCACCCTAACTAATTGTCTATCTTTACATTCTTAAACTCTTCTCAGTTACACTCATTCGCCTAACTTTAAGCAAGCTGCGCTTGCTCATACGTTTCTGTAATTAAGTCTATAACGAGAACTCATAAAATAAACGTTGCCCAAACTAAGAGAAGGCAAATCTGCGGCAAGTCAAGCTGAATTAAAGTGTGGCTTGGAAATTTTGGAAGCCTACTTTAAGCAAGCAATGGTTTTGCATACTCAAATAGAAAAGGAATGTCCAGACCGACACAGGACGCACCGATCTGGAGGAGCTGTATATAGACATAAAGGTTTGCATAACAGAGCAACTTACGGAAGAGATGCACGAATCAACCTTTGCTGCGGTATCAGGACTGACATTCTCAGCGTCTGCCAAGTTGCCTAGACTTACGCTACCCACATTTGATGGCAATTATGCGGACTACAAGAATTTTAGTGAATTATTCAATCAAATGGTGAATCAACAGAACAGCTTGTCAATCATCGAGAAGTTTAATCAGCTGATTAGCTGCTTAAGAGGACCAGCATTGGAAACTTTAAAGGCATTTCAGATCACACCTGAAAACTATCGTCATTGTTTATGCTCAAGAGTGTATCAAAGTCAAGCAGTCAAGAAATTCGAAGTCTGATTGACAACTCTACAGCATTGTTCAACTCGCTAAAATCACTAGGAAACGAATCACAAATCGCGCAAGCAATGTTAATAGCCATTGTCAAGGAAAAGATGGATATGGAAACTAAGCGCAAATGGAACGAATCATTGGATTATTCCAGGTAGTTGTACAGGTAGTTGTACAGGTAGTTGAAAGGCATTGCCAATATTTGGAATCATGCGGTAAGTCCGAATCGAGCCAGCCTCGAACTGCGACTGCTACCAAACAACGAAGCCAGACAACCACGCGACATGGCTTGTCGTTTAATTGCTCAACTCACTCATGTCCTCTTTGTCTTAGTTCAGAACATCGAGTTTCACGCTGCAGTCGGCTTCAGGAAATGTCGATCGCGGATTGCTATGAAACAGCAAAACGACATGCGCTGTGCCTAAACTGTCTTGGCAAGGGCCATCAGACAGCCAACTGTCCATCTACTCAAAGATGTCGATTCTGCTCTAAACTTCATCACATCGAGAGGCAGCTACGTTGCCCATCGTTTCTAATTCAAACAATGTTGTCACACATACACACACCAGTCAAACAGACCAGGTCATCTTGGCAACGGGCATCGTCGAGGTCATGGATGCACATGGAAGCTACAGGATCGGCCGTGCGCTATTGGATTCGTGCTTCCAGGTGAACTTCATCTCGGAACAGTTTGCGCAATCGCTTCGCTTGCCAAAGGTCAAACGGCATATGCGAATCGGTAGCATTGGGGATGCACACACATACATAAAAATTGGCACTTCGGCCACAATCAAGTTACGATTGGAGGATTTCAAGATGCCCATTGATTTCTGCGTGACGTCACACATTGCATATCAGCCGGGTTCGGACATTGACATTTCATCTTGGAACACATCCAAGAATACGCCTTTAGCAGATGAGCAGTTCCACAAAACTCGCCATATCGATTTACTTTTTGGAACTGAAACATTTTTTGATATTCTTGCAGTGGGACAAATCAAATTGGGTCCCTGTCTTTCTACGCTTCAGAAAACGTTACTCGGATGGATTGTGTCTGGACGTTATGAAGGAACGCAGCGACAGGCACACTGCTACTCGCTCTCACAGGAGGAGTCAATCAACAATAATTTGGAAAGGCTCTGGCAGATTGAAGACTTAAACAAATCAAACGACAAGTTCACACCTGAGCAACTGCAGTGCGAACAAATGTTTACTCAAACTGTACGCCAACAAACAGATGGTAGAATTATCGTTCGGCTACCATTTAAGGATGACCCAAGACATCTAGGATCTTCATACGACTCAGCTAAGCTGAGATTTGAGTCATTGGAACGGCGCTTAAATCGCAGTCCTCAGCTA
This sequence comes from Drosophila antonietae, assembly GCA_030914385.1. Lineage (NCBI taxonomy): Eukaryota > Metazoa > Arthropoda > Insecta > Diptera > Drosophilidae > Drosophila > Drosophila antonietae. Next base: position 77,914 of record JAUESO010000034.1, on the reverse strand, counting down.
AAGGCATCATATACGGAATTTCAGCGCGAATATGAAAATTTGAATCACATGAGTTTGATAGACTCACCGCGGCTTGACGAGCCACACAATTACATACCACATCTTTGCGTCTTTAAGCTAAATAGCACTTCAACGAAACTCCGAGTTGTCTTTGATGCCTCAAATCGAACCTCTTCGCAACGATCGCTCAATGACTTGTTAATGGTTGGACCGACCATTCAGACGGATCTATACTCGCTTCTGCTACGCTTCCGAACATACAAATATGCGGTCACTGCCGATGTTGTGAAAATGTTCAGGCAAGTATTAGTGGATTATCGTGACCGCAAATTTCAATACATACTTTGGAGAGAGTCGGCAGATAAACCACTTCAGACGTATGAGCTAAACACAGTTACGTACGGTACGGCAGCAGCCCCATATCTCGCTATAGGCAGTATGACATATTTGGCCGATCTACACATGCAAACTCACAAACTTGGAGCACAAGCTATCAAGTCATCATTCTATGTGGACGACTTTCTGTGTGGGCATGACACGGCGGAAGGCCTGCAGCAACTCAAGGCAGAGGTCATCCAGATTCTTGGCAAGGGAAAATTTGAACTAGCAAAATGGCATTCAAATCACCCAGAATTTGTCGACGACAGGACTATGAAGGATTTGAATCTAGAAGACAACTCAGTTACAAGCACATTGGGCTTAGCATGGAATCAACGTCAGGACATATTGCTATTTGCCTTTCGTCCCAAGTGCTCCATTGACACAATCACCAAGAGCACAATTTTATCTGTAGCATCTTCACTATTTGATCCATTGGGATTGGTAGCGCCAGTCATTGTGACTGCGAAGATCATCCTACAGGAGCTGTGGATACTCAAATTGCAATGGAATGAATCAGTGCCGCAAACACTGTGCCTAGCTTAGAAATCGTTTGCAGCATCGCTTCCGTTATTGGAGTCACTGGCAATACTTCGATTCTGTATGCAGTCGAACACCAAGGAATTGCAGTTGCATGGATTTTATGACGCTTCCATTCGTGCATACGGATCCTACATCTACGCACGCACAGTTGCAGCGGACGGCAAGGTACAAGTTCACCTGATCACGTCAAAGTGCAGAGTAGTTATCGCTACCAAAATTGGAACTCGCTGCTGCCCATCTGTTGGCACAGCTCTACATGAAAATTAAAGGGATTTTCACATTGAAACAATCAACCTATCTCTGAAGCAACTCTTCGATAGTTCTTCATTGGATACAGCAACATTCTGCGATACTATCAACCTTTGTTGGAAACCGCGTTTCTGACACACCGGACTGTCATTGGAGATACGTCCCAACACAATCAAATCCAGCCGATCTGGTTTCGAGGGGATGTAAACCCATGGAATCGTACGATTCAATTTGGTTTATGGGGCCGGAGTACCTGAAGCAGAACTCGAACGTTTGGCCAAGGGAGAAACGGCACGAACCAGATCCGGAGGTCTTAACACTTGAGATGCTCAAGTCAGCTTTCAAGGTTACGACGAATAGCAACTACCTACTCGACACAATTAGAAACATAAATTCGCATCTTCGTTGCTTGCGAATTGTTGCATGGATGCTGCGCTTCACACTACGCCCTCGCCGACACCTCAAGAACTACAGCGTGCATTTAATTGCATTATTTGGAATCTGCAGCAACAACATTACGCAGATGAAATTCACGCTTTGATCAAAAATAGGCAAATTTCAAGTCACATAAAATTTCTTAATCCATTTTTACAGATCACAGACGGATACCTACTATTGAAGGTTAATGGCCGTCTCGAATTGGCAAACGCACTAGACGCTCAGAAACATCCAATCCTACTTCCCAGTAAAGATGATTTCATTCGTCACTACATGGAGTTTCTTCATATTCAACACTACCATGCTGGCTCAAAGGCACTTGTTACACAACTTCGTCTTCAATTCTGAATCGTCAATGCTCGAGACTTGGCTCGCTCTATTGTCAGGAAATGCGTGCACTGTGTGCGCTACAAGCCAAGGCTGCAACAGCAACTCATGGAGAACCTGCCTGTAGAGCGATTGACTCCATAGAGACCTTTTGCTCACTGTGGAGTTGACTTTTGTGGACCAGTCAACGTCTACCTTCGCATACAGGGCAAGGCACCTCGTAAGGCCTACATTGCCATATTCGTATGCTTCGCCACCAAGGCAGTACATATCGAGGTGGTATCTGACCTTTTAACGGATGCTTCTTAGCCGCTTTGAGGCGCATGATTGCACGACGTGGATTGCCTGTGGATATACTCTGCGATACCGCCACAAATTTCACCGGAGCAAGCAATCACCTAAAGGATCTTCGGAACTACTTCTTCAAGCAAGAAAATCAACAATCAATAATTAGTTTTTGCACAAATGAATTCATAAACTTTCGTTTCATCCCACCCAGAGCACCACGCTTTGGCGGCCTCTGGGAGGCGGGAGTAAAAACCGCCAAGGGACTCATGACGCGCAGCCTAATGAACTCTCGCTGCACATTTGAGGAATTGGCCACAATCACAGCGGAAATAGAAGCCATTCTCAATTCGCGCCCGTTCACCCCACCGTCGTCAGATTCAAGTGACTTGGGTGCTCTGACACCTGGTCACTTCCTAGTTGGAGACTCCTTGCGGGCATTACCTGAACACAACATAGAAGACGAAAGGCTGACATCTTTAACCCGCTGGCGTTTGATAAATGGTATCAAACAATATTTTTGGCGACCTTGGTTGGCAGACTACTTCAACGAGCTGAACGTGCGCTCCAAGTGGACCAAGCCAGGGCCCAGTATCTCTATCGGTGACATGGTTCCCGTACATGAGGACAACATGCCTTCTCAGAAGTGGATAATGGGTCGCATTACAGCTACAATTCCTGGACGAGATCAACGAGTACGAGTTGTAGATGTCCGCACCACAAAGGGCATACTCCGGAGACCAATTCACAAACTAGCTTTACTTCCTGTCTCTTGAAAGACTGTGTCATTCAATGGGGCCGGGATGTTGGGTCAAAATCATTAATATATGTTCACATGCAATTTTATACCTATGTCTACTCTTATATTTGGGACCACCCTAACTAATTGTCTCTCTTTACATTCTTAAACTCTTCTCACTTACACTCATTCGCCTAACTTTAAGCAAGCTGTGCTTGGTCATACGTTTCTGTAATTTAGTCTATAACGAGAACTCATAAATAAACGTTGTACCTACGATGCGCTGAATTTAATATACGGATCATTAGTTTAGTAGAATAACACCCCCATACTCTGAAACTCATGCTGGACTGGAAAACGCTCCTGATCCTACAAGTTGTTTGTTGTTTCTTTGGTTAATGATCAGTTTTTAAAAACAAAACTGAATATTAATATTATAATATTATAATTAATATAATAATATTGCTACAGGCAGCAAAAGTTTCGTACATAAATGATCATACCAGTAGCAAGACACAGTAAATGAGTGTGTGCACGGTCATCGCGAAAAAGTAATGCTTATGCACATCAGCGCTTTCATACCCTTCCCGAAAATTATTACGAAAATACTAAAATTTTGATTGAGCATGGCAAAACCGTTTAAGAGTTCGGCATACTCTTACTAAGAAGGGCAGATGGGATCGTCGCGAATCGCCAGTCGCGAACAAATTTCAATTTTTGTGGGCTGCTGGCTTGTGCTTGCATAGAGTGAGATAGAGAGATAAAAAAGAGAGAGGTAGAGTAAACCAAAATAGCGCATAGAAAGTGCTCATATGAAAATATGAACATCCCGGTCGAGCGCTGGCAGCGCAATGAATGCGTCGTATCAAATTTTGCTCGAGCTCGAATTGCCCAAACCGAACAAATACGAAGTTGAGCGGCAATTCGCTCATATTCTGGTGCGTGAAAAAAGTTTGATCTAGTTGTCCAGTCTATGTGTTGTATGGTTAGTGGTATCACATACAGGCACATAAATGCTTACATATTTAGCGAGGGAGTGTAAATGTGACCATATACATCGTGCCAGCATACACCCGAGCAAATACGAAGTTGTCTGGTAGTTAACAACCAAACATAGTGGTGCCAAAACGTTTGTTCTAGTTCAGTCTATGTGCTGTATGGTTAGCGCTTTGACATACAGTCAAGAAAACAACTCAACATATAGCACACATTTTTCGATTTTTCGAATTTTTGTAATAAAAATAAAAAAAGTTGGTATGCCATTATTTGAGGTATCAATGGATAAGGTTATTAACAAAAAAACAAGTAAGAACGTTGCAGTTAGGCGCAACTAACTTTGTTCCCATAGGTGCATCTTATTTATTTAATAAACATTTAATTAACGAAATATTTCGGCAATTAGAAAACGTACATGGCAAGCAACAAACGTTTTTTCTACACATACATACAGATTTTCACATGTACACACTATACGAGTATACACACAATTTTCTATGTATGCATACAAAAGTTTGCATGCCAGAATATTCTAAGAATTGTGACTGAATTGGGAATTTTTCCATCATTACTTTAGTTTTGTCAGAGACGCTCTAGCAATGCCTTATTTGGTTTTAGTTAACAAAGCTCATATCAGGGCAGTGGCGGTGGTGGTAAGGGATATGCAGGCTATGCTTAGGTGCGTGGGTTCGAATCCCGCAAAAAACTTTTTTTCAAAAATTATTTTTTTTTAATTTTTTTTATATTTGTATATTTATTATAAAATGCTTGCTGCCAATTGATAATAATTTATAAACATACCCATATGAATTGTGCATTTAAGCTAAAACTAAAACAACTTTTCCGATTTGCCACGCTGTGTGGCAAGCAGTTTTTCTATGCATGCATATATGTATGTATGTACACAGATGTTTGTATTTGTGTATACACATCCAAGTGTGTATACATATTGCAAGAAGTGCTGGTCAGCTGATCAGCTGTGAATTTATTTAGGTTTAGCTAACGATTACATGTTGTTTTCAAAAGACCCAGGTTCGAATCCCGCTGGAAACTTTTTATTTATTAATCAAAAACTTATGAATTTTATTTTTAAAATTCATTAAAATTATTATATTTATGTTAAAATGCTTTTTGCCATCTTAGCAATTGCTACTAAGCTATTGTATGCATGAATTATGCAGTTGGCCACAACAAACTTCTTTGCCGATTTGCCACGCCCCCAGGGGGCGTAGACGCATAATTTTTTGCCAGTTCTTAGAAAGGGCCGAGGCTAACATGCCTGCAAAATTTGGTTGCTTATATTTTCGATATACCACGCCCCCAAAGAGGCTGAAATTTTTTTTTGGTCTCTAGTGTCAATAGTGTTTAAAATATAGCACAATTTCAAAAATCACTATATATTCAGGTCCGATTTGCCACGCCCCCAATGGGCGTAGACATAAAACTTTTTGATCGATCTTCTTAGAATCATAACATTAACTCACATGCAAAATTTCAGCGTTCTAGCTTTAACGGTGTAGAAGATACGTATTTCCCGATTTGCCACGCCCCCAATGGGCGTAGATATATCCGCCATAGCTTTTTGAACTTGGGTTGTCACCCCGAGTATACATTTAAAATTGCAACTCTCTAGCTCATCATCTAGTATGATAACTTAACTATGGGCGGAAGAGTTTTCCGATTTGCCACAAAATTTTTACACTTTATAATTCGGGAACATATATGAGTATATGTTTAAAATTTCAAGTCTCTAGCTCTAATAGCGCCGAAAAATATTGCGTTCATACGGACAGACGGACGGACAGCAAGACGGACATTGCACAAACCCAATATACTTTTTCCCCTTCGGGAACAAAGTATAAAAAAAAAAAGAAAAAATAAGTTGAATGCATAATTCATTTACAACAATAAGAACAACAAGTAAGAAAGCTGTAGTCGAGACTGCTCGACTACGAAATCCTCTGAACTCTTCTTCGAACGAATAATATTCCAAGAATGCTTCGTTTCGATTCTTCACGCATAAGAAACTATATATGGGGGGACCGGAATCCCAAATCTGACAAAAACCGAAATTGTAATAAAAAGTATTGGCACACTCTATGTCCTAGCTTACGTTTTCGTTGCTACAATCGTAAACTACCGTTATTTTTCATTCCTTGTTTGTGCCTTCGTTTCGGTTCTTGCATGTGCTTGCAATTACTTCTAATCGGAAATTTAAGAGAACGCAGATCAGGCCGGCCTAAAATTTTAACAGAACGCCAGGAAGGGCGCTCTCTCCATACAAGCGCAACCACTGTGGATTGTGGTGTCCACAGTTGCCCAAAATCCAAATGCTTTGGCTGTGAAATTATGCGAGAACCTACAGGAATCTTTTGACAGTAATTTAACCCCACAAACTGTTCGAAATACCCTGTATACACGTAAATAAGCCGGATTTCCATTTCATGATGGAGCGCAATAAATCTGGCAGAAATCTAACAAAGAGCTTCAGGAAAATAACTTGCCCAAAACGGTTAAATACGGTGGAGGTAATGTAATGGTTTGGAGGTGTTTTGCTGCTTCTGGAGTTGGAAATCTCGTTTTTATACTTTGTTCCCAAAGGGAAGAAAGTATATTGGGTTTGTGCAATGTCCGTCTTGCTGTCCGTCCGTCTGTCCGTCTGTCCGTCCGTCCGTCTGTCCGTCTGTCCGTCTGTCCGTATGAACGCAATATTTTTCGACGCTATTAGAGCTAGAGATTTGAAATTTTAAACATATACTCATATATGCTACCGAATTATAAAGTGTAAAAATTTTCCCGATCCGCCCACTAGGGGCGTGGCAAATCGGAAAACTCTTCCGCCCATAGTCAAGTTATCATACTAGATGATGAGCTAGAGAGTTGCAATTTGAAATGTATACTCGGGGTGACAACCCAAGTTCAAAAAGCTATGGTAGATATATCTACGCCCACAGGGGGCGTGGCAAACCGCAAAAGTTTATATCTCCTACAGTTTTAGAGCTAGAAGCTTGAAAATTGGATGGTTGAGTTACTAATGTTCTCCTCTATCGATGCCCCAAAAATAATTTTTCAACCTCTTTGGGGGCGTGGCATATCGAAAAATACCCTGTAATTTTCGCATTTTTGGAATGTAAGCAACCAAATTTTGCAGGCATGTTAGCCTCGGCCCTTTCTAAGAACTGGCAAAATTATGCGTCTACGCCCACTGGGGGCGTGGCAAATCGGCAAAGAAATTTGTTATGGCCAACTGCATAATTCATGCATATAATAGCTTAGTAGCAATTGCTAAGATGGCAAAATGCATTTTAACATATATATAATAATATTAATGAATTTAAAAAATAAAATTTATGAGTTTTCGATTAATAAATAAAAAGTTTCCAGCAGGATTCGAACCTAGGTCTTTTGAAAACAACATGTAATCGTTAGCTAAACCTAAATAAATTCACAGCTGATCAGCTGACCAGCACTTCTTGCAATATGTATACACACTTGGATGTGTATACACAAATACAAACATCTGTGTACATACATACATATATGCATGCATAGAAAAACTGCTTGCCACACAGCGTGGCAAATCGGAAAAGTTGTTTTAGTTTTAGCTTAAATGCACAATTCATATGGGTATGTTTATAAATTATTATCAATTGGCAGCAAGCATTTTATAATAAATATACAAATATAAAAAAAAATTAAAAAAAAATAATTTTTGAAAAAAAGTTTTTTGCGGGATTCGAACCCACGCACCTAAGCATAGCCTGCATAGCGCTTACCACCACCGCCACTGCCCTGATATGAGCTTTGTTAACTAAAACCAAATAAGGCATTGCTAGAGCGTCTCTGACAAAACTAAAGTAATGATGGAAAAATTCCCAATTCAGTCACAATTCTTAGAATATTCTGGCATGCAAACTTTTGTATGCATACATAGAAAATTGTGTGTATACTCGTATAGTGTGTACATGTGAAAATCTGTATGTATGTGTAGAAAAAACGTTTGTTGCTTGCCATGTACGTTTTCTAATTGCCGAAATATTTCGTTAATTAAATGTTTATTAAATAAATAAGATGCACCTATGGGAACAAAGTTAGTTGCGCCTAACTGCAACGTTCTTACTTGTTATTGATGACACTATGACACTATGGACACCACATAAGCTCAAAGGATTCTCTAAAAGGGGCCCTACGCGCTGAATGGGCCAAAATCAGCTTTCACGAAACGTCGAAACCTATAAGTTGCATGAAGGGACGTTTGCAGGCTGTTATTCAGTCAAACTTAGGGCCAACAAAATATAAGGGTGATTCAGTGTCGATGGAGAACACTGATTACGCCTGATGTGCCAATACTTCTTATAACCTGAGCCCATTGAAAATGGGAAATCAGGGTATAATGGTTTTGTTAAATGTATGTAACACTCAGAAGGAGGCTTGGCAGACCCCATAAAGTATATATATTCTTGATCAGGGTGATGACAAAAGTTGATATAGCCATGTCCGTTTGACCGTCTGTCCGTATGTATGAACGCGTCGATTTCCGAAGATATAAGAGCTAAAGAGTTCATTCTTTTTGTGTTAGGTTCGTATAATGCACGCGCAGTACGAACTTTTTTCAGAAATTCGATAACTTGTATATTTCCAAAGTTATCGATAAAAAACTTTATCGGGAACCAGTTAAAAATTTATATCTAATTCATCTTTAGAGTTGGAGTCGCCAAGTCTTCTGCATATATATGTATATGTCGTCGCGTTATAATTATTATTCTCGCCTTCCATGGTATGTTTGCCTGACAACGAATTCTCGGCGTCGCCGACTTCTATTTCCACAACGTCTTCCTTACTCAATCGTCTCTGATTAAGTGCGCTAATTCGACTCTCCTGTCAAACTGCATATCGATATAAATATCATATTCATAATCTGAAGAGATGAATACGATTGTCCGTCTAGAAACAGAATTATTAATCAATAAAGTTTTTAGAGCAAAACCCGTGTGGCACAGCAACAAAGGCAGCGAGACAGCAAGACACCTGCAATGCTTACACAAATACAGGCGTACAAAAGTAGATCAGCGTGTGTGTGAGCGCGTGAGTTTGCGTGTGCAGTTTGTTACGCGTGGAGAATCGAAACGAAGCATTCTTGGAATATGAATCGTTCGAAGAAGGGCTCTTACTTGTTTGATGTAAATTTGTGCCTATATTTATACTTTAGTATAATGCAAAGGAACCAAGCCAAAAATGTATTTATTTATTTTTTTTTTTTTTTTAATACTATTATAATACATAATTTTAATAAATACCGTTTTTCATTTATTTAATTAAGTTTGAGTTTATTTAATTTAAGTTTAATTTTTCAAGTGTGTCAATACTTTTTTGACTCACTGTATGTATTTATATATATATATATATGTATATATGTAAGCTTTGTGTACATTACTGATCATATGTTTGAGAGGGCTGCATAAATGCATATGTAACTCCACTGATCAGATGTAACTCCACCGATCAAGTGTTGGGGCCACATATCGAACTAATAACCTATCGAATAAAATCAGCTGTTGAATAACAAGAGATAGTAAAGAAGATATAATATAAAGGTGAAATTAAATGATAAACAAATTAAATTTTATATCATAAAAATTATTGTAAATTTAATCTATATATTATATATTAATAATTATAATTAAATAATAACGGAAGTCTAAACTGAAGTGAAGAATAGGAGTACGAACATTTAATTGTTGATTCTCTTATTTTAGGTTAGTAACCATTTGTAATTATATTTTATTATAATAAAAAAAACTCTTATTTTAGACGAATCAAATTGTGTTATTGCTCCTAGAGAGACCCACCATATTATATATATATATATATACATATGTATAGTAAAAGCGCTTGGTGATTGCACGTGCGTTTGCTAATTGCCCCAATATTTCTTTATTAAACTCTAAATTAGGGGTAAAACGTAAATACAGCATGTCCATTTATTGTTTGCAAAATGAGAAAAGGGACGGTGCGGACGGGGCTATATCAACTTATTTTTTTGTGCTGATCAAGCACATATATATGTACATATATACTTAGTGGGGTCAGAACCATGGATGACAGGCAGACAAAGATTCCTTATTTGAATGGATTTCCCAAAAAGAGGGCTATCGTTTTTCGCAAGGTTCTCCTACAGAACTCCAAACAGGAATCATATCTGCGACAAAACTAAGCCGATTTAATTAAAATCATACTTCAAAGGGTGTGCACAAAACGTCATAAGTCATTTCTCAATTCCATCTGCTAGATACACTGTACGGGTACGAGATTGCAATTGTTGCCGCATCTTCGATATCGACATCATCGATATGAACAGCACGACCGATGTTCAAAAAATTTACGCCACGACTACAACTGGGGCTGCAAGTGCAACTGAAGGTATAAGCAATAATATTAAATCAAACTCTACATTTAAGATCATAGCAGGGAACCTCAATCTGTCAACTACCTCGCAGGCTACAAATATATTAACTACATCGTACCAGGGCTTAACCGCGTATAGCGGCAATAGTACCATATTAAAGAAGACTTCCATATCAACTACAAACAATTTGGAGGCACGTACTTCAAAGAGCCTGAACTCCACTTGGCATGGGAAGCAGCACCAGAACAAGACGAAACTGTTAGGTATTTTAACTGGCTGTGAAACTTTCTAGACCTCACAGATTGTTCAGGCCGAACACAAAATATACATATAGAGATTATAAGCATGGTCAATTTTTGCCACGATTAGTAATTATTATAATATTTTAATTTGTTCTGTATATAATTTACAGAAGAAACCAGAGACGGAAATTGCTGGCTGTCATATACCCTAGCAGATTGTTCAAGCATAAATATACCGAATATAGCATGCTACGATAATTTTTTTTTGGCCCCTGGCAGTATGTTTAAGCGTGAACATGTCATATATATAAATATATATTAAAATATAGCCCATACCCGAAAACCTCCGCAACAGCATATTAAGATTTTAAGAAAATAATCTGTTTAAATGTTGAATTCGTGAAATGAGAAGTTGTTTCATTTAATTTTCTTATATCAATTGGTAACACTATTGATCTACATGGCGTCAATGAGAAAAGAATATCCGCCATATCCATTTGATTGGTTGATTTGTCACGCCCCTGTTAGGCGTTTCGGGAAAATCTTGTCGAGAGTATATACAAGTATATATCCACAATTCAAGTCTCTATCTCCAATAGTGTAGACACAGCTTGAGGACTGACGAAGTGATGGTGGGCGTACGGACAGCCAGGCGGATATGCTTCGCAATATTCTTTATTTTCTTTGAGAACAAAATAGTAATGGACGCTTTGGTTGTCTATTGTATATATATGTTACTGCCTATAGTACATATTCCGTCAACAATATAATAATCAACTTACACATTTTTATTAGTTTGAGCACTAACCATACAACACATAGACTGGACAACTGGAACAAGTTTATGTGCACACTTATTTTTTGACATAAGAACCCCCTCAACTTCGTATTTGCTCGGGTTTTTACTTTTAGGGTCGGGAGAGAAAAATTGCTGATGGCAAAATCATTCCGCTTCGAGCGCTCGACGGTGACGGTCGATTTTCCAGAAAGGCCTGGCATGTGCCGCTCTTTCCCTTGCTCTCTTTCTCTTTCTGCCCCATGCTTTTTACTCTCTGCTCTCTTCTCACAAAAATATATGTATGCTGGCACAAACAGCAAGCAGCTCACAAAAATTGAAATTTCTTTTCGACGCGATCCCATTGGTTCCCTTCTGAGCGAAGAGTATACCGAATTCTTAAACTGCTTTGCCATGCTCATGCAAAATGTTAGCGTTTTTATGATTATTTGTGGAAAGGGTATGAAAGTGTTGATGTGCATAACGAATATTATTTCCCTATGACCATACACACACACATTTACACTTCCTCGCTATATGTATAGGCATTTATGTGCCTGTGTGCGAAATTCTTGCTGCCGCCTGTAGAGCACTTTTAGAACCCCCAGCAGCAGTTGATGTTCGTTCGGCTGGGTAGCTGCTGTGAGCTTGCATACGCACACACATTCACATACACATTTACACTTCCTTGCTATATGTGTAAGCATTTATGTGCCTGTCTGCGATACACTTGCTGTATGTAGCAATTCTAATTTCCCAGCGATTGCTGTGTGGTAGCTGATGTGAGTCTACATGCAATGCCCCAGGCAGAGTATTCATTCAAATGCCTATACAAGTGATACTCCGCGATTGTGATTATCACATCACAAACGTACACATATGTATGTATGTGTGTGTGTAGGCTGACATCAGCTACCACCACACAACAATCGCTGGGAAATTATAATTGCTACATGCAGCAAGTGTATCGCACACAGGCACATAAATGCTTACACATATAGCAAGGAAGTGTAAATGTGTATATGTATGTGTATGCGTATGCAAGCTCACATCATCTACCCAACCGAACGAACATCAACTGCTGGGGTTCTAATAGTGCAACAGGCAGCAAGAATATTGCACACAAGCACATAAATGCTTACACATATAGGCAGGTTGTTTAAATGTGTGTGCGTATGCAAGCTCACATCAGCTACCCAACCGAACAAACATCAACTGCTGGAGTTCTAAAGCTAGGTACACACGATGCAAACAATTTGCACCAAGCTAATAATAATTTGCAGCAAAAGTTTGCACAACTGTTCACACCAATGCAAATATTGCAGCAAATTACTTGCTGCAATCAATTTTTGTTTTGCACGCAAACTTTTGCATGGCTCTTTCGTGCAATATATTGCGTTAATGTCTACACGTGCTTTCATTTTTTGTTTGCATTGCTTGCAAGTGACACTCATTTGCAAGTGCTGTTGTTTCGAAAAAGTCAAGGAATAACGACGTGTTGATATTATGTCGGCACAAAAATCGAGAGTTGCTGCTGTTGCTATATTACCAATTTTGATAAAAAAAAAAAAAAAAAAAAAATATTGCACGCATAGCGTTAGCAGATGCAAACTATAAAATAATTTACTTCGATGTAGGAGGCAAAGGAAAAATTTCTGATGGAGGATGTTGAGGTGTACATAGGGATGTAGCGGATGATGCATTCGGATTGAAACCATATCGATTTAGAAATCAACCAGCTCCAAATCGTGTTTTTAACTACCGTTTTTCCAGAGCAAGAAGAGTGGTAGAAAATGTGGGTTTTAAGAAAGCCATTGGAACTAGGGTCAGAAAAGACAATAGATGTTGTCCCTGCAATTTGCGCATTATATAACTGGTTGATGGCCAAGAAAGAGTCAAAACAAAAATATGCTCCGAATGGAACATTCGACAATGAAGTTGATGGAGAAGTGGTACCAGGTACTTGGCGTAATGATTTGACCTTAGAAGGAAACTGCATACCAATTCAAAGAAGTACGCAAAACTCTACTGAAGCAAAAGATATTTGTGAAGAATTTAAACATTTTTTTGTGTCGCCTGATAATAAAGTGTCATAAACATATATGAAATAATCAATTACTCTGATATTTTCAATAAATTTTATTATTTACCAAATTTTGAATTTTATAATTATTTCCGTCGTCATTTTTAATGAAATTAGGCGCTTTGTTTGCTGCAATATTGCTTCTGAAAGGAAACAGCACATGCAACCATGCAAGCAACTGGCACAACCAACTTAACGGCAAAATTCTGTATTCAGACGACAAGCAAAAAAACTTGCCGCAAACAATTATTGAAAATTTTTTGTTTGCAGAAAAATGTTTGCACTCGTGTTCAAACGTGCAAATTTGATTGCAGCAATCAACTTGCTGCATTTTGCTGCAAACAAAAAATTTGCAATAATTGTTTGCGGCAAGTTTTTTTGCTTGTCGTCTGAATACAGAATTTTGCCGTTAAGTTGGTTGTTGTTGTTTGCGGCAAGTTTTTTTGTTTGCATGGTTGCATGTGCTGTTTGCTTGCAGTGGCAATATTGCAGCAAACAAAGCAAAATGTGGGATCGACAAAAAACTATCGAACTAATAGAATTGTACGAAAAATTTTCTATTTTGTGGGATATTTCTTCCACAGAATATAAAAATAAGTACAAAAAGCAAAGGGCTTATCATGAAATTGCGGAAAAACTAGAAAAAACGGATAATGACATAAAATCTAAAATCCATCATTTGCGCACACAATTTTTACAAGAGGTGCGCAGAGTGAAACAAAAAAAGAGTGGACAGGGTGCATCAGAAAACTATACCAGCAAATGGGAATTTTTTGATGCACTTAAGTTTATTAAAAATGATGGAGATAATAATTATAAAATTCAAAATTTGGTAAGTAATAAAATTTATTGAAAATATCTGAGTATTCGCTTATTTCATATATGTTTATATTGACATGACACTTCACCATCAGGCGACACAAAAAAATGTTTAAATTCTTCACAAATATCTTTTGCTTCAGTAGAGTTTTGCGTACTTCTTTGAATTGGTATGCAGTTTCCTTCTAAGGTCAAATCATTACGCCAAGTACCTGGTACCACTTCTCCATCAACTTCATTGTCGAATGTTCCATTCGGAGCATATTTTTGTTTTGATTCTTGCTTGGCCATCAACCAGTTATATAATGCGCAAATTGCAGAGACAACATCTATTGTCTTTTCTGGCCCTAGTTCCAATGGTTTTCTTAAAACCCGAAATCTGTTTGCCATTATGCCAAAAACATTTTCTACCACTCTTCTTGCTCTGGAAAGACGGTAGTTAAAAACACGATTTGGAGCTGGTTGATTCCTAAATGGATATGGTTTCATTATGTATCTTTTCAATCCGAATGCATCATCCGCTACAAGTACATAGGGCAGCTTAAGATCTCTTCCTGGAAGTGGTTGCTCCTCAGGAACATTAAGTTGCTCATTTTGTAACGCATATGATAGAGAACATGCGTTAAAAATTCCTCCATCAGAAATTCTTCCTTTGCCTCCTACATCGAAGTAAATTATTGTAGTGGCACTGGACTAGCTAAAGTCAAGCATTTGTATAAATATATGTTTACAAATTGTAATATTATGAATAGCCTAAAAGCATGCACTCAGCAGAACAGTGAGCCGTTTAAAACAGCTGTTATCCAGGGCAAACAAAAGGAGACCATAAGATAACAGGAGCAATTGTCACTTTCGCTCGGAAGTTATATCTGTTCTCAAGCGCTGCCTTGCCGCTCCAGCATCGGCCATACTTTCTTTTCTAATTTGACTCGCAAAACGGCAAGACCGAAATTTTTACTGTGCCAAGTATACTGTGCAAATTCATTTGTGAACATTTTACATAAAATAGAAAAAGAAGAATTTCCTTTCTTTTTTTTAAATTAATTAGTGCAAGTGCCAAATCGGTCATTGGTTTGGCACCAAGCCTTATCTTAACTTTCTTTTGTGCTGGCGACAAATACGCTACGCCTAAATCGGCAAGCACATAAGGCCGCAGAGCTTGCGCTGCAAAATTGGCAAATCTCCCATCCACCAAAAGCTGAGCAGCCTTTGCTAGACGCAAATACCTTTTTTTTTTGGCCACGCCACCACTCCACGCAGTCTCCGAAGAGAACTTGTGCTTCCAATTGGAATCGTTGGATGAATCGTTTATAACGATACCCTGCATATTCGAACTAAAAATTTTGTCATTTGTCAGAGAAAAAAATCGATAAAAAAAAAAAGAAAATCTAACCTAATCATGAAAATGTATAATTAAAATAGTTTATAATTTATATATTATAAAATTTTGTATATCTAATCCTATCTACTCCATATGAATATTTTCCCTTACTTAACATCTTCTTTTTCTATATACATATATATATATTTTTGAATTTTTGCATTATTTTTATTTTATTCATTTTTGCATAAAGCATAATTTTTATAGCAGCTTACAGCCATACCGAAATGTAAGCGCTTTCATCGCGGGATATTGCCGTAAGTGCACAATATTAAATTTAAGTTTGATTTGCTTCTTATTTAGTTTATCAGCGTTTGTTTTGCTACGCTACATTTGTAAAGAATAAAGCACTAATAATTTCTTCTTTCCTATCATTCTTTTCTCTTATTATAGTATCCTACGTTTATCATTTCTTTGCTGGCTTATTCTTCCTAGCAGCTGACAGCTTACTTAAAAGCTTTAAAAAAAGCTCTAATATCTTTACCTCTCTTTACCATCATTCTAATGTATCGATATTATAATTATTTTTGTATTAAACTTTAAAGCTAAAATGAACATTTGCTAAGTCTAATCTTTTCGGGGCCATGCGACGCAACTGGGTAAGGGTGTATTAGTTTCTCAAGCTGGAATGGGATCGCTAAAAAAAATCATGTTTGGTAGATAGCGATCATGGTGGGGATGGGCAATATCGGTCGCTTAAAATAAATATCTAGGGCCGATAACCAGCTTGGCGACTATGTTTGTTTGTGCGTTTGTTTCTTTCTATTATCCCTTCTTTCTATCTTCTAATTCGACCAGTGACCATCGAAAGTTGGCACGCGATTTTATTCTAATAAATAATGTGTGGCTGCACCTGGAGTTGCAGTTCCTCTTTGTACCCCTCCCTCTTCCCGACTATCCTGAGCCGGATCCAGCGCGTGCCCTGCACACGAGTATACAACATTCTCATCCGTCTGTCTGCCCTATGTAACTCGTTACATTATTTTATAGTTAGCATCTGCTAACACCATCAGCACAACACTATGCGTGCCTTTATAGTTGAAGTAGGTACTACCACTGTTAGCCGGAGCTTTAATAACAACGTGTTTTTCAAAATTGCTAATACAGCAGCAGCAGCAGCTCTCGTTTTTTGTGCCGCCATAATATTAACTCGTCGTTATTCTTTGACTTTTTCCAAACAACAGCACTTGCAAATGAGTGTCACTTGCGAGCAATGCAAAAAAAAAAAAAATGAAAACACGTGTAGACATTCACGCAATATATTGCACGAAATAGCAATGCAAACGTTTGCGTGCAAAAAAAAAAAAAATTGATTGCAGCAAGTAATTTGCATGCAATATTTGCATTGGTGTGAACAGTTGTGCAAACTTTTGCTGCAAATTATTTTTAACTTGCTGCAAATTGTTTGCATCGTGTGTATCTAGCTTTATAGTGCTACAGGCAGCAAGAATATTGCACACAGGCACATAAATGTCTACACATATAGCGAGGAAGTGTAAATGTGTGTGTGTATGGTCATCGGGAAATAATATTCGTTATGCACATCAACACTTTCATACCCTTTCCACAAATAATCATGAAAACGCTAACATTTTGCATGAGCATGGCAAAGCAGTTTAAGAATTCGGTATACTCTTCGCTCAGAAGGGAACCAATGGGATCGCGTCGAGAAGAAATTTCAATTTTTGTGAGCTGCTTGCTGTTTGTGCCAGCATACATATATTTTTGTGAGAAGAGAGCAGAGAGTAAAAAGCATGGGGCAGAAAGAGAAAGAGAGCAAGGGAAAGAGCGGCACATGCCAGGCCTTTCTGGAAAATCGACCGTCACCGTCGAGCGCTCGAAGCGGAATGATTTTGCCATCAGCAATTTTTCTCTCCCGACCCTAAAAGTAAAAACCCGAGCAAATACGAAGTTGAGGGGGTTCTAATGTCAAAAAATAAGTGTGCACATTAACTTGTTCCAGTTGTCCAGTCTATGTGTTGTATGGTTAGTGGTTTGAGTAATGAGAATGCAGGTTATTGAAATAAAAGTCATTATTTTTTACTTACTCAGGAATCCATATATTAACCACAAATTGCTTAATTAGTTTACGAAAGTGTGCCTGATTCAGACGTAAATGAATTAATCGAACAAAGTTAAGGGCACCCATCAGAGTAGAGCAACAATTTTCCGTTATCATTATTATATCTCCAAAATTATTTATCAAAAATGTTGCTTGAAAGCTAATGGTAATGCCAACCGATATGATTACATACCATGCCCATACATTGTAGATTAAGGCATAAATATACTTTCGTGTACCTGGCTTAAGTTTTGTTAACACAGTTTCCAAAGGCCAAGAGCCATTTAATTTTAACCAAATGCACTGAAATGGCATGCGAAAGTTCAGATTTTCGGGTGGTAGAGGATTGAACATCATAATAGAACTGATTTGAAATTTATTCATGGAATTCGAGTTCTAGCTTTTAATTACTCCATATACCAAGAATATGGGACTATAATATTAATTATAAATGTCATACTTAAAAATCTCTTTGATGTTAACAATTTCCACAAAGGTAGAATGCATGAATATCTTATCAAGAACTGACCTAAATTAAAAAGTATAAGTAAATAAGTAAGAAGGCTCTAGTCGAGACGGCTCGACTACGAGATACCCTGAACCCTGCAAAAAAAAACTAATACTCTTCTTCTTTACGAACGTATGAGCGCGCGCTCTGCTAACCGCGCAGTTGCTGCCGTGGCTTGGAGGTGGGTTGGGCTGAATTTTGTACGCTTATAACTCCATTTCTACATGGACGATCCTTACGAAATTTTTTTAGAGTAGATTAAGAGTATCTTAATGTATCTATTTGCCAAATTGCAAGTCTCTAGTATTTGAAATGCGTTTTTTTTTTTAATTGTGGGCGAAGGGGGTGGCATCCAAAATCTGAAAAAAATTACAAAGTCTGCGTATCCATAATATCTATATAAATATGTATATAAAGCTGAAATCTCTACCTAAAACAGTGTAGAATTTATGCCTAAAAAACCTAAAAAATGTAAACGAATTTTCGATTTTGTATCGATAATTTGGAAATGGGATGAGCCATTGGAAAAATAAAATAAACTCGTATTGCGTAACTAACATACTGTTCTTGTGAAATTTCAGCTCTCTAGCTTTTGTAGTTTCCGAAATCTCGACGTTCATACGCACGGACGGACGGACGGACAGACGGACAGGCCTAGATCAACTTATTTTTTATGCTGATCAAGAATATTTATACTTTATGGGGTCTGCCACGCCTCCTTCTGCCTGTTACATACATTTAACAAAAGAGTAATTTTTAGATCGGTTTTCATAACGTTTTTGTCTTGATTAGAACGGTTGGAATAACATCAGACAAACTCAGAGCTTCGAGCTATACGTACATGGGTTTAGATGAAAATGTACATTGCGAGTCATAGCATTGTATACCTAAATGCGCTAATTAAGATTATCCAGTACTTTATGAAGTTTCTGACATAATTGTCATTTGGGTCATTTTATCGCACGATAGCATAGAATGTCTTAAGTAGATAGAAAATCTATTTATAAAACATGAATTTAAATATTTAACTCTTAGGCTATTTGGGAGGAACATCAAAGACAGAACTTGCTCTGTTACGTGGCAGTTGCGAGAACTTACTTACTTTGAACTTACTGTTTGTAGACGGACAATCGTAATCAAACTTTCTGATTATGATAATGGCATTCATATGTAAATGTCAAACCAAACCGTATGTCTCAAGAATTTAAAATAAATAAATTACACATTTGGAGACATGGAGGCGAATTGGGGGTCGATATGTTAAGTCCATCATAAATCAAAATTGTATTAGTTTGTTTATTATAAGTTAGCTATATATCTGCAGAAGTCCTGGATACTATAGCTCTAAAGGTGACCGAGATATAGTTTTATAACTGAATCTCGATAAATGTTTTAATCGATAGCTCTGAAACTAAAAAAGTTATCATATTCCTGAAAAAATTGATATACTGTGTGCAATACACGGTTCTATAAAAAAGATTGAAGTCTCTAGCTCCTATAATTCTAAGATCGACGCGGTCATACGTACGGACGGATTACGAAAATATCGTTGATATTTAGTTCGCAGACAGCGCTCGAACGAAATGATTCTATTCTCATATGAAGCATCACTGTGTGCTATTCTTTCTTTATTCACTCTCTCTATGCCTCTCTTATATATAAACTAATATTCTTCCTTCAGTCCTGTTGCGGGTGAAGATTAGGTTGAGAGGCGAACTGTGCCTCTTATTGCTGGCCTCGGGCTCAGACAATAAAACAAGTTGTTTAACGGCCAAGTGCCGGAGTGAATATTTATTTAAGCGACTTATTGGAAGAGCGCTGTATTCAAAACTAAAAACTTAATACACAGAATATTTCACTTAAGCTAAACCAAAACTCGCATCACGCCACAATGTCATGGTCGGCAAGCCGACTCAGCAAATCTTTGGCGTTAACAGAAACTCTTGCAGCAAAACAAAAGTGTCCGGTTACCGTCGCTGACCATTGCAGCTATAACGCGCTGATGCAACTTATGTAATGTCGCAATTGCGAGGGCTGTTTCTTAACTTATGAAGCACGCGATAGCGAGGGTTGATTATAAACTTATGAAATATCCTATATTAAGTGTTATTTGTTAACTACTCCCCCTTCAAGTATGAGGCCGTCCTCGGCCGACCCAATCCCGGCGACGACTTCTCGTAACTGCTTTGCAGACTTCTTTGCACCGATGATTCGACAAAGAGTGAGGCCAATACAGATTAAAGCACAGCATATGGCTCCAATAATGAATGCCACACGATAAGCTTGATCAGTTCCGGCGTTTTTCTCGAATTGCTGTATCACCTCCAGATTACGTTCATTTAAACGATGAAGGTAAGGGAGACTGAGGACATCTTGGGTGGCAGTGATGTTCAGCAAGGGAGAATTGGCAATACCCGGGACTCTATTGCGTACGTTGTTGTGATTGTAAAACAGAGTCCCGTTAATTGCAACTCGGTCTCCCAACGTGATGAGATGCGTGCCTTGTACCTGGATCTCAGTGCCGTTGTCCACCTGAATCCTTGCGGACCCGTCGTTGAGGATGATGATTCCGTCATCCACATGGGTGATTATTTCCAGGTTGATCGGCTGGATCTCGCAGTGTGCCGTGCCACCTGCATGGAGCTCTTTGGCACATGAACTTTCCAAAGCCAGACGACAAAATGTGGCTCCAGGTGAAGCGGCGCAACTCTGCAGTGTGTGGTTTTCTCCATCGCATTCGGCTATGACATTGTCAAGCAATCGCACTATGAAGTTCTTGTGGATGACAGGATAAATCGTGATCTTTCTGCAAGCACTTTTAATCTTGGGGAATTTAATTATAAAGTGTATGGTGTTAATGGATTGAAGAACTTTTACGGACGCAATGGACATAAGATTTCCTATGGGAGTGTTGGTGGGTTCCTCTAGCCAAATTGATTTCAAATCTGAGTGGTCCAAAATGTTTGGGCTAACAATGTTAGCCTTTGCAAGAGTAATAGCAAGCATTAAATTTTGCAACTCCATCATTAGCATTCTGTTTCTAGACAGTAGTGTTTCAAATAAATGGCTAGTGTCAACTTGCGAGTTTTTGGCTATCTTGAGAATTTTGTTGACAGTGATTGTTAACTGGTTAAGCTCGTCCTGAACTCTAGTGTTTATTTCTATTTGTCTATTATTGGCATTTATTAATTGCATTTCAGTAAACCTAGTCTGCTCTAAAGTTTTATAAAAACTATGGCAATTGGCTAAAAATAAGTTTAACAACTATATCTAACTTATACAAGTTTGCCTAGTGGCTTAAAAAAAGGTGTAAAAAAAAACAAGGGAGTCACCTTAGGTTGTCCTTGTGGACCACCCTCCCTCTAATGAGGACCTCGGTCCCCAGGTCTGCTTCCACTGCCTTCTCATCACATAAAGGTGTGAGTTTGTTTCCGAGCCGTCGGTTGGACTTGACCAAAACTTTGTCACCAACGTCGAAGACCCTATTCTGCCGATTTGCGTTCTCCTTAGCTCTGAGCATCGTCTGAGCGTTTCTGATCTTTTCTTGCGTGACGTGATTCAATCTTTGCTGATTTCTCTGACCGCCTGTGCGGTCGGATGCGGGGCTCTTCCTATTCGCGTAAGCATGGGCCTGAGTGGGCTGCAAAACCCTTGAGAAGGAAGGATCGACCTCCATGGGCACCGGTGCGCCATTATTATTGTGCTGCCTGCTGCTTCGTTGGTCAGTCTGCACTGAGGCCTTGCTTTGCTTGCCAAAGTGTGGATTCTTGGTACCGCTAGCTTGTGTTTCGGCTTGTTGCGAATGCCTCTCCTGTTGGTGACCCTGCGCTTTTGCATGCGGCTTGCGTTCTTTGTCCTCTAGACTTCTTGCGAAATTAGCCGCGAATGTGTACCTTTCATGATTTGACTCAACTTCTTGCGCGAGAGCTAGCGCTGAAGGCAAGTCTCTGGGCTTTGCTACAAAGAGCACATCTGTAAGACTGCGCTTGAGACCCGATATGAACACCCGCAACGCATCGTCGCGGAATTTTTCACATAGGCCCTTTGCTAAAGCCGGCTCATATGACATGTTAACTTTGTTAGTGAGAAGAGTGAGTTTCTTCTCTACCTCGTCGTAATATTGGAGCAGGGACAAGCCACCTTGCCTCAAGGTACCTAATTCCTGTTCAATGACGTGAATTGGTCTCTTGTCACTGTATGTGAAATCTAGGCGATTTATTATCGCATCAAAATTCAATACAGTACCAAATGAAGCCAGCACTGCGTCTGCGGGGCCCCTGATCTTGCTTCTTATAATGATAACAGCCTGGTAATGACGAGAACTGCCATTATATGGTCTGAAGATCTCGTAAGCGGCTAATGCTGCCTGCCTCCAAGATACATAAGCTTCCTGTACTCCTGCAAACTCAGGTAAACATTTGACGGCATCTAGTGGCTCGTCACAGCTAATGTCGTTTCTAATTCCTATAGCAGCATGTGCTACTACTTGTGGGGCGGCAACGTTTGCTGCTGCTATTTGTTGAGCCAACTCATTAATTCTTTGAGTCAATGCTCGCTCCCTCTGCTCGTTTGTAGCGACCTGTTCAGCTAAAGCATTGCTGACAGCCGACCTTATTATTTCCCTAAGCTGATCTGGATCCATTTTATCTAATGGTGGGGGAACTGCAGGGAGAAGTCTTGTAGGCGAGACTCCGATGCGAATGTCACAGTCGGAATCTGAGTCGCTAGACTGCTTGCGAGGTTTTCTATATTGGCTGAACTGTGACATGCGCAGGCCAGTAGCCGCGAAAAGCAAAACGGGCCGCCAAAAGATGGATCGAATTACGTCGTAGCTCTGAACCACGAGAACTGTATGTATTGTTATAGCACAATTTTAGACACATAGAAAGTAACACAAAGTAATTTTTTTAACGATCTGGATGATAAACTGTTTCAACTAAAATTCTCAAAGCAGTCACTCTCACGTGTTTCAGAAGCCTGGTTCAGATTATTGTTATTAATTATGATCTGTTGCAATATAAAATACTCACAAGTACTAACTAATTTTTATAAAAAATTAAAACTTTTGTATTTGAAGAAAAATTTTGGCTTGAGTATCCACTTACATGATTCAACTAACACAAAAAAATTTCACTCGCAGCTCCCGCGCTGCTGTCTTAATTGTTATTGGTTGTGGAGTCCGACCACTAGTTGGGCGCCAATTAATATTCTTCCTTCAGTCCTGTTGCGGGTGAAGATTAGGTTGAGAGGCGAACTGTGCCTCTTATTGCTGGCCTCGGGCTCAGACAATAAAACAAGTTGTTTAACGGCCAAGTGCCGGAGTGAATATTTATTTAAGCGACTTATTGGAAGAGCGCTGTATTCAAAACTAAAAACTTAATACACAGAATATTTCACTTAAGCTAAGCCAAAACTCGCATCACGCCACAATGTCATGGTCGGCAAGCCGACTCAGCAAATCTTTGGCGATAACGGAAACTCTTGCAGCAAAACAAAAGTGTCCGGTTACCGTCGCTGACCATTGCAGCTATAGCGCGCTGATGCAACTTATGTAATGTCGCAATTGCGAGGGCTGTTTCTTAACTTATGAAGCACGCGATAGCGAGGGTTGATTATAAACTTATGAAATATCCTATATTAAGTGTTATTTGTTAACTTATATGTATGCAGGCACAAGCCAGCAGCGCATAAAAATTGAAATTTGTCCGCGAGTTGCGATTCGCTACGATCCCCTTCCCATCTGAATAAGAGTATGCCGAACTCTTAAACGGCTTTGCCATGCTCATGCAAGATTTTAGTGTTTTCGTGATTTTTATCTATTTTTATCTTATTTTTTTTTTCAATCTTCCTCAGCCCAGTGATATATGTGTCGGACCGTAAAAGAAACTAGTTTAGTATATCCGTATTTGTTACATTTTGCTGGTATGATTTAATAAACGCATCTGTTGGTAGTGTTATGCAAGTCATGCGGATGGCGTGGGTTCGATTACCGTTGAACATTTTTTTTACCACACATACGATTTTAAAATACCCAAGTTCAAACCCCGCTGAATACTTTTTGTTTTTTAATCGAAAACTTATAATTTTTGATAATTCATTAAACTTAATTTTTTTTTCAAGTTTTAGCAAATTATTAGAATGAGCTGAGGATAACGTAACTGTAAAATTTGGATGTTTAACCTTCACAAATGCGAAAATTACAGGGTACTGTTCGAAAGAAGAGTAAAAAATATGTTTGTTATGTCCTTTTCGAGCTATCGATAAAATTCTTTTTGGGACGTCCCCGACTTTCATTTGTTTCCATTTGAGCCAAATCAATCAATTTTTTTCATCCAGCCA
Source organism: Drosophila antonietae (assembly GCA_030914385.1). Taxonomy (NCBI): domain Eukaryota; kingdom Metazoa; phylum Arthropoda; class Insecta; order Diptera; family Drosophilidae; genus Drosophila; species Drosophila antonietae. Next base: position 53,344 of record JAUESO010000034.1, on the reverse strand, counting down.
TTTGTGTCGAAATTTTAAAATTTTACTTTTATTGCCCTTGTACTTCACCCAATACTCTGCAATTTGTCCGCTTTTTCTGCATAAGTTCCCTATCTCAAAAATATGTAACCGTAAAAGTTCGAACTGATAAGAACAGCCTAGCAAAACTAAATTAAAGCAAGAATTAAATTATGTCCAAAGCAAAACATGCAAAACAAACGCAAAACCAAAGACACACTACAACATAACCTTGAAAAAACAAGTAAGAAAGCTGTAGTCGAGACTGCTCGACTATGAAAACCCCCGAGCCCTTCTTCGAACGATTCATATTCCAAGAATGCTTTGTTTCGATTCTCCACGCGTAACAAACTGCACACGCAAACTCACGCGCACACACAGACGCTGATCTTCGATTGTACGCCTGTATGTGTCTAAGCATTGCAGGCGTCTCGCTGCCTTTGATGCTGTGCGGCGTGGGTTTTGCTGCCATAACTTAATTGATTAATAATTCTGTTTCTAGACAGACAATCGTAATCAAATGTTCAGATTATGATCATGATATTCAAACCAAACTGTATATCTCTAGTATTTGGAATACATTTTTACACATTTGAGGGGGGACGATTTAGGGACCACTGAAACGACGTGAAATATAGAAACCCCTTCAATTCGTATTTTGATTTTTAAGCCTCGTTGAATGGAAACCAGGTGAATCGAAAACCTCTGTAATTCGTAAAAAATTCTGTTCCCATGCGATTACGAATTATCGAGACTCGACTGTATTAATTTTTAAGGAAATCTTTGTTTTTGGGAATGCTGTTACCGATTGGGAAGATTAGAGTATTAAAGTGAGAAGTTGCGGGGCAATCGCAGAGGATGTCTTTTATATTAATGTTTGAGGTTGTGAGACGGTTGGGACAAAGTAGGATGATGTCGGGACTGAAATATGATTATTAGCGATTAGTGATGCTTTTTGGTTTATATTTTTTAAATAGCTTGATGTGTTTGCTAGGTTTATGTTTAACTGTTGGTACCATCCATTTGTGAAGAGCAATATAGGTATGTACGTATGCAGTGTATATAAACACATGTATTTGCTGTTTGTTTATATGCACATACGTGCATGCATATTTTGCTCCACAAAGCGACGCGAGAATTGTAGGAGCAACCTTCGCGACTGGAAGGGCTCCTACAATTGGCTCGCGTCGCTCACCCGCCGATCATAGGGGACCGTTAGCCGAGGTACCGCTCCAAGTGATGGTCGTTTTCTCTCCGCCTAGCAACAGCGGTACTTCGGCAAACGAGCGGCTGCCGCGACAATTGGCGGGTTCTGGCATCACCCAGATCACGGTAGAATCCGTGTAAAGGGAATTGTAAAGCGAAACTATAATAAATAAGAGAATATATACCAAGTTGAAATCGCAAACACAAAGTGTATTTATTCAAAAATCGCAGGGGCTTCAACAAATAAATTTGTTGGCCCGAACATACAGTCGGCTGAAACTAGCCCGGCTTAGACTCGGGTATAACCGAAGGTTCGTTACAGATTGCAGCGTTCTATGTTGAGTTTGTGAGTTTGAGTTAGTTCGTTCTTGAGGATTTTGTTTATGTCTGTAGTGTTAAAGTTGGGGGTGTAGTGTAGGGGCATATAAAATGCGTCTTTGGCTACCGTGTCAGCTAGCTCCTAAGGGATAGTAATTGTTGTTGTTGTCGGAGCATATTATAAAATTCTCTTTATTTTTTTATCAAGTTTATAGCTTCAAGAATGGCTATGGAATGTGGTAGGATGTCTGTTTTTATACCCTGAACCCATTGAAAATAGGAAGTCAGGGTATAATAGTTTTGTTAAATGTATGTAACAGGCAAAAGGAGGCGTGGCGTCCGCCCTTCTGTTTGTCCGTCCGTCCGTATAAACGTCGAGATTTTGGAAACTACAAAAAGCTAGAGAAATGAACACTCATATGTTAGTTACGCAGTACGAGTTTGTTTTGTTTTTTCGATAACTCATCCCATTTTCAAATTATCGATAAAAAATCGAAAATTCGTTTTAATTTTTTAAGTTTTTTGGGCATATCTTCTACACCGTTATAGCTAGAGACTTAAAATTGTATATTTAGATAGATATTATGGATACGCATGTTATGTTATTTACAGATTTTAGTTGACACGCCCCTTCGTCACCAATTTGAAAAAACGCATTTAAAAATACTAGAGACTTGATATTTGCCAAATATATACATTTATATGCTATTAATATATTCTAAAGTTTCATGAAGATCGTCCATCTAGAAATGGAGTTATACGCGTCCAAAGTTCAGCCCAACTCACCCTCAAGCCACGGCAGCAACTGCGCGGTTAGCAGAGCGCGCCCTCATAACTGCGTAAAGAAGAGTATCACTTTTTTTGCAGGGGTCTCGACTAGAGCCTTCTTACTTGTTTTATGATTACAAGTGTGTGGGTGTTGCAGTTAAACTTGGGGCTTGCTAAACATTTTATGTAAAGTTTTGAATTAAGGGATGGTTGGATGTGTTTTATGTGTGGGTTGTTGTTTTTTGCTAATCCTAATTTTTTGAGGATAGCTACTTCGGGGATTGCAATGTTGTTGCAGGATATGCTGCATTTGCAGTTTCGTTTTCTACATATATGTAGGTGTTGGCTTTTGATTAGGGTTGTTAAAAATATATCAAAATATCGATATATCGACATATATATATTTTTATACTTTGTTCCCAAAGGGAAGAAAGTATATTGGGTTTGTGCAATGTCCGTCTTGCTGTCCGTCCGTCTGTCCGTCCGTCCCTCTGTCCGTCTGTCCGTATGAACGCAATATTTTTCGGCGCTATTAGAGCTAGAGACTTGAAATTTTAAACATATACTCATATATGGTCCCGAATTATAAAGTGTAAAAATTTTCCCGATCCGCAAACTAGGGGCGTGGCAAATCGGAAAACTCTTCCGCCCATAGACAAGTTATCATATTAGATGATGAGCTAGAGAGTTGCAATTTGGAAAGTATACTCGGGGTGACAACCCAAGTTCAAAAAGCTATGGCGGATATATCTACGCCCATTGGGGGCGTGGCAAATCGGGAAATACGTATCTTCTACACCGTTAAAGCTAGAACGCTGAAATTTTGCATGTGAGTTAATGTTATGATTCTAAGAAGATCGATCAAAAAGTTTTATGTCTACGCCCATTGGGGGCGTGGCAAATCGGACCTGAATATATAGTGATTTTTCAAATTGTGCTATATTTTGAACACTATTGATACTAGAGGCTTGAAATTTTGCATGTATACTCGGGTTGACAACCCAAGACCAATAAGCTATGGTAGATATATATACGCCCACAGGGGGCGTGGCAAACCGCAAAAGTTTATATCTCCTACAGTTTTAGAGCTAGAAGCTTCAAAATTAGATGGTTGATGTTCTCCTCTATCGATGCCCCAAAAATAATTTTTCAGCCTCTTTGGGGGCGTGGCATATCGAAAAATACCCTGTAATTTTCGCATTTTTTGAATGCTATCAACCAAATTTTGCAGTCATGTTAGCCTCGGCCCTTTCTAAGAACTGGCCAACTATGCGTCTACGCTCACTGGGGGCGTGGCAAATCGGCAAAGCAGTTTGTTGTGGCCAACTCCATAATTCATGCATATAATAGCTTAGTAGCAATTGCTAAGATGGCAGAAAGCATTTTAACATAAATATAATAATATTAATGAATTTAAAAAATAAAATTTATAAGTTTTCGATTAATAAATAAAAAGTTTCCAGCGGGATTCGAACCTGGGTCTTTTGAAAACAACATGTAATCGTTAGCTAAACCTAAATAAATTCACAGCTGATCAGCTTACCAGCTGATCAGCAGCTTGTGACAAAACAAAACAATACAATCGCAATTCTTGCAATATGTATACACTTTTGGATGTGTATACACTTACAAACATCTGTGTACACATACATACATATATGCATGCATAGAAAAACTGTTTGCCACACAGCGTGGCAAATCGGAAAAGTTGTTTTTGCTTAAATGCACAATTCATATGCGTATGTTTATAAATTATTATCAATTGGCTGCAAGCATTTTATAATAAATATACAAATATAAAAAAAAATTATTTTTGAAAAAAAGTAGAAAAAGTAGAAAATTGTGTGTATACTCGTATAGTGTGTACATGTGAAAATCTGTATGTATGTGTAGAAAAAACGTTTGTTGCTTGCCATGTACGTTTTCTAATTGCCGAAATATTTCGTTAATTAAATGTTTATTAAATAAATAAGATGTACCTATGGGAACAAAGTATATCGCAGTTAGTTGCGCCTAACTGCAACGTTCTTACTTGTTTTAAATATATTTATATCGGAATATTTTTTTTCCCCAAATATAGAATATTTTTGTGATATTTTTGATATTTTTTAAATATTTGCGTTGGCTTTCTGATTTGTAAAAATCGAACAGCCAAATGTAATTTGTGCCTTAAAGTAATAAAAACAAATAGTAACACATCAAATACGGCATCGCATATAAAAAACAAGCACGATGATGCATTTACATGACCACGGTGATAGCTTCGAAAACGACCACAATAGGTCAATTTTGAGAGTACACATTGCGGAAGAGGGAACTTGAGATGTAACGCAGCTTACCACAAACTTCTTGGGAAAGCAATCCGATAATTTTTTGTAATTCTCATAAGGCCACTATGCCAATACTATCGAAGATCGTATTACGAACAGCCCCTGGTAGCTAAGTGCCTTTGGAGCGACTTGCTTCGGCAATAAAATGCGTTGATTGCGACTCACGAAGTCATATGACGGATTCTCACATATCAGAACGCTTTTTTTTTTTTTTTTTTTTTTAAATCTTTGAGTACCTAAATTATAAAAGCCAGTTATTCTTATTATTATTATTTTTTTTTTGGATTGTAAAGTTATTGTGGGAAAGTTTGAAAAATATCGAAAATATTTATATCGATATTTTTAAAGTTGAATATCAAATATCATTTTGATACTTCTTCAAAACTTAAAATATCATCGATACGATATTTTAAAAATATTCGACAGGCCTACTTTTGATGCTTCAGAATATGAACACCATTCTTGGATGTCTGCGAAAAGGGAGTCTAGGTTGTAGGTTTGGCTTTTTAGTCTTTAGTTATTATAAGGAAACAAGTAAGAAAGCTGTAGTCGAGACTGCTCGACTTCGAAATCCCCTGAGCCCTTCTTCGAACGAATAATATTCCAAGAATTATTCGATTCGTTTCTGCACGCCTAAGAAACTATACATGCAAAAACACGAGCACAGACACGCTTGTAAGCATGTATGTGTGTGAGCAATGCAGGCGGCTTGCTGTCTCACTGCCTTTGTTGCCGCGTCACATGGGTTTTGATGAGAAAACTTTGATGATTAATAATTCTGTTTCTAGATGGACAATTGTATTGATATCTTCAGATTATGATTATGATATTCATATCTATATGCCAAACCAAACTGTATGTCTCTAGTATTTGAAACGCATTTTTTACACATTTTGGGGTGTGGGGGCGAATTGGGGACCGAAATCCAAAATCTGACAAAAACCGAAATTGTATTAAATTAGTATCTATATATATGCAGAAGACTTGGAGACTCTAACTCTAAAGATGAATTAGCTAGAATTTTATAACTGGTTCCCGATAAATTCATTTATCGATAACATTTCAAATATACGAGTTATCGAATTTCTGAAACACACTCTTACTGTGCGTGCAATATACGGACCTAACACAAAAAGAATGAACTCTCTAGCTTTTGTATCTTCGGAAATCGACGATTTCATACATACGGACGGACGGACAGGGCTATATCAACTTTTCTCGTCACCCTGATCAATAATATATATACTTTATGGGGTCTGCCACGCCTCCTTCTGCCTGTTACATACTTTTAACAAAACCATTATACCCTGATTTCCCATTTTCAATGGACTCAGGGTATAAAAAATGACCTGCATATGCACTAAATTGTATTTCTTTTTGTAAATTGATTATATTTGCTAGTTTGTTGTATATGATTAAAAAAGGATTACTGATAAGGTGAACCCTGAGGTATGCCATTAAAGAGAGGGAAGGGAGAACTAATGTTGTTTTTGAAGTTTTATAATTTTGGGATCGATTTTCCATTCAATTAGTTGGTCGACTATGTATGGAGTGCGCTCCGACTCTGTCAAAAGCCTACTTTATTATTATACCCTGAACCCATTGAAAATGGGAATTCAGGGTATAATGGTTTTGTGAAAATGTATGTAAGAGGCAGAAGGAGACGTCGCAGAACCCATAAAGTATATATATTCTTGATCAGCATAAAAAAATAAGTTGATTGAGCCCTGTCCGTCTGTCCGTCCGTATGAACGTCGAGATCTCGAAAACTACAAAAGCTAGAGAGCTGAAATTTCACATGAACACTCGTATGTTAGCTACGCAATACGAGTTTATTTTGTTTTTTTTCGATAACTCGTCCCATTTCCAAATTATCGATAAAAAATCGAAAATTCGTTTACATTTTTTAGGTTTTTTGGGTATAACTTCTACACCGTTTTAGCTAGAGACTTCAACTTGTATTTTTCAATTTTGTATTTTACAGATTTTGGATGACACGCCCCCTTCGCCCCCAATTTGGAAAAAACTCATTTCATAGAGTAGAGTAGAGTAGAGTAGTAGAGTAGAGTAGAGTTTCATACTAGAGATTTGCAATTTGGCACATAGGTGGATTTAGATACTCTTGATCTACTCTGAAAATTTCATGAAGATCGTCGATCTAGAAATGGAGTTATTAGCTTCCAAAGTTCAGCCCAACCCACGGCAGCAACTGCGCAGTTAGCAGAGCGCGCGGTCATAAGTGCGTAAAGAAGAAGAGTATCACTTTTTGCAGGGTTCAGGGGATTTCGTAGTAGAGCAGTCTCGACTAGAGCCTTCTTACTTTTTTTTTTCCAGAATTTTTGATAGGCAGCAGTTTAAGGATATAGATCTGTAGTTTGATATTGCCGTTTTATGTGAGTTTGGCTTGAGAATGGGATCACTAGGCTGTTTTTAAATATTGTGGGGCGAAGGCATTAAATATGTTGTTGAAGTGATTGGTTATTCGTGTTTTGACTGTACTAGAGCTGTTCTTCTTTTTTAGACTCTGTTCCCAAAGGGAAAAAGAGTTTGTGGGTTTTTGCAATGTCTGTTTTGCTGTCCGTCCGTCTGAGCGTATGAATGCAATATTTTTCGGCTAGTAATCATACTAGTTGATGAGCTAGAGAGTTGCAATATATCTACGCCACGCGGGCGTGGCAAGTCGGGAAAAGCGTATCTACTACACCGTTAAAGCTAGAACGTTGATATTTGGCTTGGGAGTTCGCGACCGCAAAAGTTTATATCTCCTATAGTTTTAGAGCTAGAAGCTTAAAAATTGGATGGCACCCTGTCATTTTTTTGGAGTGCAACCAACCAAATTTTGCAGTTATGTTAGCCTCGGCTCTTTCGAAGAACTGGCCAAAAATTATGCGTCTACGCCCACTGGGGGCAAATCGGCTAAGAAGTTTGTTATGGCCAACAACATAATTCATGCTTCTAATAGCTTAGTAGTAATAGCTATGTCAGAAATCATTTTAACATAAATATAAAAATATTAATGATTAGGTCATTAAAAGGTAATTTTAAAATAACATGTTAGCTAAACCTCAATATGTTCACTGCTACAAACTCACCATTCAATCGCAATTCTTAGAATACTATAGCATGCAGCCTTTTGTATGTAAGCATAGAAAATCGTTTGTTGCTTGCCATGTACGTTTGCCAATTGCCGAAATATTTCGTTTATTAAATGCTTATTAAATAAATAAACGACACCTACGGGAACAGGGCCTCCGCAGTTAGTTGCGCCTAACAGAAACGTTCTTACTTGTTTATCATGGAGTTGAATATTCTAATGATGCCAGGTGTGTTCACTTTAAGCGAGAGGTGTGGTATATAGTTTAATGCTTTATTTGTGTAATTGTTTTAAAGAAGTTTTGGTTAAAGTCATTGTCTTTCAATTGGTCAGCAGTGTTGACCAAATATTTGGGCTATATATAGAGTTTGTGTCTGTTGTGGGTAAGTTGTTAGCTGGGTTTATTATGCAATGGATGTGCTTAATTTGATTAAGACCGCAAAAACGTCGGATGTTGGCCCAGATTTTGTCAGGGGGGGGTGTTTGTTCTGTTCTTGTGGAGGTGAATTCGGTTGTGGCTTCGATTTTTGATATTTTAAGTTCCGTGTGAAAGAGTGCATTGGGTCTTTTATAGTTAATTAGGTTGTCAGTGTTAATGTTATGTTTGAATATTTACCATGATTTTTTTTTTTTGTTTATTAGGTCTGACTAGTGAAATCGTTAGGTGAAGCTTGTGGTATGTTCTGATGGCAGACTGGACAATGATTTAGCAAATGTTTGCAGTTTCTTTATTAATGTTTGAACTTACTGGTACGTTTTCACTTATATTGCGGGAATTCGATAATTTTTATATTTTCAAAGTTATCGATAAAACACTTTATCGGGAATCAGCTATAAAATTATATCTCGTTCATCTTTAGAGTTAGTCTCCAAGTTCTCAACATACATATATATAGATACTAATTTATTACAATTTTGGTTTTTGTCAGATTTTGGATTCCGGTTCCCAATTCCCCCACACCCCCAAATGAAATTTGCTTGTCGCGAATTTGCTGATAAGCTTTTGGTTTTGTGATTTTGTAGCGAGGTTTTGATGCAGCACGTCTTATCTCAAAATATATTTAAGTGATACTGGGATTAATGTAAATATTTCAGTAATAATATGTCTATCTCAGTAATCCGAAAAAAGACGATTCTAGAACGGTATGCCACAAATAAATCAAATGACAAATAATAGGGCTATTGCCGGTTAAGCCTCAAAACTATAACATTTCTTGATTTCTAGTTCAATTAGTCTTTTTATGGAATAATGTGAATATTTCAAAAATCTTTAGATATGTCTCAGTAATCCTATAAAGAACGCTTCTGAAATGGTATGCCATAAAGAAATCAAATGATAAATAATACGACTATTGCCGGTTAAACCTAAGTTGCTTTCTCGCTCAAATAGTGGTATGGTATAATGCAAATATTTGTCCATCTGTCCGTCCCTCTGTCCGTATGAATGATCGCGTTGATGTCAGAAACTATCAGATCTAGAGAACATTTTTTTTTTTTTTAAATCAACGTACTGCACGCGCAGTACGAGTTTGTCAGAAAATCGATAACTCTTTTCGTTTCAGAGTTATCGACTAAAACCTTTTATCGAGAATCAGTTAAAAAATTATATCTCGTTCATCTCTAAAGATAAACTCTTCATCTCTTCTACATATATGTACTAATTTAATTTTTTTTTTTTTACACCGGCCCTTAATTCAGCTCATCCCCCAATGTGTAAAAAATAGAGACACACAGTAATAAGAATGACATACTGTTAAGGTTGGCATATACATATGAATGTCGCTATCATAATCTGAAAGTTTGATTACGAAAGTCCATCTACAACATGGCAACATGACAAGACTCTTAGCTAGCGCGTCGATGTTCCATATAAAGCAACCCCATAACATCAGACCTCCTCCACAATTTTTCATGGACATTTGACCTAATACTTATTAAGCTTTTCGTGCTTGCTGTGCCAATAATATTCCATTTTGTCAGACCAAATAACTCTCTTCCATTATCATCGGTCAAATTTATATTGAATACAGAATACAATATATATTTATACAGTATACAGTACTTAAGATTTTAAAGTTCTTAAGATCGAAACATTCGCCGACACCTAAATAGAAAATAGCATTAACTGGAAAATATATTTTATAAATTGACAAACATAAATGTTGTGTATTAAAATGTATATTGGGATACAAAGAGGAACAGTTTGGCAACACTTTTGCCACGAGGCATCCCATTGGTAAATACCGTCATACTCAAAGAAATTTCAACATCTTGTGGTCCCTCGAGTGACTTTTTTAATATCACATTCACTTGATTTTTGCTTTTTAAAGTGCTATAAATAAAATAAAATTAAAATGTGTTGGATTAATAAATTTATGCATAATCGTACTGAGAGCAAACATTGAAAGATTTCAATAAAAATGTTAACTATCGTTTAAATTAAATTTATTGCGTATTTCGTAATTTTGATCCATTGAAAATGGGAAATCAGGATATAATTATAATATTTGTGTTAAAAGTATGTAACAGGCAGAAGGAGGCGTGGCAGACCCCATAAAGTATATATATTCAGGGTCAGGATCAGGATCGTCACCCGTTCGAAGAAAGGCTCAGGGGATTTCGTAATCGAGCAGTCTACTACAGTCGACTACAGCTTTCTTACTTGTTTTTAATATATTATCTGAAATATCGATCCACATACGAATAAATATACTTACTCAAAATAACTGTCTGTTGCTTTTTCAATGTCTGGTGCTGCTTGAACTCTTATAATTTTCAGGTCAAAATCAATATCGTCGTACCAAATGGGTCCACGTAGGGTAAAAATTGTGCGTCCATCGGGTGGTATCATTAATTTGGACACAAATGTTATAAAATTATAGGTGAAAGCAGATGGTTTTGTGTAACACTCTTCCCCTTCACAAAAATTGCTGTTTTGTCGACATCGGCTGAAAATATCCAAAATTATAAATATAAAATATATAAATGAGAGTGCTTTATTCGAGATTGCTCGATTCGACCAGCTTTTTTTTTATGGGTACATAGCAAATACATTGTACACACGCAAGTGCTAACTGCGAATTTTCTATTAGGTCCGAGTATAGCGCATATCAAGCTGTATTAAAAAAATCGATAATCGCTTTTGTGTTATAGTTTAAAAATCTCATAAAAATCAGTAATAAATGATATATCTTACGTCTTCAGAGCTAGAGACTACAAATATTGCATTTAGATTTACGTGGAATTATTATACAGTCGAGTCTGGATAATTCGTAATGGAACAGAATCTTTTACGAATTACAGAGGTTTTCGATTTACCGAGGTTTCCATTTAATGGGGTTTAAGAAATCAAAATATTTTTTCACCAGCAGTTTCTTACAAAATATTGATATTTTCGATTTAGCGGGGTACGAATTAAATAACATGTATACATGTGAATGTATTTTTTTTATGTAATGTATGTAGAATTCTTGAAATAAAAGTTCTTCAATCCTTAAACGACTGATAAGAAACGTAATCAAACTATATATCATTATTACTGACTGAGTTACCGAAATACCGAACACGAAGTGCGTGTAGTCATTAACAATACAACACATAGACTGGACATCTACAACCAAATTTTTGAACACTCTAAATATGTGCGAAGGTACCAGTCAATTTCGTATTTGCTTTTTATCTATTGGTTCACGCAGTCAAAATATATCACGACGAATTTAATGCGCTGCAAACGTTCAAAGACTATGGTCATATTTTCATAATAAGCAATGCTATCTCTTTTTTCCTTACTTTCCCTCTCTCTTATTTTCTCTATGCTGCATCACTCTCTTTGGCATTGATACCAAATTGGACACGAAGTCTATAAAAATGGAAAAATTAAGGGCTTTGTGGAACCAACCTGAGCTCTGAGCGAGTATAAACCCGCCAATTGGAGTGTTTAGTAGAAAGGATGAATCGTCCATCGAAGGTATTTTAGAACGGAGGCAGCAACAGTCTGAGGCAAATGCCACAAATACAGCAACATGCTCAGATGTATACCGCAACAGGTGGATAACGAGTCACCGTCACCGTCGAAACTGCCAAGCTTTAAAGGTCTCTTTGAGAGTGTCGTTCACAGCAAGGCTGCTTTAACAAATATTCAGAAATTCTACCATTTAAAAGTAAAAGCTACAACTTTCATCCAGCATCTGCGTTTGGCCGATGCCAAATATTTGGTGAAATTGTTGTTGGATATATTCAGTGATTGCCCAAGGTTGCTGATCACAGCCCAGTATCGTTAACAAACGAAGAAGGTGCTGTAATTCGGGCATTAGACGCTTCTATATAAATAGATCGGGGCTGTTGGATAATTTACTGGCTCCTCGTAAAGGTTTATGACACCACACGATATGGTAAATCCTACGATAACGCAGTTTCTCAAGTTCCAGTAATGTACACGAATTAATTACATGTTTAAGGTTTTGGGACCAGTCTATTCAGCAAAGATATGTTAATTGTTTGAGGTTTGGTCGTGGAGTGTACGCTTGTAAATTGAACTAGAGTTACGCTCAAAAAAATTGAAACAAATTATATGAAATTTCCTTTTTATCGACAAATAGGAAACGAAAAAACAAAAAAACTCGTCCTGCGTAACTAACATACGAGTATTCATGTTAATTTATAAAAATTAAAAAATTCCAGCTCTAGCTTTTGAAGTTTTCGAAATCTCGACGCTCATACGGACGGATGGGCGGTCGATCGGACGGACGGATGGATGGACACACGGACAGTGCTACATCAACTTATTTTTTGTGCTGATGAAGAATATATACGATTTATGGGGTCTCTGACGTCTATTTCTGCCTGTTACACACATTTTACACCATTATACCCACAATTAGTGCAAGTATAATAGTTAGTATGGCAATTGTACTATTTGGCTATATTGACTTACTTCTTTTGATCCGCATCGTTTATGTACCCTATGGGGCAATTTATTGTAGTACACTTAAAGCTACCTCGAATGTTGGTACACATGTCATTCTAAAAAAGAGATATATATATATATATATATATGAGTTAAAATTATATATGAAACAATTATATATATATATATATATATATATATATATATATATATATATATATATATATATATATATATATATATATATATATGAGTTAAAATTATATATGAAACAAATATTAAAAAAAAAAAAAACATAAAAATGTAAGAGTTTGATTAAAAGTCTTAATTTCATTATAATGTTTTCTCGGGCAAAAGCTTTAGATTCTTTCAAGTTTAATCAGTATGTCTGCACATGATCTTTTTTCAATTTATATGTCTCTACTATAAAATCTTTATAGCCGGTACTCACCCAACCCGTGCATACATGATTCTTACTCATCGTGTCACATTCGTCAATGTCTCGGCAAGATGTCTTGTCAGATGCCAAGGTGTAGCCACGTGGACAGGTACATTGATACGAACCGGGCGTGTTAATGCAGAAGCTAATCATCGTTTGTATTCCAAAGTATATAGGAAATGTTTAGATTAGACAAATAAAACTTATTTAATAGTTATAGATTTTTCTCGCACCAAGGAACTTATAAAATTTGTTCAGTAGTTCTGAAACTCAATCGGGGACCGGAATCAAAAATCTGACATAAACCGAATTAGTAATAAATTAGAATCTATATATGTATATGCAAAAGACATGGAGACTATAACTCTAAAGATGAATTGGATATAATTTTATAACTGGTTCCCGATAATGTTTTTTATCGATAACTTTGGAAATATACGAGCTATCGAATTTCTGTAACAAAGTCGTACTGCGCGTGTAATATACGAACCTAACACAAAACAAGTAAGAAGGCTCTAATCGAGACGACCCGACTACGAGATACCCTGAACCCTGCAAAAAAAAGTGATACTCTTCTTCTTTACGCACTTATGACCGCACGCTCTGCTAACCGCGCAGTTGCTGCTGTGGCTTGGGGGTGGGTTGGGCTGAACTTTGGACGCCTATAACTCCATTCCCAGATGCACGATCGTCAGAATATATTAAGAGAATCCAAATGTATATATTTTCCGAATTTCAAGTCTTCTAGTATTTTCAAATTAGTAGCGAAGGGGGCGTGGCATATAAAATCTGAAAATTACATAATTTGCGTATCCATAATATTTATCTAAATATATATATGAATTTGATTTATGCCCAAAAAAACCTAAAAAATGTAAACAAATTTTCGATTTTTATCGATAATTTCGACTCGTACTGCGTAACTAACATACAAGTGTTCATGTAGCTTTTGTAGTTTCCGAAATCTCGACGTTCATACGGACGGACGGACAGACAGACAGACAGACGGACGGGCTAGATCAACTTTTCTCGTCACCCTGATCAAGAATATATATACTTTATGGGGTCTGCCACGCCTCCTTCTGCCTGTTACATACATTTAACAAAACCATTATACCCTGATTTCCCATTTTCAATGGGCTCAGGGTATAAACAATTTTTATGAGCATGACAACCCTTTGACGAGTTCGGTATAGTCATCAATGAGATTACGAACAAATTTCAATTTTTATGAGCTGCTGCTTGTGTCTACATACATATGTACATATGTATGTATATATATAGAGAGAGAGAGAGAGCATAGAAAAAATTTACCACAATAGGTCTTTGATCAAGCATCGACCGCCTCGACCGAATGCATAAAAAGGAGTGACTTTGCTTTTCTTAGGCAGAACGTAAAAGGGACCTGAGCAATTACAAAGTTCTTTGGGAAAATCCAAATCCAATCAATCCGGGCTACAAAAAAGGCTATATATTCTAGGGGTTAACGCATTCGGATGAACTGACAGATGGTCAGACCAACTAGTTCAAATCAGCTTGTAGCTCTTATGAGGTAGCTATCGTTGATATACATTTAAACATATGTAAGTATTATACTTTGGTTTTCCATTTTCAATGAGTTCAGTGCAGAAAATAAATAAGGTACATTATATGCAAATAAAATAATTGTTTTACCCCATGCATAGTTTATAATCTTTATGTACTTCGCATTCGTCAATATCGTTGCACGTTCTATTATCCAGGCTGAGCTCATATCCCTGGTTGCAGGTGCAACGATATCCACCCCAAAAATTGATACACTTTTGCTGACAAAGTCCTGGTATGGACTGGCACTCATCGACATCGAAGCATTGACTTTGAGCATACCAATTCTCCTGACCCATAATATTCTCATTACCATTGGGTGTTTTTTTTTTAAAGCCTGGTTTGCATTCGCAGTAATATGAGCCAATTGTATTATGGCAGTGCGCATTCGAAGAGCAAACAGGGGCATCCTCTGCACATTCATTAATATCTTCGCAGCTGTTGACACTATCGGATAGACGAATCACTTGATGTCCTGTAGGACAGGCACATATGTAACCACCATGCCTATTGCGACATATCTGTTTTTCGCCACAGTTGTGATCTCCAGTCTCGCACTCATTGATATCTGCGGAATATATGTAAGAAGTTCGTTAATGTACTCCATAATCAATTAGAACTAGTTACATCTTTAGATAATTTCAACACTATAGAAGAACTATAGGTTGATGAATTTCAGTAATTAAGTAATCAAGATGTAATAAATAGTTACATTTCAGTTTTGTGTTTAATTTCAATTGAAATTACTTAACTACACAACAATTAACACAATTTCATTAGTATTCATTATTTAATACATATATTGTGTGGATACAGACCAGTGCAAGATGTTCCATCTGGAGTTGATTTAAATCCGGCAGGGCATTGCAGTAGACTCTCGCAGCGATAGGAGCCATTTGTGTTAATACAACGTTCATTGCTTCTGCATGGTTTGTTCTCTATACACTCGTTTTTATCTAAATAAGAGTAATAACAATTGGCTTTTCTATAATATTATATAAAATTATTCAAACTATTAAAAACTAGCGCAGAAGTCAAGACCGTATAGAGCCGGAAAGAAAAAAAGAAAGTCTGCGACTTAGCTAAAAATGAGCCATGACGGCAAAAATCCTCCCAATATATTTTCAAATATCTAAGAACAACAAATAAGAAGACTCTAGTCGAGACGGCTCGACTACGAGATACCTTGAACACAGCAAAAGAATACTCTTCTTATTTACGCACGAATAGCCGCACGCTCTGCTAACCATTAAGTTGCTGCCGTGGCTTGTGGGTGGGTGGGCTATACTTTTGAAGCTTATAACTACATTTCTAGATGAACGATCTTTTGAACGATTTTCTACAGAATCTTTGTAAGCATAATATCTATCTAAATATAAAACTTTGAATTTAATTATGAATGTTTGTCATTTATCGCATAACTAGCTATATTTGCAACTGACCTTCAAATGAAAATAATAAAAATTGAATGAAAAACCAAAGCTGTTAGCAGGCTTACTTATTTACATTTTAAATTAAATTAACTGAACTTAAACATTTACCAAATCGATGTTAATTAATTGACATTAATCGCCAGCAACCCTTCCGTTTAAACTATGATTTATAAGTCGAGCTTATATATAAGTATATATAAGTCCGAAAATAAGTCTAAGGAGAATAAGAAGAGAGTTCACTCACACAAGCTCGGAGAGTAACGGACTGCAGCCTTTTTCAACAAATTCGTTCACACTCAGACTGAGATGTTTTGTTTCTGCGGCTTTCCGTGTTATTCGTTATTCGATCACTGAATGAAGTGAAACATATTTCGTGTATATATGGTGTGTATGCGGAGTGGTTTTCGTTAAACACATCGACAGCAAGCGTGTGCGTGAGCGTGTGTATGTAATTTTGAAGTCGGTTTGCATTGACCTTTTAAGATCTCAGTCCCCCAATAAGTCTCAATGTGCGAGAGTCAATCCTATGACTTTAAAAGAGTGTAACACGATGCAAAACACTCAGAGTAAGAGGTTGTGTATCGGTCTTTTTGTTTCTCTCGTGAGCAAAGAGTAAGCCTTCAAAGTGATAACTGTTACTGCGGGCTAAGTTTATGAGCCCTTTAGATGCACAATATACTCGTTAGTGTAAATCATAACTGTTCTTTTTTTTTTTAATGTAAACTTATTGAATCACCGTTTGTATGAAATCTATAATCTAACTTCCCATTTTCAATGGGTTCAAGATGTAAGAAAAAAAAGAATACCGGTAAGAATATCCTAATATGAGACTGCTTGGGTACTAGATCCGCTGAACCCGTCGAAAAACTGGTATTTCAAGACTTCTAGGTTTTTCTGCTAGCTACGCGGTTAATAAATGATAATAATTAAATAAATAGATGAATAAATAATAGTATACAATACACATGAAAATAATTACAAAATTTTGATCGTCTAACTGTAAAGATGTATGACAAACTCTTGTGAATTCGGTGATCAACGACTTGCAATTCGGTAAATCCATCTACACCACCATTAAAATCAAATGTAATAAACGATTCTGTTTACTTTGACTTAAAATACAGCGAACGCCTGGCGCACGATAATAATATTCCAGCTACAGATTCAAGTTTCTTAAACTTTGTTGTCATGTTCAATTAATTTAATATTAATAAACTATATATAATATATATTTTTAAATAAAAAAATAATATTTAAAATTTACCGACGCATGCGCCTAAATTATTTCTGTGAAATCCCTCTGTGCAAGGCCTTTGAGATAAAATTGTTTGTCCATAATTAGCTGAATAACTAGTAGCATAACTTAAGCGTTTGTGAGGCTGATTCGACGCATAATGTTGATTTTGTCCTCTGGATATGTCAGCTGAGGCAGATGGAGATGTTGTTGTACTTGTAGTCGATGCTGTTTTTGTTGTTTTCCTGTGACACCGGAACGATCCTTTGGTATTATAACAGTCGTAATTCACTGGGCAATTGTGAGTATTAAGCGCACATTCATCATCATCTTAAAAATTACAATATTTATTCATAGATATACAAATGAAACATTTATTTTAAACTGTAAAACTGTTAAATTTATTTTAGCTAACAAATAATCAACATTCTTCATTATTTTCCTGCAATCTCTCGCTTTCTCTTTCTACACTTGAAATTTGTAAGAGATGAAATGCCATTTCCTTCTAAGTGAAGAGTATACTGAGAGTATTCTGAAACGAGTTGGCCATGCTCATGCAAAATGTTATTTATGGGAAACATCTAAAAGCATTGATTCACATGGAGAATATGTTGTATCATATTCATGTATGCGATGAGAATACACCTAAACCTAAAACGCTGTTATTCCTTTTCTTTTTTCTTTTATGCATACATAAGATGCAACAACGCACATACACTTACGTAATAATATCATTCAAATGAAAATATGCTTTAAGAGGTCAGCCACGCCTCTTTTGTCTATTGCAAAACAATGATTTTACATGTTCAATGGGCTCTGCCAGATATTTTTGCTTACCATCGCAATTTCCAGTACCAGCATTCAATGTATATCCCGTGCCACAAGATGTCCAACGCTATTTTATTTTATTTATTTTTTTTTTTTTTTCAATTATAAAATTATTTGTTTAGAATTAATTAATTGGGAATTTTTAGAAAGTGGAAACTGATTTACCGTGCATATATATGACCCGATCGTATTATCGCATCTTTGAGTTGGTAGGCAGTTGTGATTGTTAATTGAGCACTCATTAATATCTAGAGGAAGCGTGAAAACGAATATCGTTCGATAATTCATGATAATGTTCAACTCACCAACGCATTTGTTTTGTGTTACATCCAAACTAAAACCAGGTAAGCAGTTACATTGATAATTTCCTATAGTGTTCTTGCATTCCTGGTGCATATCGCTCCTGCATGAATTGGTCGTGTTATGAGCACACTCATCAATATCAATGCAGCTTCCATCTTTTAAGTGAAATCCATTACCACACTCTGTACTCTCCATTGGATTACAGTCGTGCCCGCCTGGATAATTGGAGCATTTATATCCTTTCTCACATGGTGAGTGGATGCACTCATCATCATCTATTTGAAATATTGTAAAAGCTTTGAGGTTAAAAATTAAATTTTTTTTATTTTATTTTATTTTAATTAAGATGTTGACAACACTAGAGTCCAGCTTAAGACATATACAATTATATAGTAATAAAACCTAAAAAAAAAGTACATAACATTTAAATTATCAATAGTATCACCAACCCCATGGGGGTGTTTTATTTGCCAGTCCGGCCAGCTATGCCCCAATGAATGGTCAGTGATACTATTGAAAGTAAAACAAAATAGAAAGTGTTAATTGAAAAACTTAAAAATTAATTTTAAAGATTCTTAGGACTGACAATGACCTAACAATTTAAAAAAAATACTTATACTAAAAATTAGCAAGAAACAAGTAAGAAAGCTCTAGTCGAGACTGCTCGACTACGAAATCCCATGAGCCCTTCTTCGAACGAATAATATTCCAACAATGCTTCGTTTCGATTCTCCACGCGTAAGAAACTATACATGCAAACTCACGCGCGCACACACACGCTATTCTACGCTTCTACGCCTGTATGTGTGTAAGCATTGCAGGCGTCTTGCTGTCTCGCTGCCATAAATTATTTGATTAATAATTCTGCTTCTAGATAGACAATCGTAATCAAATCTTTAGATTATGATCATGACTTTCATATCTATATGCCAAACCAAACTGTATGTCTCTAGTATTTGGGGACCGGAATCCAAAATCTGGCAAAACCCGAAATTGTATTAAATTAGTATATGCAGAAGACTCGGAGACCATAAAAATTAAAATGAACGAGATTTAATTTTATAACTGATTGTCGATAATTGTTTTCATCGTTCACTTTGAAAATATTCCAGCTATCGAATTTCTGAAACAAACTCGTACTGCGCGTGTAATATACCCGAATCTAACACAAAAAGAATGAACTCTCTAGCTCTTATATCTTCGGAAATCGACGCGTTCATACATACGGACGGACGGACAGACGGACATGGTTATATCAACTTTTCTCGTCACCCTGATCAAGAATATATATACTTTATGGGTTTTGCCACACCTCCTTCTGCCCGTTACATACTTTTAATATAACCATTATTCCCCGATTTTTCATTTTCAATGAGTTCAAGGTATACAAAGTTATAAATCTATAGCTATTTGACTGATCCCCAAAGAATTTTACGCGTAGATCTCAATTTCTACTATATGAAATATGGTTTTTACAAATTTGGGAATCGGGGTTGGTATACAAAATATAACAAGAGCATGGCTAGTAAATAACAGTTTATGCGTCAATTCCTATATTCTACTCATGAGAGAAACAGGAACATGTAAGCAAGCTCTAGTCGAGACTGCTCGACTACGAGATCCCCTGAACCCTTCGAAGAACCAATAATATTCCAAGATTTCTTCGTTTCGTTTCTGCACGTGTAACAAACTATATACGCACGCCCACACACACTATCTAAAGTTTATATATACTCTTGATCAGAGCGACGAGTTGAGTTGGTTAAGCCTTGTCTGTCCGCCTGCCCGAATGTATGAACGCGTCTATATATAACAGCTAGAAACTTGAAATATTAAATGTACACTCGTATATAACATACGCAGATCGAGTTTATCATATAATATGATATATACCGTGAGCAAATGAGCAAATGGTTAATTAGCAGTTAGTTTCAGGTCAACTGAAATGTTCCTAGTTATTTTATATAAATAAGTATATGTAGATGTGCGCCTAAAATATTGAACCTACTACCCGGCATGGAACTCATGGCATCGACTAATTAAACACTTTTCATAATAGTGTTTTTTTTTTTTTTTTTTACTATTGAATTTGACCTATCCTCAATTTATCATAGTAAAATTTACAATTGTATTCATCAATTAGTAAGTTCCTTAGAAATAATTGCCTACCTTCGCATTCATCTGTCTTCACGTTGTACAAATAGCCTACTGGGCAATTCTTTGCCTTTACGTTGAGACATTGATATCCACCGATTGTATTGTGACAATATTGCGTTGTTTTGCACTCGTGCAGCTGCTCTTGGCACTCATCGATGTCTAAGCATTTACCTTGTTTACCATCCAAAATATAGCCACTGGGACAAATGTTTTTTTTGTCCTCATAACATGTAACGTTATTATCGTTCAGTTTATAGCCGGGATTACAGCTGCACTTATACGCATCGTATGTATTTATACAAACCTGCTCACACAGATTAGGAATTTTTCCACAAATATCATCTGTTAGATATATTTGAATACACATAAATTTTTATTTTTATAACGTTTATTATTCAAAAGATTCTCACCATCACCAGCTAGTACTATTGTTCCATCATCATTTTCGCGGCTTTCGATAATTTCCCCTTCTGTTTCATCATGATCAGCATTGATTTCTAATTTATACTTCCTTTCAAACTCCGACTCAAATTCAGACTCTAAGCCATCATCAGAGCAGCATAGTCGATATGAATCAATGTTCATAAGAAATGAAAACAATGGATCCCTACACTTTTGTTGACTAGCCTTAACAGCTAAGCCAACTTCAAAGACCATCAAAAATAATGATTCCGTGTTAGACATCTATGTCATACTTATCTATAGACAAAAAATACCTTGACAAGCTCGACAGCAATTCGTATACGATGTTGACGTTAAATTATGGGCCTTATTGCACGAAGCACCCTCCAATGCAGCCAGACGACCAAGCTCACAGTTTTGGCGATCCAATTCCCTTGAACAGCAAACGCCAAATGTTGAGGAACACAGCCCAAGCCAAAGCTTAGATATATTTGCCACAGTCGCATCCATTTTATCGCATCCATTTGTGGTACGAGCATTACGCAAGCCACTTATACAACATTTTCGAATGTAATCAGCGATTTGTTCTATAAAATTATTTGAAAGGATGCAGTCAATTAATATCTGTTTAATAGCTTGTATTCTCTTCGCTTGCTTTCTTTTAATCTCTTCATTACTCCCTGATATTGCCACCTATTTTTACCCTGTACCCAAAAGAGGCGTGGAAGAGCTCATAATATTATGATTATCGTTATGGATTTGGCCGTCAATACAGGAAATAAGTTTTTATACTTATTGAACCCATTGAATGAAACGAGAAATAAACATATAATAGTTGTGTAAATAATGTATGAAGTACGCAACCGTGACAGACCCCATGAAGCACGTATAATCTTGAGGACTCTCCGTCTGCCGGAATAAATGGAATATTTTTCAACGCTATTAAAGCTGTCGACTTAAAATTTTGACCACATTCTCGTATTTACTCTCGAATTATAAAAACTAAACAGCTTTGAAAATGAAACGCTACAATTTGGCATATGCATTTATGATATGTTTCCATAAAGATCGATAAAAAACAAGTAAGAACGTTGCAGTTAGGCGCATCTAACTGCGAAATACTTTGTTCCTAAAGGTGCATCTTATTTATTTAATAAACATTTAATTAACGAAATATTTCGGTAATTAGAAAACGTACATGGCAAGCAACAAACGTTTTTCCTATACATATGTACATACATACAGATTTACACATGTACACACTATACGAGTATACACACAATTTTCTATGTATCCATACAAAAGTTTGCATGCCAGAATATTCTAAGAATTGTGACTGAATTGTGAATTTTTCGATCGTTACTTTAGTTTTGTCAAAAGGCGCTCTAGCAATGCCTTATTTGGGTTTAGGTAACGAGGCTCAGATTGAGACAGTGGCGTTGATGGTAAGCACTATGCAAGCTATACTTAGGTGCGTGGATTCGAATCCCGCAGGAAATTTGTTTTCAAAAATTATTATTATACCCTGAGTCCATTGAAAATGGGAAATCAGGGTATAATGGTTTTGTTAAATGTATGTAACAGGCAGAAGGAGGCGTGGCACACCCCATAAAGTATATATACTCTTGATCAGGGTGACGAGAAAAGTTGATCTAGCCCTGTCCGTCTGTCCGTCCGTCCGTCCGTATGTATGAACGCGTCGATTTCCGAAGATACAAAAGCTAGAGAGTTCATTCTTCTTGTGTTAGGTCCGTATATTGCACGCGCAGTACGAGGTTGTTTCAGAAATTCGATAACTTGTATATGTGCAAAGTTATCGATAAACGAAATTATAGATAACCAGTTATAAAATTCTAGCTAATTCATCTTTAGAGTTAGAGTCTCCAAATCTTCTGCGTATATATAGATACTAATTTATTACAGTTTCGGTTTTTGTCAGATTTTGGATTCCGGTCCCCACTTCGCCCCACCACCCCCAAATGTGTAAAAAATTCATTTCAAATACTAGAGACATGCAGTTTGGTTTAGCATATAGATATGAATATCTTGAATATCCATCTTGAAACAGAATTATTAATCATCAAAGTTTGCTCATCAAAACCCATGTGCCGCGGCAACAAAGGCAGCGAGACAGCAAGCCGCCTGCATTGCTCACACACATACATGCTTACAAGCGTGTCTGTGCTCGTGTTTTTGCATGCATAGTTTCTTAGGCGTGCAGAAACGAATCGAATAATTCTTGGAATATTATTCGTTCGAAGAAGGGCTCAGGGGATTTCGTAGTCGAGCAGTCTCGACTACAGCTTTCTTACTTGTTTTTTAATTTTTTTTATATTTGTATATTGATTATAAAATGCTTGCTGCTGTGCATTTATGCAAAAACTAAAACAACTTTTCCGATTTGCCACGTTGCGTTGCAAGAGGTTTTCCATGCATGCATATACATATGTATGTATGTATACACAGATGTTTGTACGTGTATACACATCCAAGTGTGTATACATATTGCAAGAATTGTGATTGTATTGTTTTGTTTTGTCACAAGCTGCTGATCAGCTGTGAATTTATTTAGGTTTAGCTAACGATTACATGTTATTTTCAAAAGACCTGGGTTCGAAAACTTATAAATTTTATTTTTTTAAATTCATTAATATTATTATACTTTGTTCCCGAAGGGGAAAAAGTATATTGGGTTTGTGCAATGTCCGTCTTGCTGTCCGTCCGTCTGTCCGTATGAACGCAATATTTTTCGGCGCTATTAGAGCTAGAGACTTGAAATTTTAAACATATACTCATATATGTTCCCGAATTATAAAGTGTAAAAATTTTCCCGATCCGCCCACTAGGGGCGTGGCAAATCGGAAAACTCTTCCGCCCATAGTTAAGTTATCATACTAGATGATGAGCTAGAGAGTTGCAATTTTAAATGTATACTCGGGGTGACAACCCAAGTTCAAAAAGCTATGGCGGATATATCTACGCCCATTGGGGGCGTGGCAAATCGGGAAATACGTATCTTCTACACCGTTAAAGCTAGAACGCTGAAACTTGACTTGAAATTTTGCATGTATACTCGGGTTGACAACCCAAGACTAATAAGCTATGGTAGATATATCTACGCCCACAGGGGGCGTGGCAAACCGCAAAAGTTTATATCTCCTACAGTTTTAGAGCTAGAAGCTTGAAAATTGGATGGTTGAGTTACTAATGTTCTCCTCTATCGATCCCCCAAAAAATTTTCAGCCTCTTTGGGGGCGTGGCATATCGAAAAATACCCTGTAATTTTCGCATTTTTGGAATGTAAGCAACCAAATTTTGCAGGCATGTTAGCCTCGGCCCTTTCTAAGAACTGGCAAAATTATGCGTCTACGCCGCCTGGGGGCGTGGCAAATCGGCAAAGCAGTTTGTTGTGGCCAACTCCATAATTCATGCATATAATAGCTTAGTAGCAATTGCTAAGATGGCAGAAAGCATTTTAACATAAATATAATAATATTAATGAATTTAAAAAATAAAATTCATAAGTTTTTGATTAATAAATAAAAAGTTTCCAGCGGCATTCGAACCTGGGTCTTTTGAAAACAACATGTAATCGTTAGCTAAATTCACAGCTGATCAGCTGACCAGCTGATCAGCAGTTTGTGACGACACAAAACAATACAATCGCAATTCTTGCAATATGTATACAGTTTTGGATGTGTATACACGTACACATGCATACATACATATATGCATGCATAGAATAACTGCCTGCCACACAGCGTCGCAAATCGGAAAGCATAAAGCAGTTTTAGTTTTTACTTAAATGCACAATTCATATGCGTATGTTTATAAATGATTATCAATTGGCAGCAAGCATTTTATAATAAATATACAAATATTAAAAAAATAAAAAATAAATAATTTTTGAAAAAAAAGTTTTCTGCGGGATTCGAACCCACGCACCTAAGTATAGCTTGCGTAGCGCTTACCACCAGCGCCACTGCCCTGACTTGGGTTTCGTTAACTAAAACCAAATAAAGCATTGCTAGAGCGCCTTTTGACAAAACTAAAGTAACGATCGAAAAATTCCCAATTCAGTCACAATTCTTAGAATATTCTGGCATGCAAACTTTTGTATGTATACATAGAAAATTGTGTGTATACTCGTATAGTGTGTACATGTGTAAATCTATATGTATGTGTAGGAAAAACGTTTGTTGCTTGCCATGTACGTTTGCTACTTGCCGAAATATTTCGTTAATTAAATGTTTATTAAAAAAATAAGATGCACCTATGGGAACAAAGTATATCGCTGTTAGTTGCGCCTAACTGCAACGTTCTTACTTGTTATATTTATGTTAAAATGCTTTAAAATGCTTTCTGCCATCTTAGCAATTGCTACTAAGCTATTATATGCATGAATTATGGAGTTGGCCACAACAAACTGCTTTGCCGATTTGCCACGCCCCCAATGGACGTAGACGCATAATTTTTGGCCAGTTCTTAGAAAGGGCCGAGGCTAACATGACTGCAAAATTTGGTTGCTTACATTAAAATAAATGCAAAAATTACAGGGTATTTTTCGATATGCCACGCCCCCAAAGAGGCTGAAAAATTATTTTTGGGTCATCGATAGAGGAAAACATTAGTAACTCAACCATTCAATTTGCAAGCTTCTAGCTCTAAAACTGTAGGAGATATAAACTTTTGCGGTTTCCCACGCCCCCAAGGGGCGTAGATATATCCGCCATACCTTTTTGAACTTGGGTTGTCACCCCGAGTATACATTCCAAATTGCAACTCTCTAGCTCATCATCTAGTATGATAACTTGCCTATGGACGGAAGAGTTTTCCGATTTGCCACGCCCCTAGTGGGCGGATCGGGAAAATTTTTACACTTTATAATTCGGGATCATATATGGTATATGTTTGAAATTTCAAGTCTCTAGCTCTAATAGCGCCGAAAAATATTGCGTTCATACGGACAGACGGACATCAAGACGGACATTGCACAAACCCAATATACTTTTTTCCCTTTGGGAACAAAGTATAAAAATTATATGTTTTCACCGTCTGGGCCGTGACAGATATATGGTGATTCTTCAAATTCTATTATATTTTAAACACTGTTGAAACTAGTGACTTAAATTTTGTATCTATTTCGGGTTGACAACCCAAGATAAAAACAAGTAAGAAAGCTGTAGTCGAGACTGCTCGACTACGAAATCCCCTGAGCCCTTCTTCGAACGAATCATATTCCAAGAATGCTTAGTTTCGATTCTCTACGCGTAAGAAACTATACATGCAAAAACCCGAACACACAGACGCTTGTAAGCATGTATGTGTGTGAGCAATGCAGGCGGCTTGCTGTCTCGCTCCCTTTGTTGCTGCGCCACATGGGTTTTGATGAGAAAACTTTGATGATTGATAATTCTGTTTCTAGATGGACAATCGTATTGATATCTTCAGATTGTGATTATGATATTCATATCTATATGCTAAACCAAACTGCATGTTTCTAGTATTTGAAATGCATTTTTTTTTTCACATTTGGGGGTGGTGGGGCGAAATGGGGACCGGAATCCAAAATCTGACAAAAACCGAAATTGTATTAAATTAGTATCTATATATATGCAGAAGACTTGGAGACTCTAACTCTAAAGATGAATTAGCTAGAATTTTATAACTGGTTCCCGATAAATTCATTTATCGATAACTTTGCAAATATACAAGTTATCGAATTTCTGAAACAAACTCGTACTGCACGTGAAATATACGAACCTAACACAAAAAGAATGAACTCTCTAGCTTTTTGTATCTTCGGAAATCGACGCGTTCAAACATACGGACGAGACGGACGACGGACAGGACGGACGGACGGACAGACGGACATGGCTATATCAACTTTTCTCGTCACCCTGATCAAGAATATATATACCTTTGGGGTCTGCCACGCCTCCTTCTGCCTGTTACATACTTTTAACAAAACCATTATACCCTGATTTCCCATTTTCAATGGACTCAGGGTATAAAAATTGACAGCACATGGTATTCTTCTTCTTCACGTCTACAACAGACACACAACAGTCAAACCTCACTTTATTACCGACAAATCAAACTGGGAACAAAATTAACAGAAGAACTCTCTCAACAGATACCAACAAGCACGGACATAAACAAATAAGCAGCTACAATAAACAAAATAATAATTTCCAGCGCGCACAGATCAATCCCCCAAACACACCCTATGACCTCAACGTCGCCTGGTGGAATAAAGAGCTACAAACACTAAGAGACGAAAAGAAAAGAAGATGGCACAGACTAAAAAGATATATAACAACAGAAACAAGTAAGAAAGCTGTAGTCGAGACTGCTCGACTACGAAATCCCCTGAGCCCTTCTTCGAACGAATAATATTCCAAGAATTATTCGATTCGTTTCTGCACGCCTAAGAAACTATACATGCAAAAACACGAGCACACACGCGCTTGTAAGCATGTATGTGTATCTGCATGTGTGTGAGCAATGCAGGCGGCTTGCTGTCTCGCTGCCTTTGTTGCCGCGGCACATGGGTTTTGATGAGAAAACTTCGATGATTCATAATTCTGTTTCTAGATGGATAATCGTATTGATATCTTCAGATTATGATTATGATATTCATATCTATATGCTAAACCAAACTGCATGTCTCTAGTGTTTGAAATGCATTTTTTACACATTTGGGGATGGTGGAGCGAGGTGGAGAGCGGAATCCAAAATCGGACAAAAACCGAAATTGTATTAAATTAGTAAATATATATATGCTGAAGACATGGAGACTCTAGCTCTAAAGATGAATTAGCTATAATTTTATAACTGGTTCCCGATATATACATTTATCGATCACTTTGCAAATATACGAGTTATCGAAACAAACTCGTACTGCGCGTGCAATATACGGACCTAACACAAAAAGAATGAACTCTCTAGCTTTTGTATCTTCGGAAATCGACGCGTTCATACATACGGACGGACGGACGGACGGACAGGCAGACATGGCTATATCAACTTTTCTCGTCACCCTGATCAAGAATGGGGTCTGCCACGCCTCCTTCTCCCTGTTACATACTTTTAACAAAACCATTATACCCTGATTTCCCATTTTCAATGGGTACAGGCTATAACAAGTAAGAACGTTGCAGTTAGGCGCAACTAACTGCAAAGTACTATGTTCCCATAGGTGCATTTTATTTATTTAATAAACATTTATTCAACGAAATATTTCGGCAATTAGCAAACATACATGGCAAGCAACAAACGTTTTTGCTATCATACATACAGATTTACACACACACTATACGAGTATACACACAATTTCTATGTATGCATACACGAGTTTAGATGCCAGAATATTCTAAGAATTGTGAATTTTCCGATCGTTATTTTAGTTTTGTCAAAAAGCGCTCTAGCAATGCCTTATTTGGTTTTAGTTAACAAGGATCATATCAGGGCAGTGTCGCTGTTGGTAAGCGCTATGCAAGTTATACTTAGGTGCGTGGGTTCGAATACCGCAAAAAATTTGTTTTTTCCAAAAATTATAATTTTTTAATTTTTTTATATTTGTATGTTTATTATAGAATGCTTGCTGCCAATTGATTTATAAACATACGCATTTAGATTTTTTATCGTATTCTAATTTCCTATAAACCTTGGCTTTTTCTAACATAATTCTAGTTCTTTTATATGCTAATTCTAATCTAAACTTTACCTCTTTAGCATAGTCATCTATATTATAAAGGGGATCCACCTTATCTATTTTGTTAAAATCTATGAACTGGTTTGGTAGTCTACCAAAAACTAGTTCGTATGGACAATATTCATGAGTTGCTGATGGTATTGTGTTGAAACAGTATGTGAAATATTGTATCCAAACATCCCAATCAGACTTGTCTGCTGAAATATATGAACGAACGTACTCATTGAATGTACGATGACTTCGTTCTATTGTCCCTAAGGTCTGGTGATGATGTGCAGTAGACGTTATATTGTCTATTTTCAAATATTTGCACAAGTCATTTATAATTGAGTTTTTATATTCTGTTCCCATGTCCGTAATGAACGTCTTCATTGGACCGTACTTCAGAATAAAACTTTCAAATATCGCCTTGGCAACAGTTGTTGCACTTTTATTCGGAATTGGAATGGATACTAAGTACTTTGTTAAATCACATATTAACGTAACTGCGTATTCATTTCCATTTTCCGATTGAGGTAGTGGACCTATTGTGTCTACTATCACTCTGTCAAAGGCATGTATTGGTGTTTCTGTTAATGTCATTGGGTCTTTAATCGTTTAGTTATTTTCGATGTTTGGCATTGTAGACATTTCTTAATGTACTCTTTGATATGACGTATCATATTTTTCCAATAATAGTGTCTCTGTACTTTAGCTAAAGTTTTTGTGATGCCAGTATGACCTCCTTGAATTGGATCATTATGGTATGTAGACAATATAGCTTCTTTTTCTTTTTCATTATTTATCTGGGTCACCGGCTTGAGTAGCGCTACTCTTAGTTTCTTTAATATTTTGTTGCCAATATTTTTAAAGGTATCTATTGAAATTGATTCAAAGACCTTTTCGCTCGGTGCCACCTTGAGTTGGCTGATTTCTAATATACCGGCTTTTGTTTCAAGCCTTTGGAAGAACTGACCTAAGTCGAGAATTCCATTGGTATATAAATCGCTAACATCAATTCTTGCTATAACATTTTTCCTTTGTTTCAATAAACATATGGAGTCTGTTATGCGCAAGGTACCTCGTCATTTTTTATGACTTCGTATACGTTGGGCTTAGAAGCTTTTTCAAGACTTTGCCTTGGCAATAGTTCTTGTTTGTTTTCTGCGCAGAAATTGTTTTGTCTACTTTGTTGCCTGGTAGTGACTTTCAGGACTTTTCTGTTCATGTCTATTAACTCGGATATTGTTATCCTTGATAGGGCGTCTGCCACGAAATTATCTTTGCCTTTCAGATACTCAACAGTGAAGTCGTATTCTTCTAATTCAAGTCTCATTCTTGTTAGTTTTGAACTCGGGTTTGTCATTGAAAACAAATATGTTAGTGGTCTGTGATCTGTTTTTACTGTGAAGTGTTTGCCATAAATATATGGTCTAAAATATGTAATTGCCCAGTGGATTGCTGCTAATTATTGTTCTGTTGTTGATTTGTTGCTTTCACCTTTGGTGAATGAGCGTGAAGCATATGCAACTGGGAGTTGTTTTTCTCCATAATTTTGTGTTAGTACAGCACCACATGTGTATTTACTTGCATCTGTAATTATGCAAAATTCTTTATTGAAATCAGGGTATTTTAACAAAGTGGGCTTAATTAAAGATTTCTTTAAATATTCGAATGAATTTTGGCATTCCTCAGACCATTGGAAATTGACATTCTTTTTACATAATCTAGTTATGTGCCGTGAATATTCGGCGAAGTTTTTTAATAAAACGTCTATAATAATTGCAGAATGCAATGAATTTCTTGCGCTGTCGGCGTCCGTGGGGACTGGGTATTTTTCTATGACATCATATTTTTTGTCATCTGGTAAAATACCATTATCACTTCATGCATGAAGAAAGAGCATTTTTCTGGATGTAATTTAAGATTGTGTTTTCTGCACAGGTCAAAAACATCTTTTAAGTTTTTGATCATGTGTTTTTCAGAACAACCGATGACAATTAAGTCATCCATGTACAAGAAAGCTTGTGAAGGGTTTAGTCCAGAAAAAGCTATTGTCATCATTCTTTAAAAAGAATTTGGCGCTATTTTTAAAACGTAAGGTAGTC
This sequence comes from Drosophila antonietae, assembly GCA_030914385.1. Classification (NCBI taxonomy): domain Eukaryota; kingdom Metazoa; phylum Arthropoda; class Insecta; order Diptera; family Drosophilidae; genus Drosophila; species Drosophila antonietae. The sequence continues at coordinate 22,541 of JAUESO010000034.1, read as the reverse complement.
GTGTAAAACGATATGAACCATTGCTGGTTGAACAAGACGTTATATTTCTAGAGTGTTTTTCTAACTCTATTTGATGAAATCCAGACAGAGATCCTAGACTTACTAGGCATGAAAAATATTTTGCTCTTCCAAGCTGATATAGAATATCATCGATTCTTGGAAGTGGGAATTTATCAGATAATAGCTTTTTATTAATTTGACGATAGTCTATTACTAATCGCCATCGCTTTTTATCTGAGCCTTGTAAACTTTTCCTAGGTACCAGTAATATCGGACTATTATATTCTGAAGTTGATGGTTCTATTATTCGATCAAGAATGAGTTTATCGACCTGTCTGTCTATTTCCTCCATGAGAGCATGGGGTATTCTATAGTTTTTTATATATACTGGTTCGTTATCTTTTAGTCTCAGATTTTGTTTATAAAAATTATTTGTAGATATGGATTCGGTTTCTAGTCCGAATATGTCTGTATATTTGGTGCATAGATTTGTCAGTATTGTTTTATGTAAAGGCGGAAAATTTTGTTTTAGTTTTTTCATGACAGTGTATTGTCTGTCTTCGCTAATTTCTTGGACTATCTCGTAGTCACTTAGCGTTTCTATTTTTATCTTATTAAGGTTTATTATTTTAATTGAATCGGATGTGTTCAGTATTCGGATGTATTGGATAATTTAAATTGTTTGGCCGAAGTATTAGAGAATCACTTGATTGTGTGAAGTCTAATTGGCAATTATATTTTTTAATGAAATCTATACCAATAATGCCATCGCTTGGGATTGGGAAGTCTTTATTGACTAAATAAAAATCATGTGGGATTACATATCTGCCTGTAGATAATTCCACGAATGCTAAACCTTTAGAAAAAATTGAACCTTTACCAATACCTGATATTTTTGTTGAAATGTTTGTGTTAACATTATCAAATATATCTATGTTTTCTTTTAGGATAGATATATCTGCACCAGTGTCTATTAACAGGGTATATGTTTTACCCGTATATTCGTTATTAATTTTTATAAAAATGCTAAAGCTGAGATTAAGTGTATATATTTTTGTGTCTAATTGCTCTGAGTATCTGAAGGGGCTTGTCCGTTTCCCGAATTGCTCTGGGTTAGTCGGACATTATTATTGTTATTAAAATGTTGGTTTCGGTTATTTCCTCGGTTGGAATTATTCCTTCCTCGGTTATTACCTCTACCTCTATTGTTATTGCCATTGTTATTGTTTCCTCGGTTATTGTTGTTGTAGTTGTTATTTCTACCATGATAACCTCGGCCTCCTCTATTATTATACGCACCTTTACGGTAATACAAGACAGTATTATCTTGACCTGTTACCTCTGCAACTGTTCACAAATTTGGACACAGCATCATTCATGCTTGTGAATGTGCCTGCTTGCATGATAAGTTAACCCTATCAAGTGTGCAGTTTTGTGTCATGGCTTTTACAGCCGTATTTGTTGTGTATTTATTTGCGAGTGCATGATTAAGACCTTCGCTAATATAGGCTCCTTCTAGGGCCTTTGCCAGTTTTTCCACCTCTTGGGTGTACTGGTTAGCGGTTTTATTTTTCTGTTGGAGGTTAAGGAGCTTGGCAGATATTACTTCTACTGATTCTCCTTTTACCTCTCTAGACAATTGAGCGATTATTTCGTCAACTGTGTTTTCATTACTAATTAAATTTCTTGAATGGCCTTTTAACTTTGTCTTTATTAGGCTCACTGCAATTTGCTCGTGTTGGCCTTTAAAGTTTTTAGTAGATTCAATGAATCTAGAAAACTTTGTAGATTTTCAGACTTTCCATCAAACTCCGGTACCATAGATGTGGTAGTCTGATAAATTCTACTTCCGTTTGGGCCATGTTGTGTAGTTTATAAGCTTTCTTGTTTTCGCTATCTGACTCTTTTTCTGAGATAGTTTGCTTTAAAACTGACTCGTCAAAACTAACCGGCGTGTTAAGTGCATTCGGGAGGAATAATTCTAGATTATGCCTCTCCGATATGTATTTAAGGTTTTCTCTAAACCTACGTAACACGTCTGTTGATTGGGTCAGATGCAATTCTGTTAATCGTTCTTTATTTTTGTTGACTAAATCGCGTATGGTATTATAAGATCTAATCATATATTGAACGTGTTTTGACTTTGTCGAGTTTGAAATCGGGGCTGTTTTATTTAAGCACTTAAACGATTTTTATCGCTTTTTATCATGTGTTTTATTAATTTTTTTCCTTTCATATTATTTTCTTGTCTTTTTATTTTTTTTTATATATATAACAATAACAATAAATATATTTTTTTTTAAATTTAGACTTTATCTAAATCATTCGCTCTGCTTAAATATTTCTTTTTTATGCATTTATTATGCAGTTTGTATATTTTCGTGAAGAAACTAACTGACATCAGAGCGACTATGATAAAAAGTAAGACAGTTATCGACCTTAGATCGGACGACGATACGTCTACGTTATTAATAACGTTAGCGGTTGAATCCGCAACTTTAGAATTGTGGTCTAACATGACCTCTAACAAAGTGGGATATCCTGGTGTGTCTAACTTAGATATTGAATTGTTCATTCAAATATTAAACTGATCAATCAATGGTTTTTGTGTAGTATTTATTACATTTAGTTTTTTTTTTTTATTTTTATATCTCTAAAATGATTCATTGAACATTCTTTTGTTCTTTGGCAACATCAACCAAAAGAATTCTAACAATCACCTTTATGATTCTTTTAAAAACAAATTTTTGAGTTTAATATGTTTTCTATCTTAAGTAAAGTTTATATTTTTTTTTGCTTATTGTTTCCTATTCGATCAACGCAGTGATCTCCTGTCTAACGTTTGTATTTACTACTTCTGGCTTTACGGGCCATACTACTATCGGGCAGATAAGATTCCGCTCAATTTTACAATTGTTTCCTAATATATATTATGCAGCGCAGTGCATTTTAAAATTATAAAAAAAAATGTTGTGCGTTCTTGGTAACGCTGTCGGTTCCACGTTGTGTGCTCATTGTAGCACTGTCGGATCCTTTGGCACAGCTTGTTGCGCTGGCGGGGCCGGTGCTGGTCGCACAGGCTGTTGGGGCGCCGGTACCGGTGGTTCTGAATGTCGAGGCAATGTTTTGTTCCCTCGATGGTGTAAAAGGCGGCCTGCCTTTCACACTTAGTTTCTGCTGCTGCTGCTGCTGCTGTCCGGGGCCTTAGTTTCTGCTGCTGCTGCTGTCCGTTGCCTTAGTTTTTGCTGCTGCTGCTGTCCGTGGCCTTAGTTTCTGCTGCTGCTGTTGTGCGGGGCCTTTGAGCTCAGGCGATACCGGTGCTGGTCACACAGGTTGTTGCTTCTGCACGTGTACTCACAATATGGTGAGTACAGTGGTCCAGTGCAGTCTGCTGGACATTCCGGTTGTACTTTGGGTAGCTGTTTAAGTTGGGGTGGAGTTGTTTTATTTGTCGTTTTATCTATGGTTTTTATGTCTGAGTGAGTGGGAGTATTTTTTGTTGGCTCATTCTCAAGAATTGACTTTAATAAGTCAAGCTCTTTTTGCAGTTTTTGGGCTGTTGCCCATGGGGGAGGTGTTTTGCCACTTTACATGGGCTATTCTCTTTTTAATTTTATTTTGCACTCCCCCTCTGCGTGCCATACTCTCACTACTCACTCAGTTTTTTTTTTTTTTTTTGTGTATTTCCCCCGCTGCCGTTGTTGCTGTTTTTCCAGTAGATTAGTTTCCAGTTATATATATCCGTTATGTATCCGAAGATGGTCACATGTTCGTGACACTTGTCACGGTCGCCATGTGGAAGGTCGTTTGCGTGAGTGTCTAACAAGTGATATCCATGAGGATAGCTTGTAGATATGTAGCTTATTAAAAAGGCGAGCTTCCGCTCTTGAGTGCTGTTGCTTTATGAATGTTTCTTTATTTCAAAAATTTATATATTCTTAGGCTAAATACAATATGTGTATATAAAGAGTTCTGCCGCTGAGCGCAGCGACAGAGCGGGAGAGCGTAGTATGCTTATATATATGTATGTATATGCATAGGGCATGCGGCAAAAGTGCAAACGCGGCATATCTCGCGCTGCCGGTCAGTCACATATAAGTGGCTGATCGTATTACAATTAATATGCTCGATTTGTATATTTATGTATAGCGACAAAGTGTCACTATGTGTGCATGTAGTATACACTATCATGCACTGAGCATATGACGCATTTATATGTAGAATACTCTACATTGCGTCGGGTATTATTATTATGTTATTAAACATACTACAGTATTTTACGGCCCACACTATGGCTAGGAGCTCTTTCTCTATGATTGTTACATTCGTGCTGGTTTTAACGTTCGGGATGCGTATGCGTGTATGCGTACTTTCTTGAGAAAGGACTTCTCCCACCGCGAAATTACTGGCATCTGTAGTGATAGTGAACTTTTTGGAAAAATTTGGGTATCGTAGGACTGGACTATTTGTAACTAATGTTTTCAACTTTTCAAATGCTGCTATGTAGCCTGGGTCGTCAGTGTTGATTGTCTCGTTTTTCTTCAGATATCTTGACATAGGGAATGCAATTTTTGCATAATCCCTAACGAATTTTCTATAAAACCCTGGCAGTCCTAGGAATGACTTAATCTGCTTTGCAGTCTTGGGCAATTTTAAGTTCTGAATAATGTTTACCTTATCTGGGTTCGGTTTAATGCTGTGAGTGGTCAAGATATGACCGAGGAATTGCGTTTCTTTCTTTAGAAAGTCACATTTATCTACTTGGATTTTTAAATTGGCTTCTTTTAGAGTTTTGAATATTTTTTTTAGTATGGTCATATGTTCTTGGAGGGACATGCTGAAAATTAATATGTTATCCATATAGACGACGCAATTTTCGCCAATATAGTCTTTCAAGACTTCGTTCATAAGTCTCTGGAATGTCGATGGAGCATTTTTGCGTCTGAACGGCATTCTGATAAACTCGTAGTGACCTGACGGTGTTGAAAATGCTGTCTTTGGTCTGTCTTCCTTTTTAACGAGAATTTGATGAAAGGCCTTCGCTAAGTGGAGGGTTGAAAAATATTGTGATCTACCCAGTTTATCTAGCAAAGAATTAAGATTAGGAATTGGAAATCTGTCATCGACCGTGAATTCATTCAATTTACGGTAATCGATGGCAATTCTGAACTTTTTGGACCCTGAATTATCGAGTTTTTTCTCAACAATCCATAAGGGTCTATTATAGGGTGAGTTACTCTCTTTTATTATATTCTGCTTAAGCATTTCTTTTATCTGTCTATTTATTTCTTTTTCGTGGATTTGGGGATATCTATATATTTTAGAATATAAGGGCCTATCCACTGTAGTAATAATTTCGTGGGAGATTTGGTTTGTCGCTGACAAAACGTCCCCCTCTCGAAAAAATAAATCATCGGATTCCGCAAGTAGAGCTTCGACAGCTTTGCGTTCCTCGTCATTTAAATGTGCGACGTTGAGACGGTCTCGTATATGATCTATATTTATAGGTTGTAGAGCACAAGCAATGTGCATTGATTCCGGATATTCGTAGTCCAAAAAATAGAATTTCTTGTATTATTGATTTGAGCATTAAAGGCTTTTAAAAAGTTTTGTCCTATTATTGCTGAGAAATTTTTTGTTTGGGAAATCTATGAGTTTCCACTGATGTGTTCCTAAGTAGGGAACAAGGTTTGGTGAGTTCAATTTTAGGGTACTGTTCAAGAATTTTTGATTTTAAGATACTTGTCGTTGCACCAGTGTCGACTAAGCATCTAATTTCCTCTTTTCCTATTGTCCACGTTATTATGGGTAAGTTTGCCCTAGGCAATGTATTGTAACGAACCTTCGGTTATGCCCGAGTCTAAGCTGGGCCAGTTTCAGCCGACTGTGAGTTCGTTTCAACAAAAATTTATTTGTTGAAGCCCTTGCGATATTGAATAATAACACTTTGTGAATTTGCTTTGTACTTGGTATATTCTCGTTATATTACTTATTCTTATTTTGACGATACAACACACTCGTATAGTTGTCGTGCGTTATGTGTGTTCACGCACTCCGGCTGGGCAGACAATTATGGCTCAGTAGCACCAGGTTTCGCCCAAGCGCTCCAGCTCACGCCAGGATTTGCACTGTCTACTCCGGCGGTTCGCTCGGCGGTACAGGCTACTCCTACTACTGGACTCGCTCTTGGCACCCCTAGGTTCTTATGCACACAATTGCTGCTTATTCGCACGGCTGCGTGAACTTACACAAGTTTTATCACGAGACTTCTGGCCAGAATACAATTTGCAGCTGCCTTGTATCAACTCGATAGTTGATGGCCACTACTGCTTCTGTATGTCTGGGTCCTTAAAGGTGTCTGAAGTATCCTCCCAGGATACTTTGGATGCTCCCACGATGTCCTGTCTATGACGAGTCCTGGATATCGGTGTCCTGCGTCGATATCGTAGTCCTTCGATGTCTTCACTCGCGTTGACTTGTATTTTCACTGCACTTGAATCTCACTCTTGATCTTCACTCTCGATCTCACTCTTGATTCCTCACTCTTGGTTCTCGCGTACTTTCTGATTCCCTCTATGGCACCGCCGGTGCCCTTTTATAGGGTCGCCGCAGGCCCTGTTCGGCTCTGGAGCGGGGCCTGCCTGCCGCTCGTGCCCATCTAACGGCACAATGGCGTGATCTGGGTGATGCCAGCAGGCCGCCAAATGTCGCGGCAGCTTCGCATTGGCCGAAGTACCGCTGTTGCTATGCAAAAAGACAGCGCCCGTCACTTGGAGCGGTACCTCGGCTAACGGTGCCCTATGACCTGCGGTCGAGCGACGCGAGCCCATTGCTGACACTATAGGAGCGAGAGAGACAGACTATAGTCCGCTCTCTGACCCTTCCAGTCGCGAGGGTTGCTCCTATAGTGTTCGCGTCGCTGTGTGGAGCAATATATGCATGCACGTATGTGCATATAAACACACAGCAAATACATGTGTTTATATACACTGCATACGTGCATACCTATATTGCTCCTCACACTCCCCTCTTCCTTCGGAAAACACGACCTTCGTGTTTTTTTTTAAATTCCGCGCCTCTTTTTCCGTTGCTGCTCCACCTTGCGTTGATCGATGACACGCTGCTCTACAGCGCGTCGATCATTGCTGTTAACGCTCTGTTAACAGCGCCACGCTGCTCATCAGCTGTTTCTCGCTCGCTGCTGGCAACTCTGTGCGTCTGGTAAGTGAATTAGATGTTTTAATTTTCTCTTACGTATTTTTTTAATGAAAACTCCACTCCTCCAGCCCGAGTTGATGCCTTTATGATGCCCCTGGACCCGATGGACCTGCCGCCGCCTCTGCCCACGCCCGGGCGCTGCTGCAAACACTCCTCTTCGTGATTGCAGCCCCCGGTGGCTGCGGCGCAGGTGCGCAGGTCAGATGGCCAATTCTTTCAATTGGCACACCTCGTCCCTTGGCGCTGGAAGCGTTGTTTTCAACTGTTGATGGGCTCTTGGTGTCCTCCAGGACTCCTGGATGGAATCACGACTTCAGTTTCTCGTGATGCTGTTGGACTTCAGTTAGTATCGGCGTCGTTCGCAAACCGGTCAACGGCGCCGTGACGTTGAGAAATGGCAATGGCAACACTCTCCTCGTCTTCGCATAGCTCCAGCGGAATCGCTGGCCAATGCACGAGGATTTGCCAGAGCCCCTTTCTCCACCCGTCACGCCAGTTGCCGCGACCGGCCGCGTGGCAGGCGCCCACACTCCCCGTCGTCCAACAGCAACCACTCTCCAGTTTGTGAAACATATGTATCTGTTTCCTCTTAACTTTATTTATTGTCTCTTTTATCTCGCATACCATTTTTAGCGCTGGGTGAAGACACGACATCCCAAGCGTGTCCGTCGGATGCGGTGTTTCACACCTCCCACCCAGATGATGCGCGCGGTCCGACTGTTGCCATTTGTCCCTAGCTTCGTCGCCAATTGGGTCACCTCTTCCGGCCACTCGTCCTGTGTCACCTCACGCCACGCTGGCCCCTCCTCTGGCCACGATGCCTGGCGCTGCAGCGTAGGCCGCGCTGGTCGTGCAGGCGCCGACTCCGACGCCCTGCGTTCTGTCAAGCGGATCGGCCGCCATTCTGGCAGTTCCGCCAGTGGTGGTGACGGTGGTGAATTTGGTGGCCACGCTGGTGGCGACGGCGGCGGTGTGCTCGATGGTGATGAGGGCGGCGCGGGTGGCCATGCCGGCGACGACGGTGCCGGGGGCGATGTCGCTGGTGGCCACGCTGCCGGTGGCGATGTCGCTGGTGGCCATGATGGCGGCGACGATGGCGGTGGCCCTGGTGGCTGCTCCTCCACCTCGCTCAGCGTGAAGCCGGCTGGCCACGCCGCGAGTGGTTCGCTCCAGGCCACCGTGTACTGTATTTTCCTCTCCACTCGCCCATGCCGCACCTTCTCCTCAAAGTGAGCCGTGATGGTGGGCTCCGGTCGCTCCTCCTCCGCCTCCGAGTCCGAAATCACAATGGTTTCTGGATCTGCCTCCTCAATATCGACCTTCGGCTCCGTCGTGCTCCGACTCCGAGTCGGAGATGACCACCACGTCCACGCCGCTCTCCTCTTTGTATGGCGTGGGGGGTCGTGGTGGCCGCCACAGTGGCCGTGTGGGCGAGTATCGCCCGTTGCGGACATAGTCTGAGACACGCGACGTGTCCCACCTGTCCTCGTCCGTCTCCTCCAGCGATGTCCTCCGCTCTGTGCCACTGGAGCTGGCCGGTGCCAACGATTCCTCGCTGGAAGACGGCTCCGGCTCCAGATACGGCTGATGCCGCCTCCGGATAGGGCGAATGCGCCGTCGTGGGTGGAACGGGAGCCTGACCGGTGGCAGGCGCACTCGGCTCCGTCGTGCTCGCGCCCTGGTTGGGTACACCGGGCGTGCTCCGGATGCCGCTCCAGCGAAGTCGCGGGCCGGCAGTCGCGGATCGGCCGGGTGTGCCCTTCCAGGACGTTGTTGAGCTTGAGCTTCTCCTTTGTTCCCCATTTTCCAGAATAGTAGCTCGTCTCGAAGCTTGCTCGCCCTATTTATACCCCATGTCGCCACGACGCCGACGTCGCGGGCATCAGCATCTAACGGGATGCATTTCGGCCTGCTCTAGCATACCCTTCCTGGTTGCTGAATTCCAGGCAGGCCGAGCGCTACGGTATCGCCCAGATACCGCTGCAATGCATCCCCTTGCCCCGCATCCTTGTCTGTCCTCCTAAGGCAAGCGCAGTCTATGCCTTTGCAAGCTCTCTCTTGCCTTGCATAGTTGTTGTCTGCGTTAGATGCACTATGCCAATCGTTCATTGGGTTATACGTCTACGCATGTTGTTGTTGCCCGTTTTGCATGCTGCGTGTCTTTTGTTGTTGGCTGTTTTGCATATCGTATGCATTTCGCTCTCGCTCGCCTCAAAATTGTTCGCTGGGTTACGCGCCCTACGAATGTTGTTGTTGCCCGTTCTGTACGCTGCGTGCCTTTTGCATGTCGTATGCGTTTCGCTCTCGCCCGTCTCTCCCGAGCTAACGGCGTTTGCTGAGCGTTCGCTCGCCTCTCGCGAGCTAACGGCTGATCGTTGGGCTCGCTCGTCTCTCACGAGGCCATTGACCTTTCTCGTGTTCTTGCGCACGCTTGTCCTTAATCAGCTGTGTGTGTTATTGTTGTGCGCTAGCTCGAAGCATAAATTGTTGCTGTTTATGTTTATGCGTGCGCGTCCAACTCTTGTCAGCTGAGCGTGTTGTTGTTTCGTACGCTTGCTTGTTGTGTGTGTTGTTGTTGTTGCGTACGTAATAGTGCGCGCGCAATTTCAAATTTGTTGTTGCGCGCACTTTGCGAACAGTTTTTAACTGTTCGCTTCCACTGCAGTGCGCGCGTTATTTAAAATTTGTTGTTGCGCGTCACTGTTAACAGTTTTAAATTTCAATTTTTTTCTTTGTTTTCGGTGTTTTCAGGCGTTTTTAGGGGCAATACACATCGCGATGTGTATTCACTCCCTTTTTTTTTTTTTTTTTTTTTTTGAAATTTTAACTTTACGCAGCTTGCGCTGCCACGCTATGCGACTCACCCGTCTCGCCTCTCCACGGCTTCAGGTCAGCCACATGCGCGGTCCGGGTCCGTTTTTCGGCGCCTAAGTTGATGCTGCAGATGACCGGCGACACAAATTTGACCACCGTATACGGCCCTCCGTATCGCGGTGCCAGCTTCGCTGCGAATCCGTCCGCGGCATTGGACAAGTGGCGCCTCTTTCGCCCACACCTTGTCCCCAATAGCCGGCTTCCATTGCCCGCCGCCGCAGATTGTAATGCCGCGCCTGGTCCTGAGCAGCTCTCTCCAGGTTTCGACGCACAATCTCCAAGACTTCTCTCATCTTGGCTGCCCTCTCCATGGGACTCTGTGCCTCCTGGCCTGTCCCCAGAGTTTGTGCGTCAAACATAGTTTTGGGCAGTCTCGGCTCTCGCCCTTGCGTGATGAACGCTGCCGTATACCCGGTAGAAGCCGACACGCTGCTGTTAACTGCCAGCGTCAACTCTGGCAGAGCCTCATCCCAACACCTTTGATCGCTGCCAGTAAATTGCGCGATCATCGTCTTCACTGTCCTGTTGGCCCTCTCGGTTGGATTTTCTTGAGGTGTGTATGGCGCCGTCAACTGGTGCCGTACTCCCAGCTCATTCAAAAAGCTCTTGAAGGCTCGACTGGTGAATTGGGTGCCATTGTCCGTTATGAGCACCTTTGGTGCGCCGAATCTTGCCAAGATTCTCTCGCGGAACGCCTTTTGCAGCGCCGCCGTGTTCGCGCTCCTCAAAGGCACCATCTCCGTCCATTTCGAGAATCGATCGATGAATACAAGTAGCATCGTATTCCCATGCTTCGACCTCGGTAACGGACCCACGAAATCAGCGCATACAGTTGCCCATGGCTCCTCGAGCACCTGTGTCAGCATTTGACCAGCTGCCTGCAGCTGACTGGGCTTGTAGCGCTGGCACACCTCGCACCGCTGCACGTAGTTGCGCACGTCTCGGTACATGCCTGGCCAGTAATACCTCGCTGCCACCCGAGCAATGGTTTTTCTGCTCCCAAGGTGGCCAGCGGTGACAGCGTCGTGGTTCTCCTCCAACACCTGTTTGCGCCTCTCTGTTGGTACACACAGCTTCCATGCAGCCACATCCTCGTGGCCGGCTTGGTGCGGAATGTGCCGGTATATGTTCCCAGCCTCCTCTCTATAGTCTGCGAACTTCTGCGGAGTTTTCCGCATCTCCTGGCGCAGCCTTTGTAGCCAGCGACATGCTGTCCCATTTGGCGTCTGTATGCTCTTGGCCAAGCAGCATGCATCCTCCTCCAGCGGCTGCCGTGATAGCGCATCAGCTACGACATTTTGTTTGCCTTTCCGGTAGCGAACCTCAAAGTCGTATTGCTGAAGCTCCAGCGCCCATCTGGCAATCCTTCCTGAAGGGCTCTCGATGGAGTTGAGCCACTTCAGCGCCATATGGTCCGTGATCACTACGAAGTGATAGCCTTCCAGATACGGCCTGAGTTTGCGTATGCCCCAGATTATGGCCAGACACTCCTTTTCAGTGGCTGAGTAATTTCTCTCAGCACTGTTAAGTGTACGGCTGGCATACGAAATGACGCGCTCCCCTTCTTCAGATGTTTGCGTCAGAATTGCTCCCAGTCCGTAATTACTTGCATCCGTTTGCAAGCAAAATTGCTTCGAGAAGTCAGGGCATGCCAAGACAGGTGATTCCGTCAACTTGGCCTTCACCGTTTCGAACGCCCCTTGATGCTCCTCTGTCCACTCCCATTTGACGCCCTTCTTTAGTAATGCATTGAGTGGATGCACTGTGGAAGCGAAGTCTGGGACAAAGCGACGATACCATGAAGCCACTCCCACATATTGTCTCAACTCTTTAACATTAGTGGGTGGCTTCAGCTGGGCAATCGCGGCTACTTTCTCTGGGTCAGTGCGGATGCCATGCTCCGTGACTTTATGACCCAGGTATTTCAGCTCCTTTTTGAAGAAATCGCACTTGTCGATGTTGATCCTCAAATTGGCTGCTCGTAGTCGCCGGAACACCTCTCGCAGGTTATCCATGTGCTCCTGACGTGTCCTGCCTATGACGATGATGTCGTCCAGGTACGCAAAAGCGTGTGGCATCATGTCAGGGCCGATGACCTGATCCAAGGCTCGCTGGAATGTTGCAGGTGCCGAGTGGAGGCCAAACGGCATCACCTTCCACTGGAATAAGCCTTTCCCTGGGACTGTGAATGCTGTCAATGGTCGCATGGATTTCTCCATGGGTATTTGCCAATACCCATCCTTTAGATCCAAACTCGTGATATAGCGCGCCTCTCGCAGCTGATCCAAAATGTGATGCACTCGAGGCAGAGGGTATGCATCCTTGATGGATCTGCTGTTCAACTGCCTAAAGTCCACACACAGCCGCCATTTGCCATTTTTCTTCCTGACCATTACTATAGGCGCGCTGTGTGGGCTCTTAGAAGGCTCTATGCAGCCTTTTACGAGCAGCTCATCCACCTGCTTGTTGATCTCCGCCTGCATCTTCGGATTTTGGGGAAGTAGCGCTGTTTAATTGGCCGCGTGTCCTGCATAGTGATCCGATGCTCCGTGATTTTGGTGGTGCCTTTCACGTGTTGGAATTTCTCCAATTCGTGCCTCAGAAAGGCATCCACTTCCGGATCTGCATGGATCAGCTTCTGGTCCACCTGAGTCGCCTCCAGTGGCGTTTCGTGGCTTATCTCTCCGCTGGCCATCGCCACTGACAACTTTGCCTCCCGTTGTCCACTCCTCTGTGGATTTCTTGGCTCGATCTTCAGCGCCAAGCCGCCACACTCCAAGGTGGTTCCCATGCCGGCCAAGAAATCCCAGCCCAGCACCAGATCGTCGATTACGCCTGGCAGCACCAGCAATGGAATTTCCATTTGCCGACTGCCCAGGCCAATCTTTAGGTCCACTTGTGAGTTCACCTCGCTGCAGCTGCCGTTCGCCAGGCGTATGCGCCGCCTTGTGGCGCGCACCACGCCCACTCCTTGGAGCCTTTTGGTGAGCCTTTCGCTAATAAAGCTGCTCGAGGCTCCCGTATCGATTGTGGCTTTCTGCTGCTCGTCTCCAATGGCCACAATCGCCGTCAGTTGGTGGCCTTCGTCACACAGGCTCCCAACTAGCGTCTTGGGGCTGTTTGGCGTTGATCCCGCTCGCCCCTGGACTGCGGGTACCGCTGCTCGTTTCCCGACTGGCAACAGGTCACGATGCGCACGCCGATCCGTCCACATTGCCAGCAAAAATCCAGTGCCTTGTTGCGGCACATCACAGCCCGGTGACCTTCTTGGCCACACGTCCGGCATGCTCTGGATGGGTTCGGGATGTGTGTCCTTTCTCCTGTGACACCAGTCCTTGGTGCAGGACGAGGACTCTCCTCCAGAACACCTCTCCGCAGCATTTCTTCTTCGTGGCCATCATCCTCCTCCATGGCCATTAGACGCGTTCTTGCTGGCCGCTGCAGCCGACGCAACCTCTCTCGGTCTCGTTCCAGTTCCTCGAACTCATCGGCCAGCCTCATCAGCTCCATCAGACTCTGGAACTGATACGGCCGCGCGTAGGCGCGCAGATCAGGGATGCTGTTGTTGTAAATTAACTTCATCTCATGATCTGGGCCATAACGCAGCGGCCGCATGAGAGTCTGCATCTCCACCATATAGATCTTAAATGGCTCGTCCACCATCTGCTTCCGACGCTTGACCTCGTCCTTGAGGTCCTCCAGGTAGTCCCTCGGCAGGAAGAACTCCTGGAAGCTTCTCACGAAGGTTCCCCACGCCTTCCAGTGTCTATTGTTGGCCACGTACCACTTCAGAGCCATGCCTTTCAGCAGCTCTGGCATCGCTCTGGGGATCAGATCCAGATCCAGGCCATAGGTGTCTGCCGACCACTCCACCTGCTCCAGGAACTCCAAAGGCTTTGAGGTGCCATCGAACCGGAAGTTCCACTCCCTCACCTGTTTGGCCACCTTTGGGTACTCCTGCTCTGAGCTGCTTGGCCCTCGCGTCCTTATTTCAGGCTGCGGTGTAGACGTGGCTCTCCATGCTCCTTGCTCTGTCTGCTGCAGCCGCGCAGCAGCACTGGTGGATGGCAGAGATAGCCGTGCCGTATTTGGATCTTCTTCAAACTGCTCGTTTCCCACGATGACCGGGGGCACGTCCTCGCTGTTCGAAGGGCGGCGTCCATGCAGACGCGCCAGCTCGGCGAGCCTGAGCGAATATGGTATCCTTCCCTCATTCGTCTCCACCCACTCACCGAACTGTCTCCGCATCACGTCCAATGTGCCCGACAGCGTGACTCCGAATTCGTCGCCGTATCGGAGCACATCGTCCTTTTTGAGATTGTATACCCAAGCTCGTACCATTGTTCACAAGTATTACTTATTCTCTTATCGCAGGGCCCCACGTTGGGCGCCAGTTGAAACGAACTCACAGTCGGCTGAAACTGGCCCGGCTTAGACTCGGGCATAACCGAAGGTTCGTTACAGTATAAAAAAATTTACTTTTTCTGCCTGATTTTCTTCCAAAGTTCCGATTTCAATAGGAGTGGAATCGTTCTTTTGGGTATCAACACTAACCATACAACACATAGACTGGACAACTAGAACAAACTTTTTTCACGCACCAAAATATGATCGAATTGCCGCTCAACTTCGTATTTGTTCGGTTTCGGCAATTCGAGCTCGGGCAGTCAAAATATGAAACGACAAATTCATTGCGCTGCCAGCGGTCGACCGGGATGGTCGCATTTTCATATGAACACAGTCTGTGTGTTAAATATGTATAAGAATAAATTCATATGTATGTATATAAACATACATTTCATATGCATGGGCTAAGAAGATTTGAAAGTCTACAAGATCGAACAAATCCAAGACAGTTCACACAATTCTAAGGCCAAAGCCCACAAAAACAACGATCTGCAAATGTTGGGCCCTCCAATTGCTACAGGCAGCAAAAGTTTCGGACACAGTCACATAAATGCTCATACATGTAGCAAGACACTGTAAATGTGTGTGTGCATGCTCATCGCGAAAAAGTAATGCCTATGCACATCAGCGCTTTCATACCCTTCCCAAAAATATTTACGAAAACACTAAAATTTTGCATGAGCATGGCAAAGCCGTTTAAGAGTTCGGCATACTCTTACTAAGAATGGCAGACGGGATCGTCGCGAATTGCCACTCGCGAACAAATTTCAATTTTTGTGGGCAACTGGCTTGTGCTCGCATAGAGTGAGATAGAGAGAGAAAAAAAGAGAGAGGGAGAGTAAAGAATAATAGCACACAGAATGTGCTCATATGAAAATGCGACCATCCCGGTCGACCGCTGGCAGCGCAATGAATTTGTTGTTTCATATTTTGACTGCCCGAGGTCGAATTGCCCAAACCGAACAAATACGAAGTTGTGCGGCAATTCGCTCATATTTTTGAGCGTGAAAAAAGTTTGTTCTAGTTGTCCAGTCTATGTGTTATACCCCGCCTATACAAGTGAATGTGATTATCACATCACAAACGTACACATATGTATGTGTGTGTAGGCTAACATCAGCTACCACACAGCAATCACTGGGAAATTAGAAATGCTACATGCAGCAAGTGTATCGCACACAGGCACATAAATCCTTACACATATAGCAAGGAAGTGTAAAATGTGTGTGCGTATGCAAGCTCACAGCAGCTACCCAACCGAACGAACATCAACTACTGTTGGGGGTTCTAAAAGTGCTCAACAGGCGGCAGCAAGAATATCGCACACAGGCACATAAATGCCTACACATATAGCGAGGAAGTGTAAATGTGTGTGTGTATGCAAGCTCACATCGCTACCCAACCGAACAAACATCAACTGCTGGGGGTTCTAATAGTGCTACAGGCAGCAGGAATATCAATCGCACACAAGCACATAAATGCTTACACATATAGCGAGGAAGTGTAAATGTGTGTGTGTGTATGGTCATCGGGAAATAATATTCGTTATGCACATCAACACTTTCATACCCTTTCCACAAATAATCATAAAAACGCTAACATTTTGCATGAGCATGGCAAAGCAGAATTCGGTATACTCTTCGCTCAGAAGGGAACCAATGGGATTTCGACTCGCGAGTCGAGAAGAAATTTCAATTTTTGTGAGCTGCTTGCTGTTTGTGGCAGCATACATATATTTTTGTGAGAAGAGAGCAGAGAGTAAAAAGCATGGGGCAGAAAGAGAAAGAGAGCAAGGGAAAGAGCGGCACATGTCAGGCCTTTTTGGAAAATCGACCGTCACCGTCGAGCGCTCGAAGCGGAATGATTTTGCCATCAGCAATTTTTTCAAATACGAGGTTCTAATGTCAAAAAATAAGTGTGCACATTAACTTGTTCCAGTTGTCCAGTCTATGTGTTGTATGGTTAGTGGTTACATCTACATTGATGACATCATTGTTTTTAGCAAAGACTGTGAACCCCATACAAGCAATCTCGATACAATTTTTAGAACTCTCCAAAACTCAAACATAAAATGTCAATTGGAAAAATGCGAATTCTTTAAAAAGAAGGTTGATTTCCTTGGCTTTGTCATATCAGATAAAGGCATTGAAACAAACCCATCCAAAGTAATGGCAATAGTCAATTATCCACAACCTAAAATTTTAAAAAGAGTCATCAAAAAAACTAAGACTTGATGAAGCAGCGGTAGAAGCCTTTAACAAAATAAACAAGAACGTTGCATTTAGCCGCAACTAACTGCGAAATACTTTGTTCCCATAGGTGCATCTTATTTATTTAATAAACATTTAATTAAAGAAATATTTCGGCAATTATAAAACGTACATGGCAAGCAACAAACGTTTTTCCTATACACATGTTTTTCCTTTACACATGTACACACTATACGAGTATACACACGATTTTCTATGTATGCATAAAAAAGTTTGCATGCTACTATATTCTATGAATTGTGAATTTTTCGATCGTTACTTTACTTTTGTTAAAAGGCACTCTAGCAGTGCCCTATTTGGTTTTAGTTAACGAAACTCAGGCCATATGTATACATACATATGTATGTATGTATATGTATACAGATGTTTGTACGTGTATAGACATCCAAGTGTGTATTCCAAGAATTGCGATTGAATTGTAAGTTTAGTCACAAGCAAGCTTTAGCAGTGAAATTATTTAGGTTTAGCTAACGATTACATGTTATTTTCAAAAGACCTTTGTTCGAATCCCGCTGGAAACTTTTTGTTTATAAATCGAAAATTTAGAAATTTTATTTTTTAAATTCATTAATATTTGGCAGAGATAGCCGCGCAACATTCGGCTCTTCTTGATACTGGTCATTTCCAACGATGACAGTTGACACGTCTTCGCTGTTTGAAGGGCAGTGTCCATGCAGCTGCGCCAGCTCGGCGAGCCTGAGGGAATTTGGGATTCTTTCCTCATTCGTCTCCACCCACTCTCCTGTCTCCGCATCACGTCTAGTGTGCCCGATAGCGTCACTTCGAACTCGTCGCCGTATCGCAGCACATCGTCTGTTGGGCCCAGCAATCAGCGCTTTATAAGAACTAAGAGCGGCAGTTCGCCAAACCTATTAGCATCTAAGAGAATTTTGTAAAGAGATTGCGCTCTCCCTTTTTAACGTTCATTCGTTCTCCCACGCAGCGGTCAGTCTTAGCAACCGGCTCGCGTAGATCGAATGTGTGCATATTTACTGTCGCTTTTAACAAGAAACGTTTTCTTTAACATACATATGCATACTCGCATCTAATAAACAATTAAGACTCGCTAATCAAATTGTGTTTTTAATCCAAAGCTATACGAAAAATCTCGATAGCTCAACATTTGGTGACCCAGACGTGATTTCTCTCTATGCATATACATACATGTACTTACATATATGCATATCAACATAAACACATAAACATATAAATATATATATATAAATATACATATATGTCAGAGCGATATTATTATCGCTCTCTTTTCAGGGTTAATTGCGTATGGCGAATAATCCTGAGTGCACCGTCTACTTCCACTGTCTAATTATTAATGCCTTCAGCATCAATACCACATCGCTGACACACATTCTATTGTAATAGAATATATAGCGATCTCTTTCTCTCTTAGTGACTCAAGATTGCACGCACAACAATTATCTCCTGTGCAACTCTTTCCTCAAACCTCCTTCAAACCTTATTTGGTCACGTACGCCACTTAGAACCTTTCGCAACATTTCTGCATATTTGCATCGAACTACTTTGACCATCTGGCGAATAACGGATCAATGCGCATTCACCAATTGTCAAATATGTTATATTTGAGTGTCTTTTACTAATTACGCCTCGACATATATATATTTAAGTTTCGTAAATACATATATATTGTCGTGCACATATGCCGTTTATATAGCAATTGCCTTTTTACCGCTACTTCTTGCAAAGTCGCCAGACACTCTTTCGTTTCGTTTTGCAATACAGTGGTGTCCGTAAAAACAGTGCGTATAAACTTATTCTACAGACATACCTACATATGTGCTCATCAGTTATAACTTATTGGTGTACATACAACTAACAAGTGACAAGTTAATAAACAATTAATAGCAACTAATTTCGGAACTGTGAGTTTCTATAACTTCGCACTCATACGTCGATTAAGCGTGCATAATCTCAGTGCTTGCCGTTAATTATGTTGTTGTCATTGCACTCATTCGGTTCGGCTGCAATACTATCGCGTCCATAATAACGTTGCCAGTGCGCACTAATTCATACGCATGCAATAATTGGGTGAAATAATAGTGGCATATAATTGGCAATTAACTAAACTCTGTGGTGTGATCAGTAAAATAACTCAGAATCTGAGTTTTGCGCCCGTGTATATCAGCAACTGTGAACTCTATCGGTAATTCTCGTGTGCTTTACTCATCATGGCGAGCTTAAATGCTACTACAGTTGCGCCCGAAGAGCGAGCGAAATTTTATAAGCTCAAAGTGAAATCGGTGTTTGAACGCGTAAAAGACTGCAAGCCAAGGTTGATTCTGATGCGCTTGCCGATCACAGTGACAGCACTTTAAACGTTCTTTTGGAGCACATTGGTAAGCTAAGCCATTCTTTTAGTGAAGCCCATGAAACTCTAGAGGAACTTGACTTTGCTGAGATGGGGAGCGATTTGTGCGTTGACTTCGATGACTTAATAATGGTCATGCAGTCAACAATAATGTCAGAAATTCAAGGTCGTACCGCTCAAATGCCTCATAGTTCCACGTTTAGTAGACCGATCGTCCCTACTCAGGTTTCCGTTCCCAAAATACATTCCGCACCTGCATTGCCGCCTTTAAAGCTGCCTACGTTCAGCGGTGGATATGCAAATTGGGCTGATTTCTACTCAATGTTTTCAACAATCATTGATAGCAGGTCAGAAATCAGCAACATGGAAAAGCTTCAGCATCTACGGTCTTGTCTGGATGGTGCAGCGTTGGATACAGTTCGATCTTTGGAAATTTCTAACGACAACTATACGATGGCCATAAAGCTATTGAAACAAAGATATGATAACCGACGTTTAATTTTTCAAGCCCACATCGTAAGGATCTTAGGGCTGAAAAGGGTAGAAAATGGTTCCATAGCCAAGCTGCGAGAATTGTCCGACAGCTTCAATGTACATATGCGTGCACTCAGTAGCCTGGGCACAACAGAACAGATAGCCAGTGCCATCATTGCTCAGGTGCTGTTACAGAAACTTGATGTGGCCTCACAAGCTAAATGGGAAGAGAAATTGGAGGATTCGGAGATGGCGTCCCATATACCTGCATATGAAGAAGTGGCCTCTTTCCTTGAGCTTCGCTGCCGCACTTTGGAATCAATGGAATTCTCTCTAAATAACTATTCATCCAGTAAGCAGGTGAATTCTAGCAGTAAATTGGCCCACAGCCGGTCCACATTTCTTGTAACAGACCACAGTGCACACAGTTGCGTTTTTTGTAATGATCCTGAGCATACAATCTATAAATGCTCAAGATTCGCAAACCTATCGCCGACTCTTCGTCTGAATGAAGTCAAGAAGGCTGGGCTATGTTTAAATTGCTTGTAAGGCGGCCATCAGTCGCGACAATGTGGCTCGCGTAGTTGTCGGGTCTGTGGAGTCAAGCATCATACGCTTCTCCACCTTGGCAACTCCAGCACATCGCAGGCAGTAACTCCGTTCCATCAGCAATCCTCATCATAGCATCATTTCTATCGATCTGTTGGCCCTTCTGTCCTAACTTATGATGAGCTTCGCACACTGGTCTGCAACATTGCTGCTGTCATTAATTCACGCCCTTTAGTTTCAATTTCAGAGCACCCAGCAGACTTGGACGTACTGACGCCTGCGCATTTCCTGAACGGTGGTCCTCCTTCATCCTTCAGCGAGCCTAACCTCACGAGGCTCAATTTCAATCGCTTGGATGCCTGGCAGCGCGTAAGCTATCTCCAGCAGGTATTCTGGACACGTTGGCGAGACGAATACCTCAACTTACTACAACAGCGGGCTAAATGGAGAACTTCTAAGTCTGGTTTGGCGGTTGGCGACGTAGTTCTCGTAAAGGATGAGAATCTTCCGCCGCTTAAGTGGCCACTGGCCAGAATAATTGAACTTATCCCTGGACGTGACGGCGTTGCACGGGTGGCCGTGCTCAAAACTGAAGCTGGCGAGACAAGAAGAGCTACAAACAAGCTGTGCTTGCTGCCCCTTAAGGATTCTGTTTAAGACTAAGTCTTCAACGGGGGGAGGATGTTGGGCCCAGCAATCAGCGCTTTATAAGAACTAAGAGCGGCAGTTCGCCAAACCTATTAGCATCTAAGAGAATTTTGTAAAGAGATTGCGCTCTCCCTTTTTAACGTTCATTCGTTCTCCCACGCAGCGGTCAGTCTTAGCAACCGGCTCGCGTAGATCGAATGTGTGCATATTTACTGTCGCTTTTAACAAGAAACGTTTTCTTTAACATACATATTTACATACATATGCATACTCGCATCTAATAAACAATTAAGACTCGCTAATCAATTGTGTTTTTAATCCAAAGCTATACGAAAAATCTCGATAGCTCAACATCGTCCTTCTTCAGGTTGTACACCCAAGCTCGCACCATTGTTCACAACTCTGTGTTATTCTCTTATCGCAGGGCCCCACGTTGGGCGCCATTTGTAACGAACCTTCGGTTATACCCGAGTCTAAGCCGGGCCAGTTTCAGCCGACTGTGAGTTCTTTTCAACAAATTTATTTGTTGAAGCCCTTGCGATATTGGAATAATAACACTTAAATGAGTTTCTGTTTGAACTTCGTATATTCTCGTTATAATGATTACTAATAATTCGTGATACAATACACTTGTATAATAGTCGAGTGTTTTATGATTGTTCACGCACTCCGGCCGGGCGAGAAATTATGGCTCAGTAGCACCAGGATTCGCCCAAGCGCTCCAGCTCACGCCAGGATTGGCACTGTCTACTCCGTCGGTTCGCTCGGATGTACAGGCTACTCCTACTGCTGGACTCGCTCTTGGCACTGCTAGGCTCTTATGCTCACAATTTTCACCTCTTCGCACGGCTGCGTGAACTTACACAAATTTGTTGACGAGACTTCTGACCAGACTACAATTTGCAACTGCCTTGTATCAACTCTCTAGTTGATGGCCACTACTGCTTCTGTATGTCTGTGGTCCTTATTAGGCGTCTGAAGTATCCTCCAAGGATACTTCGGATGCTCCCACGATGTCCTGTCCGCTTCGATTCCTTGATATTGGTGTCCTGCGTCGATATCGTAGTCCTTCGATGTCTTGTGTCTTCACTCGCGTTGACTTGTACTTGCACTTTCACTTGAATCTCACTCTCGATCTTCACTCTTGATTCTTGATTCTTCATGCCGCCGCCGGTGCCCATCTAACGCCACAATCGCGTGATCTGGGTGACGCCAGCAGGCCGCCAAATGTCGCGGCAGCTTCGAGTTGGCCGAAGTACCGCTGTTGCTATGCAAAGAGACAGCGTCCATCACTTGGAGCGGTACCTCGGCTAACGGTGGCCTATGACCCGCGGTCGAGCGACGCGAGCTAATTGCTGACACTATAGGAGCGAGAGAGACGGACTATAGTCCAGTCGCGAGGGTTGCTCCTATAGTGCTCGCGTCGCTGTGTGGAGCAATACATGCATGCACGTATGTGCATATAAACACATAGAAAATACATGTGTTTATATACACTGCATACGTGCATACTTAAATTGCTCCTCACAGTATGTATATCTGTATGTAAGTATAGGAAAAGCGTTTGTTGTTTGCCATGTACGTTTGCTAATTGCCGAAATATTTCGTTTGTGAAATGTTTATTAAAAAGTAAAATTCATCTACGGGTGCTCATTTAGTTGCGATCAACATCAACGTTCTTACATGTTTTACTTATTTTAAAATGCTTTATGCCATCATAGCAATTACTACTAATTTGTTTGTATGCATGAATTATG